>JADBJO010000037.1:660000-665000 GCA_016801955.1 Conus betulinus | reverse complement strand
TTATGGGAGCAATTCAGGTAATTTTATTGAAAATTCTCTTAAATGCATTGAGTCACACAATTTCTGTGTTGGCCTCTGCCGGTCGTCCACAACCACCACCACTGTTTTTTGGCTTATTTTTGCCACCTGGGACACAGTCCCTCCATGTGGCCAGCCAATCGCTCATGTACGTCTTCATCAGTAATGTTCGTTTCATGCCGCTCCATAATCAACATGACTTTCACATAATTCAGAGCTACATAAACAAAAAATGCCAACATGCAGCAGCAAAAGTACAAAATTCTCTTTCATTCATTTCACCTTCTAAATCATCGTTATAAGAATCACAAAAACCTGAAAGTGTATCAGTATAAATGTCGTTTTCCCAGTTCTCCAACTTCATTGATTGATGCTAAGTTCTGTGGCGCTATCAGACTTATTACCACCAACAAGCCCATCAAGTCCATCATTTGTATCAGAAGCACTACTGTCTGTGTGATCAGTATGATTATTACGTCTAACAGGAGTGTTCAATTGAACATCACGACTGTCACTAACAGAGTCCGAACACAAAAACTACTACGGAGAAGTGGCGGCTATCGATCTGAATCAAGTTCAACAGAATCACACACAAAAGACAATTTTTGCGCTTTGGCTTCGTTTTCGCCGAAAATCACAGCAGCCTGATCACAGGCTTTCAAAGTCTCAGAAACAAATTTTGTATACGTCTGTTTTTTTCAACCAGTACGAAGACATGTTTTAAAAAAAGAAAAGTACAACAGCTACCTTTTATTAGTTTTAAAAAAATGGAGAAAAGGTCCAAAAAAGCCCACTGTAAGTGACACACGTGTTCACAGCTGCTTTGCACCGGCGAACAAAGAACGGCAAACAGCACGACTCCGGTCAATGAAAAGTGTCGACCACCACACAAAATTCCGGATCGGAAAATCTCATGTAAATACGAAAAAAAAAAAGACATAAAACAATCAAAACATCTGCAACATTCTCGTGTTTTCTATCATTTCTGGTGATTACGCAGCTAGAATACTGTAGAATGTGAAACAAAAGAAAAACATAAAGAAAAAATGGAATTGAGATTTGCGCTAAATATAGGCCAGTTTGGTTGGCCTGCTGACTCAGCGCATTATGGGAGGTAGAGCGCGCGTGCTAGGGTGGCAGGCTAGGGCTGTGCTAGAATCTAGCTTGGTTCCCTAGGTCAGCACTTGCTTGAATGACCGGGTAGTACCTACCTAGAATCTAGCTAGGCACCCTAGGTGCAGCACGCTGCTTGGGTGGCATGCTAGTGCCAAGCTAGAACCTAGATTGGGTTCCAAGACAAGCGGATGAGCCTAGGATATCTAGGACAACCGAGCTGGATCTGGCTAGAATCTAGGGTGGGCCCTAGGACCCTTGCTGTCTGGGAACCTATGTCGGATCTGGAGTTGTGTCCCCTCGGTTGCCAAGGTTAATAGCAGCGAAACCACACATTCATTTTGTCGATACAAAAGGAAAACACACTCGTGGGTGTGTTCTATTTTCATGCGCTTTGTCCTATTGTATTTATCTTTTTTTTTTTTTTTTATCGGTAGATTTGTGTAGATTTGGGTAGAAAATCTCTCAAGTTGGGCAGGGATTTGGTCTACCCACATCTTCAACCTCAATTATCCTCGTACTTTTCAGATCATGACTCACAAACAAATGGCAACCACTTGCATCAGAAGACAAAGGAACAAAATGAGAAGAAAGAGAGAGGAGGGGAAAGAAAGCGTCACGTTTAAATATGGAACATTTTGTTCCAGAGTGAAAGACACATAAAAGCTTGGTCCGCAAATCGGCCCAGGAAGATGTGGGGGTGGGGGGTGGGGGGGGGGGGGGGGGAGGGGGGGGATCCGAATGGATCCTTTGGGACCTGGGGACTGTAAGGCCAGTCACGCGAGACTCTCGTTAGCGACCGCGCGAGATCAGCATGGTGAACGCGTTTGTTCGGTGATGGCCTGTGTGTTAACGCTGGAACATTGTTCAGAAAACTAACACCCCCCCCAGGCCCCCTTCTTATCAGCGATGGTCGAAAATTGGGTGGTATTTGGTGGCTGAAAATTGTGTGGTATTCGGTGGCTGAAAATTGTGTGGCATTCGGTGGCCGAAAATTGTGTGTGATAATCAATGGTCGAAAAATTGTGTAGACTATTCAATAGTTGAAAATTGTATGGTATTGAATGGTCAAAATTGTACACTATTCAATGATCGAAAATTGTACACTCTTCAATGGTCGAAAATGTACACCATTTAATTGTCGAAAATTGTTAGGTATTCAACGCTCGAAAATTGTAACATTTAAATGGACGAAAACTGTATGGTATTCAATGGTAAAAAAAGATTGCATGGTATTCAATGGTCAAAAATTGTATGGTATTCAACGATCAAAAATTGTACACCATTCAATGGTCGAAAATTGTGCACTATTCAATGGGTTGTAAATTGTATTGTATTCAATAGTCGAAAATTGTAGGGTATTCAATAGAAAGTTGTATGGTATTCGATGGCTGAAAATTGTACACTATTCAAATGATCGAAAATTGTATAGTATCCAGAGGCCGAAAATTGTATGGTATTCAGTGGTCGAAAATCATACACTATTCAATGGTCGAACATTGTATGGTACTCGCTGGTCGAAGATTGCATTCAAGTGTATTCCATTGTTTGTATAGTGGTATGCTGCATTGCATTACACACACACACACACACACACACACACACACACACACACACACACACACACACACACACACATCTACGCATTGCATTCCTGCCTTCTCATGAACTGTTTATAGTTGTCAGAGTGAAACGTCGACAGTCTCCGCGGGAAGGTTAAGGTCAGCGTTTCCCGGGTGTCCGGTCTTGTTCTAAACGACCAAAGCGGACATCACTTGAGCAGCTTGGTCTCGGAAAGGCTGGGAGACGAAGCAGGTAATGATAATGACACGGATCATCTAGCAGGGAGTGTATGTGCAAGCAGGGTACTTCAAAAATATTCAGCAATTTTGCTTAAAACTTCGGTTCTGTGTACGCATCTTTCTGTTTCTGTCTGTCTGTCTTTTTAATCTCTGTCTCCGTCTCACTGTCTCAGCCTGTCTGTCTGTCTGTCTGTCTGTCTGTCTCTGTCTCTCTCTCTCTCTCTCTCTCTCTCTCTCTCTCTCTCTCTCTCTCTCTCTCTCTCTCTCTCTCTCTCTCTCTCTCTCTCTCTCTCTCACTGTGTGTGTGTGTGTGTGTGTGTGTGTGTGTGTGTGTGTGTGTGTGTGTGTGTGTGAATATATGTGGATGTAGGATCTATCAGCAAAGGGATCTATCAATTCCTTACACACATGCACACGGGCGCGCGCGCGCAAACACACACACACACACACACACACACACACACACACACACACACACACACACACACACACACACACACACACACACACACACACACACACACACACACACACACACACACACACACACACACACACACACACACACACACCCGAGCGCGCGGCCTCACACACACACAGACATACACACACACACACTATACACACACTCTGTCTCTCTATCTCTGTGTCTCTCTCTCTGTCTCTGCCTCTGTCTTCTCTCTCTCTCTCTCTCTCTCTCTCTCTCGTCTCTCTCTCTCTCTCTCTCTCTCTCTCTCTCCTCTCTCTCTCTCTCTCTCTCTCTCTCTCTCTCACACACACACACACACACACACACACACACACACACACACACACACACACACACACATACTTACTGCTACCTTTCAAAACATGGAGGTAACCCATCTTCCAAAGTTCCAGAAGCAGAACAGACGTTCATGCCGCCACACACGCGCCGCATGTCATGAATCCAGACAACAGATCTGATAAAACGATGGAGGCAACATAAATCTAGACAATAGATCTGATAAAACGATGGAGGCAACATGAATTCAGACAAACAGATCTGATAAAACAATGGAGGCAACATAAATCTAGACAACAGATCTGATAAAACGATGGAGGCAACATGAATCCAGACAATAGATCTGATAAAACGATGGAGGCAACATAAATCCAGACAACAGATCTGATAAAACGATGGAGGCAACATGAATCTAGACAATAGATGTCATAAAACGATGGAGGCATCATAAATCCAGACAATAGATGTCATAAAACGATGGTGGCAACATAAATCCAGACAACAGATCTGATAAAACGATGGAGGCAACATGAATCCAGACAATAGATGTCATAAAACGATGGAGGCAACATAAATCTAGACAATAGATGTCATAAAACGATGGAGGCAACACAAATCCAGACAATAGATGTCATAAAACGATGGTGGCAGTGGAGACTGAAGAAGCAGCCAGTCATCAGTTAAGTCAGACACATTTTTCACATCGTGTCTTTCCTTCCAGTCTGTCTGATCGGGTGAGTTTATCCGCATCGGCATTACGTCACTGCTGAAGAGTGCCAGAACCGTTTTGCAGACAGGCTGCCTGATAGAGAGCCTGTCTCTGGCCCCAGCCCTCACCCCGTCATGGCCATACTGCTGACCCCGTTGTCTAGCAGGTGAAGGCCTGTTGCTGACAGATCAATGCTGACAGATCAATGCTGACAGATCAATGCTGACAGATCAGTGCTGACAGATCAATGCTGACAGATCAGTGCTGACAGGTCAATGCTGACAGATCAATGTTGACAGATCAGTGCTGACAGGTCAACGCTGACAGGTCAATGCTGACAGATCAATATTGACAGATCAATGTTGACAGATCAATATTGACAGATCAATGTTGACAAATCAATACTGACAGATCAATGCTGACAGGTCAATGCTGACAGATCAATATTGACAGATCAATGCTGACATGTGAATGCTGACATGTGAATGCTGACAGATCAATGCTGACAGATCAATGCTGACAGGTCAATGCTGACAGATCAGTGCTGACATGTGAATGCTGACATGTCAATGCTGACAGATCAATGCTGACA
>JADBJO010000037.1:647500-655000 GCA_016801955.1 Conus betulinus | reverse complement strand
CAATCCCGAACTCCCCTTCTCCTCACTCCCACCCTCCGCCCTCTTAATGTGTTCCAGAATGGTGTGGCAGACGCAAAGGACATTCATGGGAACAAATGGAAGCAAAGCTATTACCCAGACGGCCTTTCTGACAGCATGCAGGGAGAGAATGTCCAAGTCTAGCACTGGTCACAGTAGTGTGTCTGTAGACATGGATGAAATCGCGGGTGTGTTTCCAGACCAAATTAATGGCCCCTCTGTTAAATTATTACTACTATCCTAATCGCCATTTACTCTCGGTTTATATAATCGTCTCAACTTCTGTACTCATATTCGTGTTGTTTTCAAGGTGTTTAATCTCTGTGACGCATCCCTGTCGAAAAGAGGTCCTAGGCAAGACGTTTAGAGATGTGGGAGATTATGTGTCCCTGTCGCCCACCCACCCACCTCCCCGTCAGTGGTATTATTTCCTGGCCGTTTATTTCTGGCATTCCATCACAGCTACACCCAGGTATGTGCTGTCGTGGACACAGAGGCGGCAGTTCACAGAGAATTGTCAGCACCAGATCAGCATAAAACACCGCTCCAGAGAAGACGCTGCACTGCTGGGTGACCCCTGCTGTGTCCCTACTGACGACTGTTATTGCTCAGTGTCCTCTACTGACGACTGTCATTGCTCAGTGTCCTCTACTGACCACTGTCATTGCTCAGTGTCCTCTACTGACCACTGTCATTGCTCAGTGTCCTCTACTGACCACTGTCATTGCTCAGTGTCCTCTACTGACCACTGTCATTGCTCAGTGTCCTCTACTGACCACTGTCATTGCTCAGTGTCCTCTACTGACCACTGTCATTGCTCATTGGGGCAGCCAGCGTCAGTCAGTGAGGTTCGTCCTCCGGAAGACGGCCCACGCCAGTCCAACAATAGTCTACATGAATTACTAATGAGGACTCGAGCTCCCTGTGGGAATGGTTGTGGAGAGGAAATTATTCAGACTAAGATCATCATGAGAAGAGGACGTGAAAGGCCACGGACTTCGGGACTTTGTTATTATCTATGAGAGAGAGAGAGAGAGAGAGAGAGAGAGAGAGAGAGAGAGAGAGAGAGAGAGAGAGAGGAAGATTATCATATGGACACCTGTTCTGCATGACAAAGCTGGACTCCACAGTTATGTCATAAGAATGCCCGGCGTAAATCAGGCCTCGGGTATACAGACACCTGCAGTGCTAGTCAGAAAATGTTAGCAGCACCCTCACAGACGCATCCTTTCATCGGATGAAACTCAGCTGTGTGATTCCAGTCCTCCCACTACAGACCAAAGCACAATATCTAGGTAGGAGCCGGCGGGTAGATATGAAAAACACTGCATATTAAGAATCCCGGCTGGAACTTGAACGCACAACCTCCATATACCATATCCCACGATGCTAATCCACTGCACCACAACGACTACCCCCACCGTTCTGCTGTCCAGTGCTGTGCAAGGTTTGGCGCGTTGCCATTGATGTATCACTATGAAAGCCTCCGACCACCCGATGATAAGGTTGTGGTCTGTACATGAAGGGCTAAGGATGGGACTAGTGACGGGCTCCCCATCAGTCAGGCTGTCTGCCTATTAACCTACTGAGGCATGGTCGTTACGCTGATACGGACAAACGCTCCCGATCAGACAGACGGCCAGATACATAGCAAAAAGACGACTAGAGAAATGATGGAGTGAACCGGTGACTGACTGGCTGTTACTTCTCCACAACCACCGTCATCTTTATGACGTCGCTATCTGGATTTATGGCAAAGCGATGAGCGAATGGGAGGATGTCTTTACTGCATCTGGAACTTATGAGGGTGGGTTGACTCTCTCTGTCTCCCCCCCCTCTCTCTCTCTCTCTCTCTCTCTCTCTCTCTCTCTCTCTCTCTCTCTCTCTCTGACTGCTCGTTCTTCGTGTTCATTGTCCTAAAGGTTTTATCTTGTCTGAAGGAAATCTTATGAGGCCAATATGCGCCGTGTTTTGTCTTGTAATCTGTTCCTGTCAACCGGCGGAGTTACTTAAGATTACTTTAAAATAATTTGGTTTGTTTTGTGCCTGCTAAGCTGAATTCGGAAGATCAAGCAAAACATATATCCTAAGACACACGTGAAGTCCATAAGAAGTCTGGGAGGGGGAGGGGGGGGGGGAGAGAGAGAGAGAGAGAGAGAGAGAGAGAGAGAGAGAGAGAGAGAGAGAGAGAGAGAATGAAGGGTTCGATCGGGGTGGGGATGGGGAGGAATTAAGATGACGGAGCCATGCTGGAATTTCTCACAGGTTGTCTTGTGCCTTTGTTGATGACATGTACACTGCCTGACAGGTCATGCCGCAGGGCAAACGACAACACTGCTGAAAAACACAGCTCAAACACCGGGCAATGGAATCAGGATTGTTGCTGAGTTGAAGAGAAGCAGTTATTGATTTCCTTTCCTACTGGCTTTCAGTCGTGCCCGTCTTTATGTATTTTAGGGGATTACGAGAGAAGAAATGTCATGTTAAAACGTGGAGAGTGGCAGGGTTCGTGGCTCAGTGTTTTGTGTGGGGAATACTGGGGCCACTGCGACCTGCTTTGTGTGTTCTGATATGACTCGTGCTGATGTACAATTATCTCCCGCTTCTGGACATCGTAAAGACAAACTGTTCTCTTTCGCACGACAAAATGCACTTCATCTTCTGTATCGTCTCTGCAAAGTGAACATATTTCTGTTTCACTATGAGAACGATGACTGTAATACTGCTCGGCAATTTCAGAAATACCAAGCCTGAATCTAGTCGTTGTATACTTTAAGTGCCTGTTTAGATTCAGATTTAGCCTTAGATAGGTTGTAACATCAGGAATGGTGCAAAAGGACCTGTAAAAGATAAATTTTTCACAGGTATCCCTATGAAAATTCCATTCCTGCCACCTGCACAAAAAATCAGTCTGTCTCTAAAGACTCAGAGAAAATCACCGGTCACATTAACGCTTGATTCAACTAAACATAACCAAATGGAAACAGATACAGTTTACAGCGAACATTTGAGACCCAGTGTCTTTTGTCACATTCATCTAAATCAAACAGCATAGGATCGGCCTAATATGGTAATGTGCTGTCGTGCGTTCTTGTTAATTTTAACCAGAACTTAACACATTTGATGGCTGAGTTTATATACATAGTGTACCTGTTTGTTTCGCCATGCATAAATCCATTTGTGTTCGCAATTCAATTCCTGAAAATCTTTTGAACCCATATAAGTGGACCTTTTCGCATTGTAGAGCTGCCTCTTCTAACCCCCAGAACTCAGAACCATACTGCACATTTGGCTGAATCCGTGTGCCAAACAGTTTCAGAAAAGTATGCAGGGAATTATTTTTCAACTAAAAGAGTTTTTGCAGAATACAAAACAAAGCATTTTTTGCTCTACTCTCGAAAGGTTATTACAAGCTGCTGCGGAACGAAGTCTTGTAGAAAAGTAGATTCCCAAGTACTTATACGCATTAACAACAGGCATAGTTATATCGTTGTAAATCCATTTTTCGCATGCAGATAAATGCCCCCTTTCCTAAATTTAACAACGTCACTTTCATTCATATTCACCTTTAAATGAAGCCTGACGCTGCGCGATGATAAGTATTTATCTGGGTTTATAGACCAACAGGTGTTTTAGTCAACAAAGCCACATCATCAGCCAACAGTAATATGAACAGCTCAAATTAGTCACACGTAAATGTCGCACCATGTCGGCCTCCTCTTATTACTTTCGGAGCTAATTCATTGATAACTGAAAAAAAAAAAAAAAAATCACCTTGTTTCACCCCAAGAGTACGTTAATATAATTAGTTAGATTAGCACCACATCTGACCGTAGCCTATACATTAACATACATGCTATGAACACATTGATATATGTACCGTTGATTCCATTTTTCAAAAGGATCGGCCACAACAAGTTGGTTCTATTGAATCAAACGCCTTTTCAAAATCAATAAAGGCAAGATATAACTTACGATTGAAACAAAATTGTTTTTGTATAAGCGCTAACAAAGTAAACATAAATCAAATGTAGAGTATCCTCTTTTGAATCTGCTTGGTGTTCACTTGTCAAATATATTCTTCCCATTCTTGAAGTCTGTCATTTATACTACACTATAGATTTTACTGCTGAAATCACACAAAGATATGCCTCTGTAATTGCTGGAATTATTAATATCACGTTTTAAAAAAAAAATAAGGTAGTACTATAGAATCAGCCAGTTATCTGGAAAAAATACCTTCGTCAAACTATGCATTAAAAAAAATCACAAAAAAGCCCTGACCTCCTGCATATTTAACATCTCCTCAATGATTCCATCTGGACCAGCAGCTTTACCATTCTTTAACTTCATTGTTGCAAGCAGTACCTCTTCTTTTGGTATAGGGCGATGCATAACCATCGCTTCATCTCCATCTTCCTCAGAATAGTCTTGATCATTGTTCGGAAAAAAACTGCACCTCTTGTTTCCTCTAGGTGTAGTAAACCCTTAAAATGCTTAAACCAGTTTTCGTTTAAAAAACATTGCATGCACAGTTTCCCAAAACTCTCTTTGATGTTTACGGTAGTGATAAGTTTCTCCAACATGTCACTGTACTTTTTTTTCTGTTTGACAAATCTTTATATTCTCTTCTAGCAATGCAATAGGCTTCACTGCCCTTTTCATCACGTATTTTCCTAAGGATTGGGAATAGATATTTTACTTTTGCTTCACTTGATTTGCATTCTCTATCATAGCAATCATTCTGGTCACGCACTGTCAAATTAATTTTATTTGACATAAAATCAGCTTGTTTCCTAACACATTGATCAAACATGTTCAAAGCATCATTGCAACTAAAATCAATCAAAATAATTGCATGATCAAGCAAAGATGTTGCATTAGAATGCATGGCACTAACATATGCATGTTCAAACTCACAATTCCACGCAAACTTTTCAATTACCTGTGGTCTTTCCATCGGTGTAGGAGCATGCATAATATTGCTTCTCAGGGAAAATTTGCAATGTGACTCAATGGGTAAATGATCCGATTCTAATCTGTCTGATACAATCAATTGACATGAAGAAGAAAGGATGGTAAACAATTCTTTGAGACTAGAAAATAATCATTGACACTGTTTCCTGTTTCAGGTACATATGTACAATAGTTATCGCTGTTACCATTGCAAAAACCATTACAAATACACAAACCAAGAGCTGTATAGATATTTAACAAACGTTTACTATATTTTTTATCTGCAGATGCTCTTACCTAGCAATCCAAAACAAAAAAAGGGTGTCAAACTGATCGTAAGGCACATTACTGTCGTCAAATACATCTGGAGAAATATTGGTAGTTTCGCTAGTCAAGTCAGAAACAATCACACGTGCATCATTAAACTGAGTCATACAAATCGAAAAGGCATTCTTTTAGTGCACTTATGCCATTTTGAATACCAAAATGAATGCAAAAAAGGTGAACCATCAGGTGGAACACAGGTACACGCATAGATGACATCCGTTGTTAAACCAAGACGACTCTTGTCAATCAAAAATAAAGGAACGTGTGTGGGCAATCTGTCTTGATTTCTTTTATATAAGACATGGATTCATCATTTCGAAAAGACACAGTATGCCGCTAGACATTCTTCCTTTTTTAAGTAAACTTAATGGCAGCTTTAGAAAAAATAGTATAACCTGGAAATGTAAACACACTGAAGATCATCTACAATACTTTCAACAAGACAAACGACATCAAAATCAAACAAACAGGACATAAAATCTCTATCTGTTATCTTAGACAGAAATCCATTTATGTTCCAGTGTGTGAATGGAAAGCAAACCTCATGTCCCTAAAGGCTTGACTAACTTCATTGTCAAATGTCTTACCATGCACACATTCCTTCCATTTTAAGATATTAATTTTTTTTTATTTATCTCTTGTTTCATAGACAAACTATCTTCATCACTTACACGTTTCTCTTTACTATCTTTTCCCTTTGAAATGCCCCCTCATTACATCCACCAGCGTCGACATCCATTGACAAAGTATATTTTGATTCTTGAAATGGTTTGTCGACAACCCTCTTCTCATCCATGCGCTTTGTTCCGTAATCTGACAAGTCTGTTTCACAAGCATCTGTACAAATATCATGACATTTCGATTAAATAGATAGAAAGATAGAGACAGAAATGAAGGCGGACGGGAAGGGAAAGGAGTGAAGAGAGTTACGATATCAGCGGAGCCCAATATAACGCCTGTTATTTTCCATCTCTGTTTATCATGCTTGAACTAACAGCATTGCGCGCAATTAATGCAAGCCATTAAATCCACCCCTGGCAAAGCTGCAGTGCTGTTTGAAAAACGCTGTGTCAAAGACCGGGCAAATCGAATGACTATCTTCCCGAGCAGATAAAAAGCGGTTCACGACTTCCTTTCACGATCGCTTTCTGTGATACCTGCTTCTCTGCGTCTTGAGAGGATGAAACACACACACAACAATGTCAATGGATCGTGAGAAGAAAAGCAGGAACCATGACCCATTCTTACGGACTTTTTATGCATAGAATGAGGAGGGTGATTGGAATCTGGCTCACGCTCACATGCGTTGATTGGTTGCTTCAGGCAGATTTATCTTGTTGCACAAAACTGCCTTTCTTCTCTCTTCCTCCCAGTTTATCTTTCTTTTTTCAACTTTGTCATCATTCATTTCTTTCTACTTTGTGATCTTGTCTGTTTTCTGATCTTTCATGTCGATTCTTAATCACACACTCCAAACTTTTAAAGCACGATATATCAGTTGTTATTGCTTTGTCACTGCTTACAGTTCGTTTATGTAGAGATTGATTTATTTCAGTCTGATCTTGAGCGTTTCATGCGGGGAGTGGGGGTACTAATTGCTTGTTTTCTTTCTGTCATGGACCTTATGCGTGTGTCTAGAGCTTATTGTGAGAAATGCTCAAGTGGGCTTTAAGATCAGTGGCGTTTCTTGCTTGTCATATGAAAAGGCTACATGTTTTACTACAACATACCGCAAATATTTTGCTACATAGTTTGATAGTCTGCGGCATGACATGAAGCAGCAGAGTGGATGGAGGGATTGTGACAATGCCATACTACAGGTGTCAACAGTCCGTCCTTTCACTGGTAGGAAATGACAAGCTGCTATCAGAAAGCATTCTGTCTGATACCGGTATGCTGGGTGACATCACTGGATTTAAAGCTTCGGCAGAAACAGAATTACTGCGCAGCATAGGAAGGAACAAACGTTTTGCAATTTTCTCCTCCGTTTGACGGCTCAGAGATTGTTTTAGCGCTTGTTTCAATGTCTGCCTGCAGTCATGCCACTTTGAAACCGTTTTAAAGCTTGGCAAATAAAGGCCCCCCCTCACACACACACACACACACACACACACACACACACACACACACACACACACCGCCCTTATGCCTTTCCCTAGAGAAATGGAAAGTGTGTTTGGGAACAATAACTTGGCTGCA
>JADBJO010000037.1:635000-645000 GCA_016801955.1 Conus betulinus | reverse complement strand
CAGTCCCTTTTCTATTTTTGTTTTCCTTTTTACCTAACATGGGAGTTACTGGAATGGAAATTACAGACTCGAAAATCATGAAATCTCAACATCCATTGGAAAACATGGTGTGGAGAGGGTTATTTTTTCTTTGTGTGTGTTTGTTTGTTTTTAACCTTCAAGGCACACCGTTTTTTGCTAGGGACTGGAAGAGGACGTACGTGAAACATCCTGCATGTGTTTGTCTATACCTCAGAATCTGCACGAGTGACTAAGAAATATATTACTATCTGAAGCAGAGTGGGAGGTGGGGGGTTGGAGGTGGAAGAGAAAAGAGACAAGAAGATTGATGTGGAGAAAGGATGGAGTGGGCAGCAAAGGGAAGAATGAGAGAACATGACTATTCAAAGGGGATGTGAGGAAAAAGAGGAAGGAAAGAGAGAGGATGGATACAGGGAAGGGGTGAAAGGAGGAAGGAGGAAGGAGAGCAGAGGATGGATACAGGGAAGGGGTGAAAGGAGGAAGAGGGAGGAGAACAGAGGATGGATACAGGGAAGGGGTGAAAGAGGAAGAGGAAGGAGAACAGAGGATGGATAGGGAAGGGGGTGAAAGAAGGAAGGAGAACAGAGGATGGATACAGGGAAGGGGTGAAAGGAGGAAGGAGAGCAGAGGATGGATAGAGGGAAGGGGTGAAAGAAGGAAGGAGAACAGGATGGATACAGGGAAGGGGTGAAAGGAGGAAGAGGAAGGAGAGCAGAGGATGGATAGAGGGAAGGGGTGAAAGGAGGAAGAGGAAGGAGAGAGAGAGAGGAGGGATACAGGGAAGGGGGTGAAAGGAGGAAGAGAGAGGAAGGAGAGAGGATGGATAGAGGGAAGGGGTGAAAGAAGAAGGAGAGAAGAGGAGGATGGATACAGGGAAGGGTGAAAGGAGGAAGAGGAAGGAGAGCAGAGGATGGATAGAGGGAAGGGGTGAAAGAAGGAAGGAGAACAGAGGATGGATACAGGGAAGGGGTGAAAGGAGGAAGAGGAAGGAGAGAGAGATGGATACAGGGAAGGGGTGAAAGAAGAAGGAGAACAGAGGATGGATACAGGGAAGGGGTGAAAGGAGGAAGAGGAAGGAGAGAGAGAGGATGGATACAGGGAAGGGGTGAAAGGAGAAGAGGAAGGAGAGAGAGGATGGATACAGGGAAGGGGTGAAAGGAGGAGAGAGAGGAAGGAGAGCAGAGGATGGATACAGGGAAGCGGTGAAAGGAGAAGAGGAAGAGAGAGCAGAGGATGGATACAGGGAAGGGGTGAAAGGAGGAAGAGGAAGGAGAGAGAGGATGGATACAGGGAAGCGGTGAAGGAGGAAGAGAAGGAGGAGAGAGATGGGATACAGGGAAGGGTGAAAGGAGGAAGAGGAAGGAGAGCAGAGGATGGATAGAGGGAAGGGGTGAAAGGAAGAGGAAGGGAAGGAGAGAGGGATGGATAGAGGGAAGGGGTGAAAGGAGGAGAGGAAGGAGGAGAGCAGAGGATGGATACAGGGAAGGGGTGAAAGGAGGAAGAGGAGAAGAGCAGAGGATGGATACAGGGAAGGGTGAAAGGAGGAAGGAGAGCAGAGGATGGATACAGGGAAGGGTGAAAGGAGGGAAGGAGAACAGAGGATGGATACAGGGAAGGGGTGAAAGGAGGAAGAGGAAGGAGAACAGAGGATGGATACAGGGAAGGGGTGAAAGGAGGAAGAGGAAGGAGAGCAGAGGATGGATACAGGGAAGGGGTGAAAGGAGGAAGAGGAAGGAGAGCAGAGGATGGATACAGGGAAGGGGTGAAAGGAGGAAGA
This sequence comes from Conus betulinus, assembly GCA_016801955.1. Taxonomy (NCBI): domain Eukaryota; kingdom Metazoa; phylum Mollusca; class Gastropoda; order Neogastropoda; family Conidae; genus Conus; species Conus betulinus. The sequence goes on along the minus strand of JADBJO010000037.1, from coordinate 643,202 downwards.
GGAAGGAGAGCAGAGGATGGATACAGGGAAGGGGTGAAAGGAGGAAGGGGAAGGAGAGAGAGAGGATGGATACAGGAAGAGGTAAAAGAGGAAGTGAACGGAGAAGAAGAGGATGGGTATGGGGAAGGGATGGGAAGTGAATGGAAAGGAGGGAAGAGGATGAAGATGGGAAAGGGATGGAAAGAGAACCAAGAAGAAGAGGAGAGGATGAATACAGGGAAGGGACTGGAAGAGGCGAAGGAAGGAAAGAACATGAATGCGGGGAAGTAACGAGAGGAGAAGAAGAAAAGAGAAGAGGATGGATGTTGGGAAGGGATGGGAGAAGGGAGAGAAAGAAGACGAGAGGATTAATATGGGGAGGGGATGTGTGGCGGGGGGGGGGGAATAAAGGAGAGGGAAGAATGGGGACGGGGCTGAGGAAGGAGAGAAGAGGATGTATGAAGTGAGGGGATGGAAGGAAGACAAGGAAGGATGGGAAGACGAAAGGGAAGAAGAGAAAAGGATGAATAAGGGAAAGGGATGGATTGAGGAAGAGGAAGGACAGAAAACGATGTTGTTGGGAGGGCAAGTAAAAAGGAAAAGAAAGGAAGGCAGAGCACGGATATAGGGAAGGAACGAGAGGAGAAACAAGAAGGAAGTTGTGAGGATGAGAAAGAAACGGGAATGACGAATGAAACAAGTGGGATATGGATGATATAGTTCAGATGTGGAAGGCAAGGTAGAGGAAAACACGAGAAGAGGGACTTTACAGGAAAGGGATTTAACTGATGAATGGATTGATCAATCGATTAATTGATTGATTGTTTACTCATGAATGAAGATTCCAAGCCAAAGTTAGTCACACAATTTATACTTATTAAATATATGCATGCAGACATTGCTTTGAGCAAAAAAAAAGTGTCTTGTCTACTAAAACCCACGTCACCATAGATTCCTTTTTTGGAGATCATTCATTCCTTTGTTTGTTTGTTTTATTTTAGTTTGTTTATATCAGGCAGAAAAATCATTAATGATAAAAGCGAGAGAATTGAAACTGGTGTCATAGTACAATCTTAGCTTATGCCGCACAGACAGTAATAATCATGAGACACATAATGAATTATTCTTCAAAACAGGAAGGGTATCAGGGTTCCTGCTTAGATCCTTTTGTACGGCACGAAGCTGGCATTCAGCGGGTTATGAGTTCAAACTGTCCGCGCATCCAACACGAATACTGGCGTTCTCACCACCCACCCCACTTTATTGTATTGTCACTCTGGCGGTATCAGTGTACTGCTGGACACTCTCTCCCACCCCCACCCGCGCCGGACTCCCTTATCTTCTCCCTCCCCCTTCCCTCCCACCTTCGCCATGTTTCCTGAGATAGTTATCGCTATCGACTATTGTGCCTGAACGGAGTGAGGTCTACAGTTGTTTTTGCGAGGTGTCATTGTGCAATCAACATTATGCCAGCGGTGCCTCTTTCCTTTCGTGTCGTGTGTGTGGTGATTTTGTGTCCGTATTTCTTGCTTTCATGCATCGACGTGATTTGAAGAAGGCCGCCTTATTCTGTCGGACATTAAGGATTCGTACGTGGCAAAGCGGTGTCGCAGTCGGATTGATCCTCTCTCTGTTGTACTACGGACTTTTACTGCAGCGTTGTGGTGACGTTGAGCTTAACCCTGGACCTGTCACTGGCAGCAAAGCAGCAGACCTGAGGCAGACCAGACTGAAGAGCGCCAGCGGAGGTTCACCGGCATCCCACCCCTCTCCCACTCGGTCAGCTGCAGAGCCCACTCTCCGCGATGTCATGTCTTCTATGCAGGACCTGAACTGTAAGTTTGATGGCATGAAAGCTGACATGAGGGACATGAAAGAAATGTATGCTGGACTGCATGATGAGGTCTTATCCCTGAAGAAGGAGGTCATTGATCTAAAGCGTGATAATGAAAACCTGAAGGCGGAGAATGACAGACTGCATGAACAGATGCAGAAACTTGAACGAAAGACTGATGACTTAGAATGTCGCTCTAAGAGGAACAATGTGATTTTTTTATGGCATTCCCAGGAGAGATCAGGAAACCAGGCAGGACTGTGAGGGCCTTGTACACGATTTATTGAGTGACCAATTAGAACTGTCCAGAGATGTAGAATTCGACAGGCTCCACAGTTGAAACGGGAAACCGGACTCACCAATCATTGGCCGTTGTACGTTTTTTAAGGATAAGGAAGCCATTCTGGGTGCCAGGCACAAGTTGAAAGGTACTAAAGTGTTTGTTGGAGAAGATTTCTCCCAGCGCGTGAGAGAAGTGCGCAAGAAACTTGTTCCTCATCTGAAAGTTGCCAAAAAAGAAATAAAAAAGTGTCAATGGTCTTTGATCACTTGGTCATCGAGGGTAAAAAGTATTACTTAGACCAGGACAGTAATTTGAACATGTCTGTCTAGGGGTATGGCCGGCCTGTATAATAATACCAAAACAACGTAATTTATCAAATTTGTACCTGAATCAAAATGTTGAGGGGAAGGGAAATATGCATCACCGTTTCGAGGGGAAGGTGAGGATGGCACAACACGTGCAGCTCGGGTCGGGACAGGTGACACTGCTGTGTCAACTCTCCCTGTAAACTGTCACGTTCACGACAGAAATTGTGCATGCAATGCGTCGTTAGACCGTACACATTCAGATGTTTTTACTGTGGTCAGGAAACATGTACGTGATGACACATTGAACGTTGATCTCGCACATAATGAAAGAGTGAATGAAAGTGTGTTTCCTTTTGTGATTGACGAATATTCTTCTTCTAGATTTTGTGTGCATAATGAGAGTGTGGTTGAGAACAGTCTTTCGTCTTCTTTGAACACATGTTTATCTAGTAAAGCTCTCGTATACAATGACGGACTGGTGGAAAGCGCTATATCTCTTTTAACGAATGAACGCCAGTCTTCTGATGTCAGCGTAAACGATGAAAGAATGAATGGAGGTGCTCCTCTTGGTTCATCAACTGTGTGCCTTTCTTCTAAACCTAGAATACATAATGAAGAGTGAATGAAAGTGTGAATGAAGAAGATTTGATCTCATCATCGTATGGGTGTTTCTCATCAGAAGGTTTTTGTACATGATAAGATTGTGTCATCTCAAACATGGAATCAAAACGTCCCTTCCGAAGTTTGTGTACATGATTTAAGAGACGATGAAAATGATTCATCCGTCATGTGGAACGATTGTTTTTCTTCTTGTACAGATATTCAGGCACCAGGTTTAGTGAATGAAAAGGTTAATGTGATGGCTGATAATAGAAGGAATATAGCAGCTGCGAATGATCAAATTGATTTTATAGAAAGCCGCTGTGACATGAATTTGACTGATATGAACGGAAAAAAACATGTATCATTTTTACATTGGAATGTGAATGGCCTACTTTCTAAGTTGTCTGATAAAACATTTGTTTCATACGTAACGTCTTTTGATTTAGTTTGTTTAGTAGAAACGTTCGTTGAAAATCTGCATTCAAATGTTTTTAGCAATCATAAAGTTTTCTCTAAACCTGCTGTACAGTTTACAAAACATGGAAGACGATCGGGAGGAGTTATATGTCTTATAAAAAACGAATTTTTGCCCTTCATACAAGAGGTACCGACTGACCTAAATAATACCATTATGTTCAATATTTCTAAAGGTGTATTTGGTTTTTCTAAAAATGTTCTCTTTGTATGTACATACGTACCTCCGGAAAATTCACCATACTATGCTTTCTATGATACTGATAATGGCATAACTGATTTGGAAAATTGCCTTTCTGATGTTCTGCTCAGAATATCTGATGTGTATGTACTTCTCTGGCTGGAGATCTAAATAGTAGAATTTCTAACATTTGTCAAGAATTTCCAGTAGAAAAATGTACTTTCAGTTTACACAATGGAACCCCTGTTAACAGATGTTCTGAAGACAATACACTGAACAGGTATGGCAAGCTGTTATTAAACATGTGTACCGCGTTAGATCTATGCATTTTAAATGGTGTGTGTGTGACGGTGACCGTCAAGGTTGTTTCACATATATTTCAGAGACAGGGAACAGTGTGAATGATTATTTCATAGCTTCCTATGACATGTTTACTGTTATTAATCTATCATGCAACCTCTGTGTGAATGAGCGTATTGAGTCTGACCATCTACCTCTAGTTTTTTCAATATTAACTTACTCCCTGAAGTAAGAAATGAAAAAGGCGTAAAGTGCAACACACAGCTACTTGATGTGTATAAATGGCAGGATGAATATGCTAATATTTTTCATAATCTAATAAATAGTCAGCATGTATTATTAATGCTGGAGGAAGCTGTCAACTTGATCGATGATGATGTTAACACTGCTTTAAATATATTTAATGCTTGTATAAAAGAACAGGCAGAATGCATGAGGAAACAAATAAGATTAAATAATATTCAGAAGATGATTGATTGGTTTGATCATGAATGTCATAGAACCAAAAAAGACGTGAAACAACTCCTTAGAATATCTAGAAGGACGTTAGACGATAAAGACAGAGACGTTTATTGTAAAGCTCGAAGAGAGTATAAGAATCTTTTAAAGAGGAAAGAGAATGAGTATAATTCACTTTATTATGCAGTTTAGTTAACTCAGTCAAAAATCAGCAAGAGTTCTGGAAGCATTTACGCAAAATGTCAGTTAGACATAATAATACTTGTATCAATATTTCTGTAAACGATTGGTATCAGCATTTCAAAGAACTTCTCGAAGAAGATATTGAAGAAGACGTAGAAGAAATAGATGAAGAAGGTACTTTTCTCGATATCAGTAGCGATGCAAGTTTCCTCGATTGCCCGATCTCTAGAATAGAAGTAATCTCTGCAATTAAAAAACTCAAGAACAGAAAAGCTGCAGGCCCTGACGGTATAGTTGGAGAATTATATAAAAAAATGCTGGAAACGCCGTAATTGATTTCTTCGTCAGATTTTTTAATGCACTTTTTGACAAAGGGGTATTTCCTGATAACTGGACAGAATCAGTTATACTGCCTTTATTCAAGAAAGGTGAAGTCAATGATCCAAACAATTATAGGGGCATATCACTTAGTGATATAAGTAGCAAAATATATAGCTCTATAATTAACAGTAGACTGCAAAAGTGGGTGGAGCTTAATAATAGCACGGGTGAGTGGCAAGCGGGTTTTAAGAAAGGTTATTCAACTATCGATCAAATGTTTACCCTTTTGGCAATTATACAGAAACAGTTTTCATGGAATCGCAAATTGTACGTAGCCTTTATCGACTTCGAAAAGGCATTCGATTCAGTGTCTAGAAAATTGCTTTGGCCAATACTTCAAAAGAATGGGATAAAGGGTAAGATGCATCGTTGTATTAGAGCATGTATGATTGTGTGAAAGCAAAGGTCAGGTGTGGTGGAAATTTTACAAATTACATAGTTTGTACAAAAGGTGTAAAGCAAGGAGATGCGTGTAGCCCTGTTTTGTTTTCCTTATTTATTAACGAATTGGCACAAGAAATAATAGAGAAAGGAAGGCATGGAGCAACCCTGTCTCCAGATGTAGCTGAATTATTTTTTTTGCTACTGGCAGATGATATAGCTTTGTTGTCAGAAACCCCAGTGGGCCTTCAGACCCCAGTTGAACAATTTGTGTAATGCAGCATCAAGACTTCAACTTAAGGTAAATATGAAAAAGAGCAAAATCGTTGTATTTAGAAAAGGGGGTTTCCTTGCAGCAAGAGAGAGATGGTCTTTTAATGGGGACCAAATGGTTGTTGTTAATGGTTATAAATATCTTGGTATTTATTTTTCAACCCGGCTTAGTTTTGTGGCTGCTTGTACAGATCTCTTGCAAGCAGGGCAAGAAATGCTCTTCTATGCGTTCTGCAAAGATTGTACGTACTTAAGAATAATTCACTTAAGGTATTGTTAAAGATATTTGATACTCAGGTGCAACCCATTGCTCTCTATGGTGCTGAATTGTGGGGATTGGATGCTGCTGCTGTCCATATTGAAAAGGTTCATTTGTATGCTCTTAAAAAGTTTTTTAGGCGTCCACATGAAAACACCTAATGATTTAGTTTATGGAGATACTGGACGTCATCCTATTTATATAAATTCACGTGTGCAGTGTATCAGATACTGGCTAAAGATATCACGGATGAATGATAATAGGTTACCATTGAAGGCTTACAAAATGTTATTCTGGTTAGATTCACGTGGTAAATCCACGTGGGCGTCAGGTGTTCGTAAGATACTATTTCTAAATGGTTTTGATTTGTATGGTTGAACCAGGGTGGAAAAACGTGAAATATTTTTTGCAAGTATTTCGTCAAAGACTCATTGATAACAGATGGCAAAACTGGCATGAACATATTCAAGAAAGTATTAGGTTTTCATGGTACAGAACATTTAAGTCGTTTAATAATTGTGAAATGTATCTTTCACTCGATATTGACAGACATATAAGAATACACATGACAAAGTTCAGATTTGGGGTTTCGGATTTAGCAGTGCATCGTAAAAGGTATGATGGAGTTCAGGATGACAGTTTTGTATGCCCACTATGTCAAAAGGTAAACGATGACGAACTACACTTTTTGTTCCTCTGCCCTGCTCTCAGTGATCTACGGCAGGAATTTATTCCATCTAAATATTGCGCAAACCCATGTCAATTCCGTATGAGTCTACTAATGACGAACAGAAATCAAAGTATTGTGAGGAATTTGTGCATATATTTGTATAGAGCCTTTAAGAGGCGATCTGCTGTGCTTAGTTAATAAATGTATTGATATGTCGATGTTATATGGAATTGCCATCCAAAGTCGAAGTTAGTTTCTGAGTTAGTAAACTGTTCTTCGTGCACTTGTACAACAGATTGTACTCAACGCGTTAATGTTTTTTTGTATCATTTTTATGCATTATTTTGTTGCTGTTGTTGTAATCGCCATGTAAGGTATTGAAAGTAATCCCCCTTCAGAAGGGGCTGTGGCCTATCATGTGTGTGTGTGTGTGTGTGTGTGTGTGTGTGTGTGTGTGTGTGTGTGTGCTTACAATACTGGATTGTCTTTAATCATGTCAATGTTATTGTTTGTTCTGTCTTCTAATATTCCCGTTAAATGTTGTAAGAATTTTTTTCAAGGGAAATCAGACATTCTATACGTTCATCAGGGATGAACTGGACCACAGTCGGTCCAACATGTGATATGTGTTCGTGCTTTTGTGTGCTGTATGGCTGTTGTGGAGTCCTACTCTTCATGTTTCTATGTCATTCTTAGCGCCATTCTTGCCCTTTTTCCCTTCACTGTGTTTTTATCTTCGGTCCTTCCTTGTTGTGTGGTTGCTTCTTTTTTTCATCATCTTCTTCCTCGTTGTCATCATCTTGTTGTTCTTCTTTTTCTTTTTCTTCTGGTTTTTTCTTGTTCGTCTTCATCATCATCATCATCATTTTCATCATCATCATCATCATCATCATCATCATCATCATCATCATCATCACCACATCATCATCATCTTCTTCTTCTTCTTCTTCTTCTTCTTCTTCTTCTTCTTCTTCTCCTCCTTCTGCTCCTCCTCGTCCTCCTCCTCCTCCTCCTCCTCTGATACTTCTTCTTGTTCTTCTTCTCTTCTCTTCTCTTCTCATCTCTCTCTTCTCTTTCTCTCTTTGTCATTGTTGTCTCCATATATAAGTTTTCTTTTTCAGTTTTTTTTTTTAAATTATTGCTGACAGTTGAGTGCGCTGGAGTGTGTGTGTGTGTGTGTGTGTGTGTGTGTGTGTGTGTGTGTGTGTGTGTGTGTGTGTGTGTGTGTGATCATATTTTCCCTTGTTTTCCTACAATCTTTATTTTTTCCCTCTTATGGGAGGGGAGGTGGGGGGGGGGGGTTATATATGCCTTGTCCAAAAATAACAACAGATTGTCACGTAAAGATTAACGAAATCCATGCGTTCAATGGACAAACTGTGTATGCATTATCTCTCTCTCCTTCTCTCTCCTCTCTCTCTCTCTCTCTCTCTCTCTCTCTCTCTCTCTCTCTCTCTCCTCTCTCTGTCTGTCTGTCTGTCTGTCTGTCTTCCTCTGTCTCTCTCTCTCTCTCTCTCTCTCTCTCTCTCTCTCTCTCTCTCTCTGTCTCTCTCTCTCCTTTCCTCCCCCTCTCGTTCTTTTGTCTACAGCAGGTGTTATCTTGAATTTAATCCTTTTTCCCCCATATTAGCTCT
>JADBJO010000037.1:600000-630000 GCA_016801955.1 Conus betulinus | reverse complement strand
TTGTTCTGTTTTCTCGTCAACATTTCTAACGCTTTTTTTTTGTCTTGTTCTTTATTTTCCATTTTTGCTGTTCATTTTTTCACACTTGAAACAAAAAGAGAAATCACAATGATGCATTGTTTTTTCACATATCTTTTTTTCGTTCTCAGTTATGCAATGGAGCTGTGTTTGTGATCCTCATTTCATTTTTTTTTTTTGCATTTCGGTTTGGCACGGCATAATAGAGGAAAATCTATACACACACGTTTAGGAAAAAAAGGTTTATAGTTGATGGGGCGAGAGAGCTAAGTGGTCAGAGCATTCTAGAAGGGAAATGTCACCGTTTTAAAATTCGTCAGTGAATGATAAAAGTTGCATGATTATCTTTTACAGAGCTAGGAAGATTTGCATTGTACTCAGTTTTTTTTTTTCTGTGCATTTGCGTGTGAAGGGCATGTGGACTGTGTATGGAGGGTACGTGGACTGTGTGTGGACTGTGTGTGGAGGGTACGTGGACTGTGTGTGGAGGGTACGTGGACTGTGTGTGGAGGGTACGTGGACTGTGTGTGGAGGGTTTGTGGACTGTGTGTGTGGACTGTGTGTGGAGGGTACGTTGACTGTGTGCGGAGGGTGTGTGGAGGGTACGTGGACTGTGTGCGGAGGGTGTGTGGAGGGTACGTGGACTGTGTGTGGAGGGTATGTGGACTGTGTGTGGACTGTGTGTGGAGGGTACGTGGACTGTGTGGAGGGTGTGTGGGAGGGTGTGTGGAGGGTGTGTGGAGGGTGTGTGTGGAGGGGTATGTGGGACTGTGTGTGGGGTGTATGTGGACTGTGTGTGTGGAAAAGGTGTGTGGACTGTGTGTGTGGACTGTGTGTGGAGGGTATGTGGACTGTGTGTGGACTGTGTGTGTGGACTGTGTGTGGAGGGTATGTGGACTGTGTGTGGACTGTGTGTGGACTGTGTGTGGAGGGTGGAGGTGTGTGGACTGTGTGTGGAGGGTATGTGGACTGTGTGGACTGTGTGTGTGGACTGTGTGTGGGAGGGTATGTGGACTGTGTGTGGACTGTGTGTGGAGGGTGTGTGGATGTGGACTGTGTGTGTGGACTGTGTGTGGACTGTATGTGGACTGTGTGTGGAGGGTGTGTGTGGACTGTGTGTGGGAGGGTGTGTGGAGAGTGTGTGTGGACTGTGTGTGGACTGTGTGTGGACTGTATGTGGACTGTGTGTGGAGGGTGTGTGTGGACTGTGTGTGGAGGGGTGTGTGGAGAGTGTGTGGAGGGGTGTGTGGACTGTGTGTGGAGGGTGTGTGGACTGTGTGTGGAGGGGGTGTGTGGACTGTGTGTGGAGGGTGTGTGTGGACTGTGTGTGGAGGGTGTGTGGACTGTGTGTGGAGGGTGTGTGGACTGTGTGTGGGAGGGTGTGTGGACTGTGTGTGTGGAGGGTGTGTGGGAGGTGTGTGGAGGGTGTGTGTGTGGAGGGTGTGTGGGACTGTGTGTGGAGGGTGTGTGGACTGTGTGTGTGTGGTGTGTGGACTGTGTGTGTGGGACTGTGTGTGGACTGTGTGTGGACTGTGTGTGGACTGTGTGTGTGTGTGGACTGTGTGTGTGGAGGGTGTGTGGACTGTCTGTGGAGGGTGTGTGTGTGTGAGAGTGTGTGGACTGTGTGTGTGGACTGCGTGGAGGGTGTGTGGACTGTGTGTGTGGAGGGTAATATATATATATATATATATATATATATATATATATATATATATATATATATATATATATATATATGAGAGCAACATATAGATCGATACATAGATAGATAGATAAATAGATCCTAGCCAAAAGCTTCAAGGCGCTTACAATCCACAATCTCGTGTACACAACGGGCTGCCTACCTGGGTAGTGCCGACTGAAGAGCTGCCTAACGGCGCTTCATTCACTCTTTTCGTTCGTGAGTCATCCACTCAATATCGTTACTTGATTTCCTTATGCCCTTCATTCTTTCAATTTCTCACGCAGGGGTGCATGCTATGTGTAACATGTCATCCATACCAACGGCCAAAGTGGCCTTCTCATCCGAAAGTTGTAATGGGATTTTACGTATGTGCAGGATGTTATGCGTGCGTTCACACACGGAGCCCCGGTTATATAGTCTCATCGAAGGACTCTCATGGAAATGCTGTCAGAACTAATGTTAACTCCGAAGGAAAAATCCCCCTGTACCGAAACGGCCCGGCGAAGATTCGAACCCGCAAAACCAGGATCACAAGATTATGAGTCCGGCGCTCTACCAACTGAACTATTCCAGATCCCATGTAGCAGCTGTTGTTCCGTCAGAACCAATAGGAGCAGCGGCATCAGAAGGAGCAGTGGGGTGATACAAGTCCTAGAGGACGCCAGACTAAAAAAAAGCATACAGACAAGATATACATGTATTCAGACAGACAGGCAGACTAGAGGACGCCAGACTAAAAAAAAAAAAACATACAGACAAGATATACATGTATTCAGACAGGCAGACTAGAGGACGCCAGACTAAAAAAAAACATACAGACAAGATATACATGTATTCAGACAGGCAGACTAGAGGACGCCAGACTAAAAAAAAAAAACCAGCATACAGACAAGATATACATGTATTCAGACAGACAGACTGGAGGACGCCAGACTAAAAAAAAAGCATACAGACAAGATATACATGTATTCAGACAGACAGACTGGAGGACGCCAGACTAAAAAAAGCATACAGACAAGATATACATGTATTCAGACAGACAGACTGGAGGACGCCAGACTAAAAAAAACATACAGACAAGATATACACATGTATTCAGACAGGCAGACTGGAGGACGCCAGACTAAAAAAAAACATACAGACAAGATATACATGTATTCAGACAGGCAGACTGGAGGACGCCAGACTAAAAAAAAACATACAGACAAGATATACATGTATTCAGACAGGCAGACTGGAGGACGCCAGACTAAAAAAAAGCATACAGACAAGATATACATGTATTCAGGCAGGACAGACGACGGACTGACCACAGCGTAAGCCCATGGGAGTTTAGAAAACGAGGTGAAGTTTTTTCACAAATTCTTCCAGTAGGATGTTATCATGAATCTGATTACTGAAAACAACCACTAATGTACATAGCTCTCCTAATGCTGTTGAAAAAATGCAACTCAAGCCAATACAGTCTAGTATTATTAATACTCCCTGCTTTTTCAGGAGGGGGGTGGAGGGATGGGAGGTGGGGTCTATTGGTTGAGATGAAGAACTGGATCAGAACTATCCTTGCAGAACAGACATCATGGTCTGAGAGAAGATAGAGGTTTCTTCTGTCTGTCTGGAAGTCATGCCGTTCTGTGCTTATTTTACAGGCCAGCGCTCTGGAATGGATGCCTTTTTCTGTGTTGCTAGAGCCAGGCTCTCTTCCTCACGTTTCACTTGCACGATTTCAGTGAAAGGAAAAAAAAAAAAAAAAAAAAAAGGGAATTAAAAAAGCAGGACAAAAGTAGACGATAAAGGAAAGCAAGGCAGCGCACAAAGAAGTGAAAAACGGGCGGGTGAGGGGTGGGGGGGTGAGGGGCAGAAGAGATGAAGAAATTACAAGAAAGACGGGAGCACAGACAAGAAAGCAAACAAACCGATAACTTGCTGCCATTACATTACATTTTCATCTGCTTTTACATTTCAACAAAAAAAAATAAAGGAAGAAAAAAAAACACACTCACACAATCTAAGCAGCAAAACAAAAGAAACAATATAGAAATCAAAAGAATGAAAGACCGCAAATGTAGGAAATATGTACACTGCATTCCATTTTTCGGCAGTCTGTCTGTCTGAATCAGAAGCGACATTGCGAAACGTCTGTGGAAGAGCTACATATTTTACTACATCATATTGTAAAAAGTTTACAACCTATCTTAACGACTTGTGGCATAACACAGACACACAATCTGTGCATGTAGGACTGTTAGAAGGCAATATCACAGGTTGTAACAGCCCTGCCTTTGACTTGTGGAAAATGACTTCCTGTCTGACAATGCTGCTTGATGAGCATCTTAAAGAATCCAGCCACATTTGGAACCTAGGCAAAGCAAGTCAGCCCCTTTCTCCATGGATCCAGCCCCACTGCCCTCCTCCCTTCCTCCCCTTCCCTCACCTACCTTCTTCCCAGGAGTGAAGAGAGTGTGCACTGACGTGTGCCCTGCACAGCAGATCATCCTTCGTGCGTCAAAGAGCGACTGGGCAATGATTCCTTTATCCATTTCGTTAGTACCGTAAGAAAGGAAAAGAAAAGGAGTTTGTTGGCGCAGTAGAGAACAGTGAAGAGCAGCGGGAATTAAAGTCGGGCGACCAGAAGGATGGAGGGGGGGGGGGGATTAAAAGGGGCAAGAGGATGAGATTCGTTGAATGAAAAAACAAATATTAACATCCGCTGGAAGAAGACAGACAGCTCATGGTGACCTCAGCCTCTATTTCGTCCACGTTCATGCCTTTGATGAGTTCACATCTTACTTACTTAGACTTAGATGCTCCCGCGTCTTGCGGCGCATGAGGCAGTCAAGGCGCTCCACTGTGCAAGGTCCCCAGCCAGTCTGGAGTGACACTCCATCCTCTAACAAAGAGTCTAAGGTCCCTTTCCACTGTCGGTCGCCAACTCATCTTCGGTCGTCCTTTTTTTCTCTGGCCTGCTGGGGTCCATTTAATGGCCTGGTTTTCAGGCTTTCAAGAGGGTAATCTCAAGACATGACCCAGCCAGTGAAGGCGCCGTCTGCAGACGATGGTTGACACGGGGAGCTGTTTGGATCTCTTCCTGACGTCTCCATTTGGTATAAAATCTGACCATTTGATGCCCAAGATCTTACGTAGGCACTTAGTATCAAAGGCGTCGAGTTTCTTCTCCTGGGTGGTCTTCAGTTGCCAGGTTTCACAGCCATATAACGGCGTTGAAATCACACTGGAGTTATCAAATTTCACTTTGATTCCAAGGGAGAATTTCTTGCTGTTCCATATTTTGTTCAGCTGAGTGAATGCTGATGTTGCCTTCACAATACGACACTTAAGTTCATGGTCAAGATCATTGGCGAAGTTGATGGAGCTGCCTAGGTATGTGAAGTTCTCTACTTCTTCCACTTGTTTTTGGTCGATGAGAACATCTGTTGGCCCTTGGTGTATACTGGCAAGCATGTCTTTAGTCTTTTTGGCACTGATAATGAGGCCAATGTTACTTGCAAACTTGCTGATGTTGTCTACAAGCACCTGCAGATCTTGAGTGGTGCTTGCAAGAGCGGCAATGTCGACGGCAAAAAATCCAAATCGGAGAGGCTGTTTCCTTTTTGTCCACTTGATTCCCTTTCCCTGGGTTGCGTGTTTCAATACCCAGTCAATAGCAAGTTCAAAGAGGAGAGGGGAGAGGACACACAACCTTGCCTTACTCCGGTGACAACTTCAAACCAGTCACTGTAGCCATCTTCCGGCCTGACTCCGCACTTGGAGTTTATGGCCGACTCACCTTTCTCTGGGATGCCATAGGTTTTCATGATTTTTCACAATGATGGTCTGTGGACACACATCCTCGTCGTCAATATCGGAGGAACAGTCATAGGCACTGTTGCTGGATGGACGATGTGATTCCTTCCGGAGGACATTCGCTGTTGCTGGCTCTGCGACTGAGCAAGTACTGTGACTGTGCAAGTACTGTGACTGAGCAAGTACTGTGACTGTGCAAGTACTGTGACTGAGCAAGTACTGTGACTGAGCAAGTACTGTGACTGAGCAAGTACTGTGACTGAACAATTACAGTCGAGCGGAGGTGCCTTTGGAGGCATAGTCCCCCATGGGTGGATCAGAACAAGCAACATTGAACAATACGGAGTCAGTCTGTAGGTGTGCAGTGTATCATTGAACAATACTGAGTCAGTGTGTAGGTGTGCAGTGTACCATTGAACAATACGGAGTCAGTCTGTAGGTGTGCAGTGTCTTCTCTGGTGACTTGTGTCATAATGAAGTTGAATGATGTTGAAGGCTCCCTGTGGACTGCCAGTAGCGTTGGGCTGTGACTCAAACAACTGGATGTGGCTGTGCATCGGGTGGCCGTAAGGAATGAAGTGGGAGCGATTATATGATAGATGAGGCAGAGAATGCACACACACACACGCGATCGCGCGCGCGCGCACGCGCGCGCACACACGCACGCACGCACGCACACTCGCGCGCGCGCGCAGGCACGCACACACACACACACACACACACACACACACACACACACACACACACACACACACACACACACACACACACACACACACACACACAACGCAAAGCAAATCATATAGCTTGAAAAAGAGACAGATACGTAGAGAGAAATAGTCAGGTGGGTGGATATGTGAATAGATGAATGTATAGATACATAGATGGAGAAAAGATGGGTAGGTAAATGAGAGAGAGAGAGAGAGAGAGGGAGAGAGAGAGAGAGAAAGGGGGGACCATATGTAGAATAACCATATTTTTGAATAACAACTAATTTCATTTTTTCTAGCATGTGCACGTAGGACGCATGCTGTCTATAAAATCAGACATGGCAGATCCAAAGGAAGTCTAGACAATGAGGGAGGAGAGAGAAAAAAGTGAGAGAGAGACAGATCGTAAAGAAACACATATGGTTAAGAGAGAGAGGGAAAAGGGGGGAGGAGAGAAGGGGAGAGAGGGAGACAGACAGGCAGAGTGTGGAGAGAGAGAGGATGAGGTGAGAAACAAGAGTGCTGATGGCACCGGGGCTAAACTTTCCATCTATTTATTCACAGCTGATTCTCTGGTTCTGTGGAGTATATTTCAAAACTGCCTGATACCTTGTGCCACAGACCTTCCATGCCTCAGGCAAAACTGCAAAGCTGCTTGGAAAATACACATCAAAGCAGGAGAATTTCTTTTCCATTTTCCCTCAGTGATGCTTGCCTTTCTGTGTCTTAAGGGGCTGACGCAAAAAAAAATTGTGTGAAATAATGAAAAGAGGGAAACAGAAAGCAAGGTTCATAAGGTGGTCTTTCTTTTGTTTGTATGTGTTGGGACAGCAGTCGCTGTAATTTGGTTTCTGCTCATTTGCATTGGTTCATTGCTTCTGGAAGATTGATGTCTTTCCAGAATCTTTTTCGCCTGTTCATTGCACTTCTTACTCGTCATCCTTTCTTCTCTTTGATCTTGTCTTACGGTGTTTACTGAAAAGATAATCATAGACACTAAAGTGATGAAATATATACATGAATTTTTAGTCTGCAGTGGCACATCAGGCTTTCATTACTTTCATTCTTGTCAGTTCTTCAGTCCTTTCTGGAGGACGCACAAGTCCACCGTCTGTTATCTGTTTCGTTTTGCTTGCTTGTATGCATATCCCAATTTATGCAAAAGGGCTGCAAGCAAACAAAGCACAGGTTGTTCACAAGTCTTGTAGATCTCCTAGAAAGTTTGATGGAAGAGAGGAAGTCAGGCACAAGTTTTATGCTGCTGGGAAAGAGGGACAGAGAGAAGGGAATAGGGGGAACGGGTGTGGGGGTGCATCGAGAATCATGACAACTCTGGGAGCAAACCTGTCGTTCCTTTCCTCACAATAAATTCCCCGTTCATTAGGATTATATTGAAAACTACCTGACAGGCCATGTCACCACTCCTGCCCCCCTCAAGCAAAACTAGAGCGCTGCGTGGAACACGCACATCAAAGACCGTGCAAATTGAATGACGGCCATTTCACTTCGATTGCTTTCAGTGATGCGGAGTTTTCTGTTTCTTTAGGGATGACAGATAAAATGGAACTGGAGAACGAGGAGAGAGGAAGAGCAGAAAACATATTCTAATTTTATAGTGCGTGCGTGCGAGCGTGCGTGCGTGCGTCCGTGCGTCCGCGCGCGCGCGCGCGCGCGCGCGCGTGTGTGTGTGTGCGTGTGTGTGTGTGTGTGTGTGTGTGTGTGTGTGTGTGTGTGTGTGTGTGTGTGTGAGCCTCTTTTTCCCTTTTTTTAACTTTTATGCTTTTTTTCCGCTCCATGTAATCATTTCTTTCCCCATGATTTTATTATAACTGATCCTTTCCTTACACGGCATGTTTTGCAGTCTATTATTTGTTCTTTTCAGTGTAACACCTACAACCTACAGTGACGCATGGCATTTTGTATCATAAGTTTGATTACCACGAAAAGAAAATAATATGCTATTTGATCTCGACTCAAGGGGCAAAAGCAAATGGGTTTCAAATACTTATTTGTTTTTTTTGTGAGCTGGGGTTAGGGTATGCATGAATATACAAAAACGTAGGAGAAGAAAGTAAGTTTATCCAAAAAAATCGACAAGGATTGGTCGACAGTAGATGGCAAGCATGGGAAAGAAAGTAATATTCAATCAAGTAAGAGATTTGATGTGTACAAAGTTTACGGTTCCTCACATTCAGTTAAGAATTACCTTTTATGTATATAAACAAGCATCTACGGCTTACTTCCACTAGATTTAGATTTGGACTCTTTGAAATGAAGGTGCATGCTAATCGCTACAAAAACGGAAGTTACCATTAACTGCTCTGTCCCCTTAGTAAAAAATCAGTCGAAGATGAGTGTCATGCGCCCAGTGAAAAAAAAGGGGTAAAAAAAAAAAGAAGAAAGAATGTTTGTGTGAACTTTGAACTCGTACTTAAAGCTCATCTTTACAGGATGCTTGCTCCTCATTGGTTGGATTGTTAGCAGTGATTTGAGCTCTTGGGGAAAAAAGGAAGCTGTCTGGCACTTTGGCGAGGAGAGCAGACGAGACAGGGCAGGAGAAAAAGAAGAGAAAAAAAAAGTTTGAAAAAAGGAGAGAAGTTTATTGTTGATTGTAGGGTGAGTGTGGGATGTGTGAACATATTTGGTCATTTTCAGTTCAAGCTTTTATCGCGGTCTGGAAATTCTGAATCGGTCTTGAACGTGATCGGAATTATTTCCAAGTTTATACTTTGTTCACACACTCCATAGGTAAGATATGGATCCTGTGCTCGATCACACACAGTAAGTATTTCATTTCTTTTACAAACATAATGTTTTGACTTTCTAGGGCAAGCACCCTGTATTTGGCGCCCTCTATTTGGAACCCTGACAGCCCTTCTCGGCTCTTGACGCCCAGTATTGGTACCCTGTATTTGGAACCCTGTATTTGGAACCCTGTATTTGGTACCCTGTATTTGGTACCCTGACATTTCTCGGCCCTACCCTGTATTTGGTACCCTGACAGCCCCTTCTCGGCCCTTGGCGCCCTGTATTGGGTACCCTGACAGCCCCTTCTCGGCCCTGACGACGTGGTGTCCGCTACTGAAGAATATTTTTTTTTTGTATTCTTTTGAAAGAAAATGATGAAAATACCCCGGGATGTTTTTCGGTGACTGAGAGTTGGAGTTTGTCAACCCGTAGTGATTTGGGCTGGCGAGAGTGGGGGGGGGGGGGGGGGGGGGGGGTGGAGTCAGAATCTGTGTGACCCAGAAAATAAAGAAAATGAGTAATTGGTACTGAAATAATGTTTCATGTAAATTGTGTGTAGAATATTGTGGAATGACGTACATGTATTGGCCAAAGAAAAAGAATGAGAGATTAAAATCCTCGCGCGCCAATAGAGTTAGGCGCAGAACGATAGATTTTGTTCTTTCTAGGGAAGAACTTTTAAATAGTATTCTGATTTGTTTTATCGAAAGAAAGGGAGTCAGATGCGAGGTTGCGTGCAGGGCGCATGATTGACTTTGCTTGTGAGTGTGTATGTAGAGACAGCCGTGTGACAATCAGGCTCATTTTGTTTTGCAGTGCCCTGCTTTTAACGACCTCCGTTTGCGGCTGATACCCAGGAAATGTTATAATCTATCATGTATGTTTTGTTTTTGCTTGCTGACGTCATCAGAAAAAGATAGTTGATTCGCAGTTTAGTTCTTTATATGCATAAAGCTTTCCAGTTAAGAGGATGGCTTTCGTGATTGTTTGCATGCTGTAATTGTAAGAACTCGTGATACTGCTGTCTTTATGATTTTGCTGCTGTGATATTGTTATCGACCTTTTCATATGGGGCAATGGTCTTAAATGAATAAATCCTCTCTCTCTCTCTCTCTCTCTCTCTCTCTCTCTCTCTCTCTCTCTCTCTCTCTCTCTCTCTCTCTCTCTCTCTCTCTCTCTACACACACAAAACGCACATACAGACACGCACACGCATGCACGCATACACATACACGAGTCACGAAGCCATGTTTTTATTCACACAGTTAGGCGATTTGATTTTTCGTTGTGATATGGTTTTGCTCTTGTTGAGTTGCATTTATTGTCAAATGACTCTTCCTGTAATTTCATATTTCCTTTTCATTCTGTAGAATGCGATGATAGTCAAATGATCAAACACGCACGCGCGTGCGCGCGCGCACACACACACACACACACACACACACACACACACACACACACACACACACACACACACACACACACACACACACACACGCGCGCACACACATATACACTTTCATACAACATACACAGAATCATCCCACCCCAACACACACACACACACACACACACACGCGCGCGCGCGCGCGCGCGCGCACGCGCACGCACGCACGCACGCACGCACGCACGCACACACGCACGCACGCACGCACGCACACACACACATAGACAAACACACGCGCGCGCACACACACATATGCACACGTGCGCGCATACACATACACATTCGCACGCATACACACGCGCGCACGCGCGCGCACACACACACACACACACACACACACACACACACACACACACACACACACACACACATGCGCGCGCGCGCATCCTTCAAATGTTGTGACATGCGCATTAATAACTGGGAAGCGACGTGACATGGCTGGCAAGTCGCACAGACTAAGCACCTAGTCCACAACCAGCTTACGACTTCTATATCAAGAGTTCGACAGAATAAAAGTTCTAACAAATACCGTTCAACGACAATCGGTCGATGTGCTGAAGAGAGAAGATGGTCATCGTGTTGTAGAGAGAATAGGGGTCATTGTATTGAAGACAGAATATGGGTCATTGTATTGAAGACAGATTATGCGTCATCATACTGAAGAGAGAAGATGGGTCATTGTATTGAAGAGAGAATATGGGTCATCATACTGAAGAGAGAAGATGGGTCATTGTATTGAAGAGAGAATATGGGTCATTATACTGAAGACAGTATATGGGTCATTGTATTGAAGACAGAATATGCGTCATCATACTGAAGAGAGAAGATGGGTCATTGTATTGAAGAGAGAATATGGGTCATCATACTGAAGAGAGAAGATGGGTCATTGTATTGAAGAGAGAATATGGGTCATCATCTTGAGGAGGTAATACGGGTCATTGTATTAAAGAGAGAATATGGGTCATTGTATTGAAAAGAGAATATGGGTCATCATACTGAAGACAGTATATGGGTCATTGTATTGAAGAGAGAATATGGGTCATCATACTGAAGACAATATATGGGTCATTGTATTGAAGACAGAATATGGGCCATCATACTGAAGAGAGAAGATGGGTCATTGTATTGAAGAGAGAATATGGGTCATCATACTGAAGAGAGAAGATGGGTCATTGTATTGAAGAGAGAATATGGGTCATCATCTTGAGGAGGTAATACGGGTCATTGTATTGAGAGAGAACAAGGGTCATTGTATTGAAGAGAAGAACATGGGTCATTGTATCGAAGAACGAACATGGGTCATTGTATTGAAGAGAAGAATACGGGTCATTGTATTGAAAAGGTAATACGGGTCATTGTATTGAAGAGAGAATGGGTCATTGTATTGAAGAGAGAATATGGGTCATTGTGTTGAAAAGAGAATATGGGTCATTGTGTTGAAGAGAGAATATGAGTTATTGTACTGAAGAGAGAATATGAGTCATTGTATTGAAGAGAGAATATGGGTCGTTGTATTGAAGAGAGAATATGGAATATGGGTCATCATATCGAAGAGAGTATGCGGGTCATCGTATTGAAGAAAGAAACATAGACATTGTATTGAAGAGAGAATATGGGTCATTGTATTGAAGATGTAATATATGGGTCCTTGTATTGAAGAGAGAATACGCGTCATTATGTTGAAGAGAGAATATGGTTTGTCGTATTAAAGAGAAAACATTGACTTTGTATTGAAAGGAGACTATGTGTCATTGCATTGAAGAGAGAATACGGGCCGTGGTATTGAAGAGAGAACATGGACATTGTACTGAAGAGAGAATGCGGGTCGTTGTGCTGAAGCGAGAAGGTGTCCACCATTACCGTTCCAGTTTGGAGCATAAGTAGTCTGTAGAAACCATTGTGTGGGTGGTGTGTACGCCCAGGTGATAAGCGCTTGGTCACCATGCGGAAAACAACCCAATGGCGTTTTTTCTCCATTATTCTGTATCTTGAGACTGCCGTTCGTTCTGCTAGCTATCTTGCTATTGGGTGTCCTATCTTGATGGTTGTGTTCTGCCTTCAGGGCAATCGTTTTTTCAGTTCGCTTTTTCTTGTTCTCTATCAGTATTCATTTTTGCACCTGCTTTGCTGTTTGTGTTTATAGTTGCGGTTCAGTTCTTTTTAGTTTGATCTCTCTCGGTGTTCCTTTTTTTTTATCTATCTCGCTGCTTGTTTGTCTGTCTTGTTGTTTTGTTTATTTCTATCTCGCAGTTAGTTAGTAGTTAGTTTGTCTGTTTGTTTGTTTGTTTGTTTGGGGGGGGGGGGGGGGGGGGGGTCCATTTTAAAGAAATATGGCAGACACACTAATGCGTAGCGTTTATCTCTTCATCTTGTTGTTGACCCCCTTTCCTTTCTTTCTTTTTCAAATCAGTTTTTTTTTTGCATAATAACCACAATACCTGATATGTGAACATTGTTAGAGAAATAGTCACTTCAGACAGCATACAGACCCGTAATATTCACCAGTAATGACTCGGGAACAGGTTCAGAAGAGAGTGGACACTGTTTAAAAAGTGATGATTTCATTTCTTTATTAAAAACTTGGTCAGCTTTCGGTGGAATAGTATTTCAAGCTGATGTGAGGCGCCCCTGGTCAGTTTGACCACATACAGTCGGTTACTATGAAGAATCATACTCCTGTTCTCTCAAGGGACGTAGAACGCGTTCTGAGCTGATTGACAAGACTGTTCTCCTTTCTCTGTGGCTTCCATCCTGACAGACAAACGGCCAGCTCTGGTTACAAGCTTGTTTTTAACGCTACTTCCAGTAGAAAAATCACAAACCGAAGCTTTACCTGATCATGACAACGTGCGAAAAGAGACACATGCTATAAACTCTGCCTAGGTTCATGGCTTCCTGTTCTCAAACATTCCAAACACGATTGGTTACAGTTTATTGAACCGAATGTTCGGGACGCATGGCTAGTAGAGCCAGCTCGTCAGTCTCGCGCCCCAGGAGGACTGCATTTTGGTGAAGAACCACAACAGGTAAAGCATCAATAAGGCGAAAACAAGGACATTTGCAGGAGCTGACCTTGATCGTGACCACAATCGTGTCATGTCGAATTGTAAAGTAAAAAGAAAGAAAAAAAAAAAAGAGACTAAGGGTTGAAAACAGCCATCAGAAATGCAGTCTTGAAAAACTGAAAGATCCAATACCAAATCTTCATAGAGTTCAGAAAGACATTTGACAGATATGAGATACTACATACCGCACTGAAGAAGTATAACATGGGATAAAGGTTCATCAACATCATTCAGAAACTGTACTCCAAAGTGACTAGTGCAGGACCCATACAGGATTCTGCTGAAAATTGGTTCTATACTTTAGTGAGAGTTCACCCTTGCTGTTTTCTGTCTCCCACTTTTTTCAACGTATTCCAGGAACGCGTTAATACAGATGCATTTGAAGGCTGCATCGAAGGAAAAAAAAACATTCTGGGCCTTCGGTCAACACACGACGTCAGTTACCTGGCAGGCAGCAAACAAGAGCATGCTAAGCTTGTCAAAAGATTGCGCGAACCATCAATAAGATGACAGATGGAAATAAGTGCCTTGACGAATATGTTGATGGCCAGTCACAACGCCACTGTGTCATACTGATATAACTGTCCAAGCAGATATGGTAGGAACTGTTCAACATTCAATTACATTGGATCCATCATTAGTCATGAAGGACTAAACCCACAAATCCTTGAAAGGGATGCAGAGACTATATCTGCATAGTCCAGTCTAAAACCAGAACGGAAGGGACACTAACTCTCCATCTGGCAGAAGATCAAGCTGCTGCGTACACTGATTATATTCCATCTTCCCAAATGCGTGTGAAACATGTATTCCTACAAGAGAAGTGGAAAGCAAAATCCAAACCATCGAGATGGGGTGTGACCCGAGGAGACTAAACATCCAGTATACTGCCATATCACCAATGAAGAAGGGTGTCAAACCTTTAACACAGCACCTCAGGCTGCACACAGATTTTCCAACATCAGTCAAGAAAGAACACTACGCTGGCATGGCCCTGTCACAAGACCCAATGGCCTTGCCAGAATAATCCTCCAGGGAACTGTTGGAGGGAGGAGAAGACAGAGGGAAAGACAGAAACACAATGGACTGACAACATTGCAGAAAGGACAGGAAAAACATTTGCAGAGATCCAAGCATTAGCACACAGCCGCAGAAATGGAGGAAGCTAGTGAATTGTTATTCGGTGTTGTGTCTCAGCAACTCCCCTTAGATTTAAGGAAGACAAAGAAGTAAGAAGAAAAAAAGATCTGTTAGAGGCCAGAAGGAGGGGTAGGGGCAGCACAGTAGGGGAGAGGCTTAAGAGAGACAGATGGTTGAGAACGTATGGCAATGTGTGTGTGAGTGAGAGAGAGAGAGAGAGAGAGAGAGAGAGAGAGAGAGAGAGAGAGAGAGAGAGAGAGAGAGAGAGAGACAGAGAGAGAG
The DNA here is from genome assembly GCA_016801955.1 of Conus betulinus. Lineage (NCBI taxonomy): Eukaryota > Metazoa > Mollusca > Gastropoda > Neogastropoda > Conidae > Conus > Conus betulinus. Next base: position 615,102 of record JADBJO010000037.1, on the reverse strand, counting down.
AGATGGGGGTGGAGGAACGGGATTAGACACAAGAATAATGATGACACTGGAGCCAGGCCTACCATTTATTTCTCACAGCTAATTTTCTAGTCTGTCTTGTTGATGATATGTCCGAAATGCCTCATAGCTTTGGCCACACATGGGAGGCGCCTCATGCAAACTACAATGCTGCTTGGACAGCACACATCAAAGGCCTGGCAAACTGAATGATGATTCTTCCAGAGCAGAACAAATTCACTTCTGAATTCCTTCCTGCTTGCATTCAATGATGTCTGTCTTTCTGCATGTCTTAAGAGTAACACAAAATAAATGGAATTGAGTAATGAAAGAAGGAGAACAGAAAGCATGATTCCTTCAAGTGATCTTTCTTTTTATGTGTGCGGGATAGAAGCTGGAGTGGCTTTCATGTGGCTTGGACTAATATGCACCAATGTGGTGATTCTGGCAGATTATTAGTTTACAGATATTTTTGTCTTTTCTCTACTCTTTATTCATCTTCTTGCCTTTGCCTTAATCATCATCCATTCTTCGCTTTGATTTTTTTTTTTTTTGCATTACTTTTGGTGATTACTAAACTATAATCTTAGGTTTTAAAATGGTACAATATTTCAATGAATTTGTCACCATCATGCATTGGACACGTCACGCAATTTGATACTTTCATTTTTGTCATTTCGTCAGCCCTTAATGGAGGGCCCAGAAATCCCCCATCTATCTCCTGTTTATTTCGTTTTGCTTGTTTGTATACATTCCTCAGTCTTGTGAACATGGTATCGAGCAGACCAAACATATGTTTTTTGCAAGACTTTGTGGATGTCCTGGTCATGTAGAAGAAAGGGAGAGCGTCAGTCACACAGGATGAGGGTGGGGGTTGAACACACTCAGGGAAGGAGTGAAAACAAGAGTTATGACAACTCTGGGACCAAACCTTACGTTGATTTCTCAATACATTTTTCTAGTCATAAGGATTATGGTTTAAGGCTACCCAGCAGGCCACGTCACAGATCCGGAACCTCTCGGGTACAACTACAATGTTGAATGGAAAACGCGCATCAAAGGCCAGGCAAAGTGAATGGTGCCTCCTGAGCCAACGAAAAGCGCTGGCTGACATCCACTCTCCAATTGCTCTCAGAGATGCCTGGCTTCCTGCGCCTTAGGGGAATGATAGCAAAAAGAATGAATTGGAGAACGAGGAAAGAGGGAGAGTGGAAACCATGATCTAATTTCATAGTGTGTGTGTGTGTGTGTGTGTGTGTGTGTGTGTGTGTGTGTGTGTGTGTGTGTGTGTGTGTGTGTGTGTGTGTGTGTGTGTGTGTGTGTGTGTGTGTGCGTGTGTGTGTGTGTGTGTCTGTGCGCGTGCGCACGCGCGCGCGCGCGCGCGCGCGCGCGCGTGTGTGTGTGTGTGTATGTGTGTGTGTGTGTGTGTGTGTGTGTGTGTCTGTGTGTGTGTGTGTGTGTGTGTGTGTGTGTGTGTAAAAATGGATTAGAGGTCGGTCATAGTTTACCTTATTTGTGATACACTTTTTACAGATGTTCTTCACGTCTTTTTTTTTTTTTTTAGCAGCTCCTACTTTTTCTGCTTTTTCGCCCTTTCTTGTAAATCTTCTTCATTATCAATTTTTCCTTTCCTCCATTATTTCATCTCACGTGACAGTTATTGGAATGGTAATTGCAGGCTCCAAAAGGGTGAAATATCGCCTTGCATTCACCAGCGCAGTGTGAAGAGCGTATATCATTGTCTCCTTTCCTTTGTTGACTCTATAGCTTTTAGGCAGCTACAGATGCGTCTTGAGGTTTTGTAGGAATATCATTGTATTGTTGTCTGAAAGGATATGAGCTTAACAAAATCCTTATTTCACGTGATCTCTGACAATGCGCATGGATGAGCTCAGAACTGTGAGAATTATGTGGCAGAGAATACAGTTGGGATTGTGAAGATTTATTTCAGGGATTGTTGGTAATGGGATATTGGAGAGTAGATCAAAAGGAAACGATTGAGTAATGGAGAAGGAGATTTTTTTTTCTATCAGATGAATATGTGATGGAAAAGGACGTTATACACTTTGAACCGAGCAGAAATTTATTAATTTTTGTCGACTTTGTGAGATGACCCCTTTATGTGCAAGAGGGGTAGTCTGAGAGATACTTGAGATGACAAAAACACGGTGCAGGTAAATCAGAGAGAGTGTCATATGTGATTGCGATTTGTTCCTTCATTCATACGTTGGTTGACTTTGTGAGAGACAGAGAATGAGTGAGTGAGTGTGTGAGTAATTGTTAATTCATAACTTGCGAGATTTCAACTGAAACTTAGTCTCACAATCTATATATTCAAAAACATGCATACAAAAACTGCTTTAACCAAGAGATGATCAGGATACAAATTACTTTGTAACAAATTGCGACTTTCTTTTGTTTGTTCTTATTTCAGTGACAATAAAAAGCGATGAACGAAATTAGAAGACTGCATTTTAGAAAACAGAATACAGTGAGAAGTTGACATACTCCTCGACATTCTCCACTTAAACCATGTTTAACAAAGAAGGAGGGGCAGGGGGCAGAGAATTTTCCCACGTATATTATTTCACTAGAAGTCATCATTGTGTTAATGTCCACCGAAAGGGTCTGAGCTTAACAAAATCCTTATTGACTTGTTGACGAGGACTGTGAAGCAATCCGCATGTGATAAAGAGGACTTTACCTTGAAAAGGACCTGATACACTAAGCTGGAGTCGAATTGATGAGGGCCCAGTTTCCGACAGACAGTGCAAGCTTGATGGGAAAGGGTGACAGCTGTTTGACAAAGACTGCATCCTGTATGGCTCCTGTAGGGCCATTGTCTGTTGGAGTGCAATGGATTGGATAGTGAAGGCTGTTTCAGTTGACCTGGTGCAGCCATTGAATAGATGAGTCAGAAAGGCTGAAATCTTTGTTGAACTTCTCTCTCTCTCTCTCTCTCTCTCTCTCTCTCATTATTATTATTATTATTATTATTACTATTGTTATTGTTATTATTATAATGTTGCTATATTCTTCATTGTTTCTGCCATTATTAATATGTGCAGTTTGTCTAGTTGAATGTTGTAGAATAGCAAGGACAGATTGGAAGAATAGGCACTGCCTAAATCTTAGTTTTTGAGTCTTGAGTCTTGAGTCTCTCTCTCTCTCTCTCTCTCTCTCTCTCTCTCTCTCTCTCTCTCTCTCTCTCTCTCTCTTCTCTCTCTCTCTCTCTCTCTCTCTCTCTCTCTCTCTCTCTCTCTCTCTCTCTCGCTCTGATAAACTGGACTGCAGCATCTGCTTCTTTAAGTTCTTATCATTTGCATGTAATTGATTTTTCAGCCTCCTTGTGTTTCTATTTAATATTACAGGCAAGCTTCGTTAAAGGGAATGCTGATGCCTTGTGTCAAATATCGTCTTTGTGAGCAGTGATTACTTTTGTTTCGTCGAAATCTTGAGTCGTTTTGGATGTCAGCCTTTATGGATTGTCACCGAAGATACGTGTGTAATGTGCTTGGGTCATGTTCAGTTTTATCCCCAGATCAATGACAGATCAGTTCCAAGACGAAGTGGCGACAGCCAAGGCAGTTCAGGTGGAGACGTTAGAAGGTCAACACCAGTCTCCCTTCTCCTGTCCATCCTGCTCTTTCTCCACTGTCACGGACATGTACTTTTGTGTCCCTCAGTGTCGATTTTCGTTTGAGACGTGTGTGCGTGTATGTATGTGTGTGTGCGCGCACGCACGCACGCAAGCATGCGTGTGTGTGTGTGTGTGTGTGTGTGTGTGTGTGTGTGTGTGTGTGTGTGTGTGTGTGTGTTTCATGAGCGAAGTAAAAGTCTGAAAGTAAGATCCAAGAAGGAAACGAAGGGTAATGTGGGTGTGATGGGGTGGTGGAGACGAGAGGGGGAAGGGGAAGGGAAGGGGAGGAGTGGGAATGGCTAAGATTCCTACAGTGGATATCGACAAGCACGCAAGTCGCTCTCTAGGAGGACGGGAAACTCTCTAATCCAAGTCCTGACCTTCGATAAGAAATCCGCCAGTCAGTCACCCAGGGGAATCGACATTTTAACAAACACATGGAAAAACTTGGTCTGTCTGTCTGTCTGTCTGTCTGTCTGTCTTAGCTGCATGAGGAAACTATCACAATCCCTCCCAAGACAGATCTATATGTGTTGCCTGCTCCGAGGCCTTTCGTCCGCTGGATCGGACTCATCAGGGAGACACGGCTGATTGTGTCTGTGCTCTTGGCGTCAGATAGAGACACACCACAGTCCATAATTCTGTGGTGTTCCGACCGCCAAGGGTTCGAAAAAGAATGCAACAGCACCCCCAAAGCAGCCAGCGAAAGGTAGTAGAATTAAACAAAACGAAAGTTTGGAGAGGAAAAAAGTTGTTGAAAACTAAAACATTACGCAAACAGTATAAAATGTAAGGACAATCTTTGAGCCTATGCTTGAGGATCCATTTAAGGATGCAAGGGAGATCAAAAGATACGGAACAGTCTGAGTGGTCAGCTCTGCTGTTCAATAACCCAAGCATTGTCAGCGGCTAAGAATTGTGCAGAACAACCTTTCCTTGGATCTCGTGAGGAAACTATCACAATCCCTCCCAAGGACAGATCTATATGTGTTGCCTGCTCCGAGGCCTTTCGTCCGCTGGATCGGACTCATCAGGGAGACACGGCTGATGATTGTGTCTGTGCTCTTGGCGTCAGATAGAACACACCACACAGTCCATAATTCTGTGGTGTTCCGACCGCAAGGGTTCGAAAAAGAATGCAACAGCACCCCCAAAGCAGCTAGTCTATGATAAAAAGTGTATACAATCTTTGTTTTTCATGTATTGCCTCTTTATTTATTCCACATGCCAAAGTTTCGCTTTTAAGAGCTTCTTCAAGGCAACTGCAAGGCATAAAAGGACATAGCATTACTATTCTGTACAACTTCACATAAGAACATGTCTAAAACTCCCATTCATACCCGCACGTGCACACTCACACAAACATACACACATACACACTCATACACAGACACAGACACACATACACAGACACTCGCACACACCCTCTATATGCTAGAGAAAAATGGTATGGTATATCTAATAACGAACCAAATTGTATCTGTCCAACTTGTTAAAAAAAAAATATAGAAGATGAATTTCACTTTTTCTTCAGTGTGAGGTGTATGAAAAGGTACGGGGAAAATGCGATGTCTTTAAATCAGTCTTAGCAGAAGAACGTGACTTAGTCACTCTGTTACAGAGTGATAGTGAAAAGAACTTAAAATCTGTTGCTAAATTTATCGCAGAAGCAAATATTCTTCGAAAAAGGAAGCTTTTCAATACTTAAGTAGAATCAATGTTCTTTATTATTAAGTCCTATTGTCCTCTCAACTGATTGACTAGGCCTGTTGGTCGCTTGATATTTATGATGTTCACTAATTTCTATTTGCTTTCTGATTCTCTATGATTTTGATTTTTCCTAATTTTGTTCAAGCAGTGTTCCCCATGTCAAATAGCAGATTTTGCTGATGACATTAAACTGTATTCATTGTCATTGTCATTGTCCCCCACACGCACGCACACATACACACACATACACAGACACTCGCACACACACTCCCTCACACGCGCAGACACATACACACACACGCACACGCGCGAGTGCGCGTACACATACATACACACACACGTGCGCGCACGCACACACACACACACATATAGGCCTTATACATATGTTCTCCTTCCTTCCTTCCACATTTACCCCAACCCCAAACCTCACACTACTATACATTAGCTACAAAGACAATACTGATTAGACAGAAAAGGTATGAAACATTATCAATACTGTCATAATATAAATACAGATAAAAGTTATTATAGACATCATGTAATAAATCAAGTCAACCGAGGAAATCATTCTCCTTACAAAAATCAAAGATTAAGATTTAAGCTTTACCTGTAAACCTACGTAACGATAACAATTTGCAGGAACTGACTTCTCCCCCTCCTCCTCCTCACTTTCTCCCTCAACCCCACAACAACAGAGCACAGCCAAACCTTACGTCTGTCCGTTTGGACTGTCCACAGCCCAAAACGAAACCAACAGGGTCAAAACATAGAGTGATTAATAATTCAAAAACCCCCCTCGAAATGCACCTCTCTCTCTCTCTCTCTCTCTCTCTCTCTCTCTCTCTCTCTCATACCATTCACCCAGACAGAGCTATGAGCACACACACACACCCGCGCGCGCGCGCACACACACATACACAGACACGCAGTCACACCACACACACACACACACACACTCTCTCTCTCTCTCTCTCTCTCTCTCTCTCTCTCTCTCCCTCTCTTTCTCTCGCTCTCAACCCCAGATACATATATACAAGCACACACAGGCCCTTACAGAACCACACACGCTCATACTACCTTCCAAGATTTTTGCCCTTCAAGCAGTGAACTGTGAACATTACTCCAGACACCTACAAGCATGCATTGGGAATTCAAGGCTGGTCCTTACGATTAACTGGCCTTGGCTATTTCTACAGCTAAATGGAAGGAGAAGAGAGGGGTGGGGAGAACAGGGTGAGGGGGAGAGAGAAGGGGGAAGGAAGAGGAAGGGGGAGAGAAAGAAGAGGGGTGAAGGGGGGTGTATCTGTCTCTCTGTCTGTTTCTCTTCATCTCAGTCTCTTTCTCTCTGTCTCTGTCTGTCTGACTGTCCGCCCATCTATCTGTCTGCCTCTGTCTGTCTGGCTGTCTGTCTCTCTCTCTCTCTCTCTCTCTCTCCTCTCTCTCTCTCTCTCTCTGCACCCGTCCGCTCATCCATCCATATATCTGTCTGTCTGTCTATCTCTGTCTATCTATCTACCTAACTATCTGTCTGTCTGTCTGTCTGTCTGTCTGTCTATATCATCTATCTTCCTGTCTAGCTATCTATCTGTTTCTCTCTCCACCTATGTCTTTGTGTCTCCATCTCTGTCTGTCTGTCTGTCTGTCTGTCTGTCTGTCTCTGTCTCTGTCTCTCTGTCTCTCTGTCTCTGTCTGTCTGTCTGTCTGTCTGTCTGTCTCTCTCTCTCTCTCTCTCTCTCTCTCTCTCTCTCTCTCTCGTAGTTTTGCCTGTCTGCATGCCAGCAAAAGTATTTTAGTGGCCTCAAGTCTCTTTGAACACATGCCTTTTATCACATGAACAATCAGACCCAGTAATATGCCTTTTATTACAATGAACAATCAGACCCAGTTCTATGCCTTTTATTACAATGAACAATCAGACCCAGTTCTATGCCTTTTATCACAAATGACAATCAGACCCAGGTCTGTGCCTTTTATCACGAAGAACAGTCAGACCCAGGTCTGTGCCTTTTATCACAATGAACAAATCAGACCCAGTTTCTATGCCTTTTATCACAATGAACAATCAGACCCAGTTCTATGCCTTTATCACAATGAACAATCAGACCCAGTTCTATGCCTTTTATCACAATGAACAATCAGACCCAGTTCTATGCCTTTTATCACAATGAACAATCAGACCCAGTTCGATGCCTTTTATCACAATGAACAATCAGACCCAGTTCTTTGAAGATACTACACTGGGCATAGAACGCTGATTTAGGCGAATGACAAAGGTTCTAATCTCTTGTTGAAGCCCTTCTACACAGAGGACAAATGTGAGCTCTGCCTTTTCTCTAAGTCTTTACTGCCAGCAGAAGATGCACAGATGCAGTCTCCATGTGACCAGTGCAATGCCCCAGAAACAGAGATGTATTTTGAAACTTCAAACAAAAGAAGTTGTTCTCTCTCCCCCTCAGAGAACAAGAACAACGATGATTCATCGTCTGTGAAACTGTAGGTTGACTAATCATGGGAAGCAAAGCTAATCCAGTGCACGGAATATTTCAGAACACTCCAGAGCCATGATGAGGCGTAGTCAAAGAAAATGCGGGAAACATTCTACAAAACAGTTCCTTGCATTCTGTTGAAGCTTCCTGTAGTTTTGGAAGGTCTTAAGAATCTGAAGAAAAGTCCGGAATTATCACGTGTTTCTGTAGCCAGAAATCTGGTGAATAAACATTAGGCGGAGCAATTCTTTGAAACGTCTGAAGCGAAATTCAGATACATCGACATCGACCCGAAATAACTAAAGATGCAAGGCAGACTCGAACTGTTTGGGAACGACTTGGTTTGTTTGTTTTTACACTCCCATTCAAAACTTGAAAAGGAACACAAAAGGAAGAGGTAAGAAAAAAAAAAAAAAAACGAAAGAAAGAAAGAAACAGAAAAAGACGCAAAGGAAACCTGAAAGGAAGCATAAAGGAGGTGTTTGCACTGCTCTCAGTGTTACTGTGTCCTGGCGTGTGGAAGTGTGTGAGCTGTGCGTGAGCTGTGTGTATAGACAGAGCCAGGAGCAGACCTGCCACCTTCAGCTAAACGTTTCATTCCGGACCAGCTTAAAAACACTGATCTGCTCACCCTCCGCACACCAGGTTCGTTTTCGCTAGACATTACGATTATGTCCACAATAGCACAATGAAGATGGATTGGAGATCCTATCCTCGCTCTGTCCAGATCATATGTAGCAGTTACAGCGCCAGCGCCAGTAGCAGCAGTTATAGCCATACCAAAGTAGATTAACAGCAGCTAATGTTCAGTTAGTGACAGTAGGAGCAGCAGCATCAGAAGCGGTAGTGGAGGGGTAGCTGCACTTGCTGTTCTTTCAATAATAGCAGGAACAGGAGCAGAAGCGGTAGCACTATAGTGGTGAAAACCAGAGGAAATAACAAAAAATACAGAAAGAGAGATATGGACAGGCATACAGGCAGACACACCAAAATGATTATCCAATGGACTCAAGAAAATGAACAAAAATTCTAAAACATTTTGCCGAGGATTGAATGAATGAACGGATGAATTCAATTATTGAAAACAGCTATCCGTGTACAAAAGTCCATAGACACTGTCAACAACATGCAACCCAAAGAATCCATACAGTCGTGGTATTTTTCATTGATGCTCCCTGCTTTGTCATAAAAAGGTAGAGGGATGGGCAGACTGTGGGACAGAGTGAAGAACGAGGTCAGGACCATTGTCGGCGTGATATCGTAGACTGGAGGCGGATAGTGGCGTGTTCCTCTCTGTTTGGACATCATGCCGTTTCTGTGCTTGTTTTACACTTCTGCATTTCGAGACAGGTTCTTCTGTGCCTCTCCGCCTAGCTCTCTTTCTCTCCTTGCCCTCCCATTGCCGTCTCACAATCTCTGTGAAAGAAAAAGAAAGAAATGAAAAACAAAACATGGTAAGAAAAAATACCAGATAAGCAAAAGGAAGGACGGATAGAAAGACCTGAAAAGAAATGAGGAAAAGAAAAAGAAAAGCAGGAGAAAGAAATGAAAAGAAGGGAAGAAAAACGCAGAAAAGAAAACAAACAAAACTTGGAACGTGTTTCCATTGCACTCCACTTGTCTGTAAATTTACATTTGAACAAGAAAAAGAGGATGATAAAAAAGAAAAAAAAAAATCAAAAAAATCACATAATCAAGAAGCAAGAAAAAAGTGAAAAAACTTGCGGAAGAAAGGCCACAAATGTAGGAAATATTTACATTGCATTCCATATTCCTGGTTCTTGAATCAAAAGTGATATCTGGCGTTGTACCATGTGAAAAGGTTACAAATTTCGCTACCTCGTGTTGTAAAAAGGTTTGGAACATGAAGACATGACATGACATGGAGAGAGTGATTCTATGCTGTAATGCAGGATGTGACAGCTTCACGTCAAAGGTTGTAGCAGTACGTCCTTTGACATGTCGGAAATGTATTGTTGCCATCAAAGAACTTCCTGTCTGGCAATGCTATGCTTGATAAAAAGAAATCCTAAAGAATCAAACCATGTTGGGGAACTAGGTAAAGTTAATTACCCCCTTCGCTCCCCCCCCCCCCCCCCCCCCCTTTCCCTCACCTGCTTTCCTTCACAGCAAAGAAACAATGTATTGGTGTTTTACTGTCACGGTTGATAATCTTTTTAAAATGAGTTGCATATCATTTTACTTCTTCATTTTTAATCCTTTTAAAAAAGAGTTGCTTGTAATTCATTTCTTCATTTGGTTACCTCCTACAGTTTGCAAAAGAGATGGCGGGAAAAAAATTTTGCAACTCAGAAAAGAACGAGGATGAATGGGAGGAAATAAAGAGGCGTTACCAGGACATGGGGGAAAGAGAGAGAGAGGCGGGAAAGAATGGAATGGAATGGGCAAGAGGAGGGGCAGTGGAGTGAAGAAATTAGTAAGGATGAGCATTCATTCAAAAACACCAATATCCTATGGTTACCCATTCGCCTCTCATTTCCATGTCGGTGCCCTTTGATAACTTCATGCCCTGGTCATCAGTTCCGGCTAGTTGATAAGAAATGTCACTGGATGGACATGGTAATGCCCCCTGAAGGACATACGCTCATACCGGCTTCATGACTAATCAGTTGTTATCATAAGTAGGACACTTATTGGGCAGATACCTGCTTATGCTGGATCAGAACAAGAACCAGGGAACGCCAGCGGGCGAGTCTCCAGCAGTGCCGTGTGTCTGCTGGTGAGATCCGCCATGCTGATGACACACTGACTACTCTCCGTGCACTGATGGCGGAGCTGGGTGGTGAGCCACAGAGTCTGGTGGAGCTGTGTACAGCGTGGTTGTAATGAATGGTGGAGCTGTGTACAGCGTGGTTGTAATGAATGGTGGAGCTGTGTACAGCGTTGTAATGAATGGTGGAGCTGTGTACAGCGTGGTTGCAATGAATGGTGAAGCTGTGTACAGCGTGGTTGTAGTGAATGGTGGAGCTGTGTACAGCGTGGTTGTAATGAATGGTGGAGCTGTGTACAGCGTGGTTGTAACGAATGGTGGAGCTGTGTACAGCGTGGTTGTAATGAATGGTGGAGCTGTGTACAGCGTGGTTGTAACGAATGGCGGAGCTGTGTACAGCGTGGTTGTAACGAATGGCGGAGCTGTGTACAGCGTGGTTGTAACGAATGGTGGAGCTGTGTACAGCGTGGTTGTAACGAGTGGTGGAGCTGTGTACAGCGTGGTGGTTGTAACGAGTGGTGGAGCTGTGTACAGCCTGGTTGTAATGAGTGGTGGAGCTGTGTACAGCGTGGTTGTAATGCATGGTGGAGCTGTGTGTAGCCTGGTTGTAATGAATGGTGGAGCTGTGTATAGCGTGGTTGTAATGAATGGTGGAGCTGTGTGTAGCCTCGTAGTAATGAATGGTGGAGCTGTGTACAGCGTGGTTGTAATGCATGGTGGAGCGTGTACAGCGTGGTTGTAATGAATGGTGGAGCTGTGTACAGCGTGGTTGTAATGAATGGTGGAACTGTGTACAGCGTGGTTGCAATGCATGGTGGAGCTGTGTACAGCGTGGTTGTAATGAATGGTGGAGCTGTGTACAGCGTGGTTGTAATGAATGGTGGAGCTTTGTACAGGTGGTTGTAATGCATGGTGGAGCTGTATGTAGCCTGCTTGTAATGCATGGTGGAGCTGTGTGTAGCCTGGATGTAATGAATGGTGGAGCTGTGTACAGCGTGGTTGTAATGAATGGTGGAGCTGTGTACAGCGTGGTTGTAATGCATGGTGGAACTGTGTACAGCGTGGTTGTAATGCATGGTAGAGCTGTGTGTAGTCTGGTTGTAATGAATGGTGGAGCTGTGTACAGCGTGGTTGTAATGCATGGTGGAGCTGTGTGTAGTCTGGTTGTAATGAATGGTGGAGCTGTGTACAGCGTGGTTGTAATGAATGGTGGAGCTGTGTGGAGCGTGGTTGTAATGGATGGTGTAGCTGTGTGTAGCGTGCTTGTAATGAATGGTGTAGCTGTGTGTAGTCTGGTTGTAATGAATGGTGTAGCTGTGTGTGTAGTCTGGTTTGTAATGAATGGTGTGTAGCTGTGTGTAGCGTGGTTGTAATGAATGGTGGAGCTTTGTGGAGCGTGGTTGTAATGAATGGTGTAGCTGTGTGTGTAGCGTGCTTGTAATGAATGGTGTAGGCGTAACGACACAGAGGGCATACGGCAGATGAGGCAGAAAAATGCAGGCAAGAAAAAAAAACACAAAAATAGAAAAGCACAGAAAGAGAAGGGGGTGGGGTGGGGGAGAGAGAAGAGATAGAGGGAGAGATGAGTAGATGGATAGATGGATGGATATTTGGGTAGACTGGTAGGTAGAGTGGATGGGTAAATGGGAGAGACAGACAGACAGATAGACAGGCAGACAGACAGGTAGATAGACAGAGTTGGGTATATAATGATTAATGGATGTAGGAATAGACATAGACCGACAGGTAGGTAAATGGGGGGGGGGGGGGGGGGGGGGGGGAGAGAGGAGGGAAGGGGAGAGAGAGAGAGAGAGAAGGAGAGAGAGAGAGGGGGGGGAGAGAGAGGGGGGGGGGTTTGAATATTATTGATTGAACGGATGTATGAATAGACATAGACGGAGAGAGAGAGAGAGAGGAGGGGGGAGAGAGAGGGAGAGGGGAGGGGAGAGAGAGAGAGAGAGAGAGAGAGAGAGAGAGAGAGAGAGAGAGGCCGTATATCAACTGTCGGATAAAATCTCACTATCCTAGCATGTTTCTTCAGAGTACACAGAACATATGAGGTTTACAAGTTTTGTTAGACACGCTAGATCCGCTAGAAGGTGAGATAGGAGAGGTGGGAGAGTGGGGGGAGGATATCGTGAAGAATGTACAAGAATACCCAAGCTAGAGAGAGAGAGAGAGGAAAGTGGGGGGGAGAGACAGAGAACTTGATGAGAGTGATAATGACATTGGAGCCAGACCAGCCATTCATTCATTTTATCAGAGCTGACTCTCTCTCTGACCGCCTGACAGCTAATGTATGTATGAGATGCAAAATGCAAAACTGCAGTCCTGCTTGGAAACACACGTCAAACACCCGACAAGCTGAAGGGCGTTTTCTTCGGAAGCAAAAAAAAAATAATAATAATAATAAATTTTAAAAAAAAGCGGCTCCTGTTTCCCAGTCAGTTTTCTATCCGTGATGCCTGCTTTTATGTGCCAGGGAAGACAGGAAAATGGCACTAACAATCAGAAGACATCAACATAAAAAAAAAATCCCACTGGTGTGCCTTTCCGATGTGTGTGAGAAATAGCGGTCAAGTGACAGTGACTGAACAAGTGCCGGTAAGCATGAACGCCTTGCTTTCAGCTAATTTCAGTGTTACGCTTTTTTTTTTTTTCTCTTTCTTGTAATTTTTCCTCGCCCTCCCCCCCCCCCCCCCCCCCCCCCCCCCCCCCCCCCCCCCCCACCTCTTGTTCATCATCATTCCTCTTTGATCCTTATTTACTTGGTGTTCATAAGACGATAATCTTTGGTACTAAAATAATGACATGTCTCTGTGAATTGGCTACCATGCTGTGAAACATAATGCACTCATCACCTTGTTGTCAGTTTTCTGGCCTTTCTGGAGAGACCAGCTGTCCAGCAGATATTGCCTGTTTATTTTCTTTTGCTTTTTTGGTTTTTTGCATTCCCAGTTATTGAAGCGGAGCTGTATACAGCGCGTGTTCTCTGACAGTCCATGTGGATCTCTTTGACATCAGTTATTGACAATCCATATGGATCTCTGTGACATCTGTTCTTAATCCATGTGGATGTCTTTGACATCTGTTATTGACAATCCATATGGATCTCTGTGACATCTGTTTCTTAATCCATGTGGATCTCTCTGACATCTGTTATTGACAATCCATATGGATCTCTGTGACATCTGTTCTTAATCCATGTGGATCTCTTTGACATCTGTTATTGACAATCCATATGGATCTCTTTGAATCTGTTATTGACCGTCCCCACGTGGATCTCTTTGACATCTGTTCTTTACAATCCATATGGATCTCTTTGACATCTGTTCTTAACAATCCATATGGATCTCTTTGACATCTGTTCTTTACAATCATCCATATGGATCTCTTTGACATCTGTTCTTAAAGGAAGTCCATGTGGATCTCTTTGACATCTGTTCTTAACAATCCATATGGATCTCTTTGACATCTGTTCTTGACAATCCATGTGGATCTCTTTGACATCTGTTCTTAACAATCCAGATGGATCTCTTTGACATCTGTTCTTAACAATCCATGTGGATGTCTTTGACATCTGTTCTTTACAATCCATATGGATCTCTTTGACATCTGTTCATATAACAATCCATGTGGATCTCTTTGGCATCTGTTATTGACAATCCATGTGGATCTCTTTGACATCTGTTATTGATAGTCCCCATGTGGATCTCTTTGACATCTGGTTCTTAACAATCCATGTGGATGTCTTTGACATCTGTTCTTTACAATCCATATGGATCTCTTTGACATCTGTTCTTTACAATCCATATGGGGGGTCTTTGGGTGGGGTTCTTTACAATCCATATGGATCTCTTTGACATCTGTTCTTTACAATCCATATGGATCTTTTTGACGTCGGCACAGAGCGAAGTGTGTCAGGAGAGCAGGGTCTTTGCTCAGCAGGAAGACAGGGAGAGAGGTGGGGGTATACAGGGTGGGGTGCGGTTGAAGACACGGAGAGACAAAGGGGGTATAGGGGGGGTGGGGGTGGGGTGAAGACAAGGAGAGAGAGGGGGTATAGGGGGTGGGGTGGGGTGGGGTGAAGACAAGGAGAGAGAGGGGTATATAGGGGGTGGGGTGGGGGTGGGGTGAAGACAAGGAAAGAGAGGGGGTTATAGGGGGTGGGGGGGGGGTGAAGACAAGGAGAGAGAGGGGGTATAGGGGTGGGGTGGGGTGGGGTGAAGACAAGGAAAGAGAGGGGGGTATAGGTGGTGGGGTGAAGACAAGGAGAGAGGGGGGTATAGGGGGGGGGTGGGGTGAAGACAAAGAGAGAGAGGGGGGTATAGGGGGGGGGTGGGGTGAAGACAAGAGAGAGAGGGGGGTATAGGGGGTGGGGTGGGGTGAAGACACAGGAGAGAGGGGGGGTTAGGGGGTGGGGTGGGGTGAAGACAAGGAGAGAGAGGGGGGGGTAGGGGGTGGGTTATGGGGTGGGTGGGGTGAAGACAAGGAGAGAGAGGGGGTTATAGGGTGGGGTGGGTGAAGACAAGAGAGAG
>JADBJO010000037.1:582500-595000 GCA_016801955.1 Conus betulinus | reverse complement strand
CAGAGGGTAGCAAACAGAAAAGGTGAAACAGACGTACTCCTTAAAAAGGAAGCCATTTATCAATGTCAGGTTGTAATGACATCTTCCAGCTGTTGCGGGCTAGCCTGTCCTGTGACACGGTTAACAAGTGATGGCAGTTCCATTTCATTTGGCTATCATTCTGGCTAGGATTTCATCGTTTCTCAGTGTTAAACATGCTTTCTGGAGTGGATAGAAGGCCTGAAAAATAAATTTTACATTTTTTTCCTTCTGCGCTGCTCGAAGTATGTTTTGGTGGCATACAGTCAACGAAAGGTGGAAGGGGAGAGACTAACAGACAGACAGACAGACAGACAGATAGACAGGCAGGCAAGCAGGCAGGCAAGCAGAGAGACAGACAGACAGACAGACAGACTGGGAGCGCATTGGGAAAACGACGTGCAGACATATGAACTTCTCCTAATGCATCCTTCCAAATGACCCACAGTGATGACCATGGCATGCACCACTCTCCAGATACCCCGTCTCCAAAGAACAGAGTTGACCCGAGACACCACATACATTCGTAGCATTCACCACTGATGCTCTCTGCGTCTGCAACGGTAGTGAGATGGAGTGGAAGGAGCGTTTTGAAAGAGGATGGCTGTGGTGAAGAACAGGCTCAGGACCATGTTTGGTGCAGCAACACCGTTAGTTGATAGGAAGCGCTTCCTGTGCATTTGGACTTCACTTCAAGTCTTTCTCTCTTTGTTTTTACTCAATTCTGTCTTGGAGATTTCCACCTTGCGTTTAGAATTTCTTCCTTCCATCACAGACATATGGTCTGCAATGAAGAAAACATACAGGAAGAATAATGGGAATGATGCATGGGAGAAGGAAAGGAACAAAAAATAAAAGAAAGGCAAGGAGGAAAGAAGAATGGGGGACAGTGAGAAGTCAATGAAAACAAGGGAGCCAAAACGACAACAAAAGGCAAAAGAAAAAAGATCAAAAGGAGGAAACGAAAGAAAAAGAGAAGATGAATACAGAAGGAAAGGCAAAGAATTAATGAAGATCAAAGGAAGGAACACGGGATGAAAGAAAGAAAAGAAAACAAAGAACGGAAACGTTAGCTCGATTTTCTCTTGGATTCTGCATTCAGAAAGTGACAGGAAGCAGAACTGGGATGTTTAGTTGAATTCTATATTAGTCCTCAACAAAACAGCATGTCAGCTCTTTAACACAGAAAATAATGGTGCTGTCGGCATCTTCAATATGAATCACAGGTCCTTCTTTTCTCCAATTAATCTTATGAATACGAATTAGACAGGAGTAGAAATAGCGTCAACAATGGCAGCAGCTGTAGAGGAAACAGCAGTAGTAACGATGGTTGAAGTAGTAGAAAGTACAGCAGCAACAGTCGACAAGACAAACAGATGTACAGCGTCAGTTCATGGTAGAGGGGGGGGGGGGGGGGGGGGGGGGGGATGTAGAGAAGTGTTCAGACGTCCCCAGCAGATCTGCCCCTCTGACGCTGGTTGAGGACATCTACTGGGGTGCACAAGCCACAAGACCCGTGTGCCCGACATGGTTGGAGAAAAGAGTTTTGGTCCAGACAGCAATATTTACTAATACCGCTCCACGCTTCTTCACAGATGTACTGGCGGGGAGTGGGAGAGATAAGTTAATGGGAGGGGGTGGGAGTGTCTGGAAGGTAATGGAGAAGAACGAAGAAATGGGTCAGGACACTTTGGTGGAGTCTGGTCTGTTTGCACATATGCTGTCTGTTATAATGAATAGCCTGTGCTCTAAAAACACTATAGTAGACGTAGCGCGTTGTCTGAGGTGACAAACAAGACATGGTTCTCATCTCTCATTGAATCCCACCCTCGTAACAAGTTTCTTGCAAGTCTTCACTTCCAGCACAACATTCACAGATTCCCAAACGGAAACTTTATACCTAACGCGAACAAAGTTCACAGATCTTTCTCCCACAATCATTCAAAACTTCACTTTCATGATTTATGAAACTGAATGTTCGCGAGTCATGGTGTATTACAACCAGTCAAAATGTTTGGAATAGCCTTGAAAAACCGAGAAGCATGGCAAAGCATTACCAGTTAGAACGCATGTCAAAGTATTCTAAACAATTTCTAAATTTTTCTTGAAGTTTTATGTACTTTTCAGAAGGTTCTGTGAATATCTGGAAACTTCCGGAATTGTTACGTGTTTCTGTGACCTGCGCATGCGCATTTGGTAAATGAACATCACATGGAGGAAGCCTTTAAAGCATTCAAAATAAAACTGATTCAACGATGCAAGTCAAATTCGATCTGTCCCGAACCCCTTTGTTTACTTCGCTTTTTTATTCCCTTGGAAACCTATCCCTCCTTTCGTATGGACTCTGTCTCCTGACTATCTCCATTGCTTCGCAGACTCGTATCTCAAGAAAAGAAATTATAATTAAACAAGAGAATACAAAAAAAATCCTTAAAGCATTAAAAGAAAATTGCATGAAAGGATGTGAGAAAGAAATAGAAAGGAAGCAAATGGTGATTGAACGGAAACAGATAAAGGGAGCGTTTGCTCTGCACCCAATTTTCCTGTGCCTTTGCATGTGGAAGGGTGTGTGGACTGTGTATATAGACACAGCCGGGAGCAGAGCTCCCAGCTTCTGCAGTGTTTAATTTCTTGCTCAGCACAGAAAAGACCAATCTGCTCTCCCTCCATTCCCTAGTCTTCTCAACCAGACAGGACGTTTATGTCAACACCAGAGCACTGAAGATGGATAAAGGATTCCATCTTTCTCCTTCCTTGCCAACATGCCCGTTCAGGTTGATGTGTAGCAGTTATAGCAGCAGCAACTGTAGCGGTTAATAGGAATAATTATAGCAGAAGCAGCTGCTGTTTTAGTGGTAACAGCAACAGCAGAAGCAATAGTAGTACAGCTGTGACACTAGAGCCACAGCAAACACTGGCATCGAACAGACAAGACAAGAGAAACAGAGACGAGAGAGGCAGACAGGCAGGCAGACAGACTGACAGACCACACAGTAAGTTCATAGGAGTTGAGAAACGAGCAGAAGTTAAGAGCAAACAAACAAACACAAAAAATAAGCACATAACCTCTTATAGACTGTTACACATGAATGTGATTGCTGAAAGCAACCACTAGTAATGCAAAAGTCCCTGGCACTGTCCTGAAACACACACACACACACACACACACACACACACACACACACACACACACACACACACACACACACACACACACACACACACACACACACACACACACACACACACACACACACACACACACACACACACACACACACGTACGTACACACACACACACACACACACACACACACACACACACACACACACACACACACACACCACACACACACACACAAATGAGCACATCCTAAACACTGTCGTGAAAAATGAGTGCAGCCTAAACACTGTCGTAAAAGGTAAGGACAGCCTAAATATTGTCATAAAAAGTCAGGGCAGCTTGAAACATTCTCGTTAAAAGTAAGTGCAGCACTGTCATAGTAAGTAAGGGGAGATTAAACATTGGGGTAAAAAACTAAGGGCAGCCCAAACACTGTCAGTAAAAATGAGTGCAGTCCAAACACTGTCGTACAAAATAATGATAATGATAAACAAAATGATATTAATAATAATAGCGCTGCCCGAACACTATTTAAAAAAAAAAAAAATGAGTGCACCTCACTGTCATCAAAAATGAGTGCAGCCCAAAGACTGTCGTTAAAAAAAATGAGTGCAGTCCAAACATTGTCGTAAACTGAGCGAAACTCAAACACAGTCGTATAAAAATCAGTACAGCCCAAACACAGTCGTATAAAAAATCAGTACAGCCCAAACACAGTCGTATAAAAAATCAGTGCAGCCCAAACACAGTTATATAAAAATCAATGCAGCCCAAACACAGTCGTATAAAAAATCAGTGCAGCCTTAACACAGTCGTATAAAAAATCAGTACAGCCCAAACACAGTCACATAAAAAATCAGTGCAGCCCAAACACAGTCATAAAAATGAGTACAGCCCAAACACAGTCGTATAAAAAAAAAAATCAGTGCAGCCCAAACACAGTCGTAAAAAGGAGTGGAGCCCAAACACAGTGATATATAAAAAAAAAAAAAAATCAGTGCAGCCCAAACACAGTCGTAAAAAAGAGTGAGCCCAAACTCGGTCGTATAAAAATCAGAGCAGCCCAAACACAGTCGTAAAAAACGAGCGCAGCCCAAACAGCCCGTACCGTCGTGATATTTACCATTACCGCTCTCTGCTTTTTTTCAGGGGAGTGCAGAGGAAGGTGGTTCTATGGGTTGGAATGAAGAACTAGGTCAGGAGCATTTTCGGTAAGTAAGATGTCGGGGGCCGGAGTCAGGCAAAGGCGTTTTCCTCTCTGTTTGGAGATCATGCCAGTCTTTGCCTGTTTTACACTGCTGCTCTCTTAGACATCTGCTTTCTCTCGGACTCTCCGCCCGCTTTTTCTTCCTCCCATTGCAAGTGCTACAATTTCACTAACACGAAAGAGCGAAAGAAAAAAAAATTGAATGAAACAGGAAAAAAAGAGCATGTAAGAGAAAGAGAGAAAAAAAGCGAAAGGGAGAGAAAAGTGAACGAGAAGAAAGCAAAAAGAAACAAAAAAGGAAAGCAAAAAACAAAAGGAAAAAGAAAGCAAACAAACCAAGGGCATGTCTCATTACACTCCATTTTCCTTTTCCTTTAGATTTGAATACAAAAGAAAGAAAGAAAGATGGAAAGAAAGGGAAAAAAATAGAACAAAAATACAAGCAACCTTCATAATAGCATTTTAAGAGAGAGAGAGAGAGAGAGAGAGAGAGAGAGAGAGAGAGAGAGAGAGAGAGAGAGAAAGAGAGGGGTGGGGGGGGGGGGGGAGAAACTCAAAAGAAACGAAAGACCACAAATGCAGGAAATGTTTACTTTGCATTCAATTTTCCTGCGCGCTCACACGTGGAAAGCTTCCGGGTTCAGTCTGCAGGCAGAGCCAAGCCCCGGTGTAACAGCCCGTTCTTACCCCCCTCTGGAACTTACCCCGGGTAAGT
This sequence comes from Conus betulinus, assembly GCA_016801955.1. NCBI lineage: Eukaryota > Metazoa > Mollusca > Gastropoda > Neogastropoda > Conidae > Conus > Conus betulinus. Next base: position 589,936 of record JADBJO010000037.1, on the reverse strand, counting down.
CTGGGCTAGCCTGCTTTTACCCCCCGGGGTCATTCTAGGACTAGCTAGAACACACCCCCCCCCCCCCCCCCCCCCCCCCCCCCCCCCCTCCTCCCCCAGTGGAACTTACCCCCTTCAAACCAGAGAGGGTTATTCAGGGTTTTCCTCTGCCTTTTACCAACACGCACACCCACCTTTAAAAAAATTGTGTTAGCTGCATATTTACCTCCCCCCCCCCCCCCCCATTTCCTATATACAGTCAGTTGGGTTCAGACAAAGTGTAGTTCTAGACTCTTCTCAATAGACGGACCTCCTACTCCCCCCCTCCCGCCTCCCCCGCGCCCCCTCCCCTCCACACACACACACACACACACACACACACACACATACACACACACACACACACACACACACACACACACACACACACACACACACACACACACACACACACACACACGCACGCACATACACACACACACACATGTGCACACACACACACACACACACACACACACACACACACACACACACACACACACACACACACACACGCACACACTGGTTCACAGATACGTATTAACATTTCTCGCGCTGGCTTACATGCGTGGGTCAATATTCGGGTGTGTGAGTACGCCCGTGCATGCGTGGGAAAGAAAGACGGCTACATGCCAATGTGACCAAGTGCCAATGTGACCAAGCGTAGTTGTGACAAAATGTCGTTGTGACCACGTGTCGTTGTGACCAAGTACCGTTGTTGGTCAGTTCCAACTAGGGGGGGGGGGGGGGGGGTAAGTTCCAGTTAGTCCTGGAATGACCCCGGGGGTAAAAGCAGGCTAGCCCAGACTTACCCCGGGGTAAGTTCCAGAGGGGGGGGAGGGGGGTGTAAGAATGGGCTGTTACACCGGAGTTGAGACGTATGTTCTAGTCTACAAAAAGCAAATCTCTGCTCCTTTTTCGCCCTGTCGTGCCAGGTACTGACCTCGTGTCGACATCTGAGGATTTGGGATGCATTACTTTAAAAATCGCTTCCATGTTTGGGTAGTCTTCACTCAGTCCAACTTCTGGGTCGCTGTGGTTGCAATGGTGACATTGATGGTGAAGATAGTGCGAAGAGGGAGGCCCACTTTTGCAGCTGTAACCATAGCAGCAGACGTGGTTTCAAAAGACTAGCAGAAGCGTCCGCAGCAGGGTTAGAAGAGACAGCATTAGCGACAGGGGCAGACGTGGTAGCAGCTGTCTACAGACCATCCAGAGTGTGTTAGCTCACTTAGTGCTCTGGGGAAACCAGGCAATATGTTTTAAAACGCATCCCACAGCAGAATCGTACGATCAAATTTGGTGGAAGAAAAGAGCTGCCGGCGTGTACAGTCCCTCCAGACCTTATCCAACATTGTGACATATTGGAGCTCATCCCTGACCGCATGTGTATTCGCTGCTCTCATAAATGAAACTCCCTGCGTCAACAAAGTGGGGGAGGGGGTGGGGAGGGGAAGGGGTTTGGGTGTGGGTGTAAAATGAAGGACTGTGCTAAAGAATTGGTTCGGAACCACCTTCGGCGGAGTACTATTGTCGATTGGTGAGGAGCACTCTTCCCTCGCTCCCACCCCCATCCCTATCCCTTTTATTATTTTTTGTTCCTGTCTGTACACACGTCTTTCTTTGCTTGTTTAACGCCTGAGTTCCAACGCCTTCTGTTCCCGTCTTCCTTTGTCCTAACTCAACACTGAAATCTCAAAGGAACGATGAGGTAAAGAAGAAAAGATAGGAAAGAAAGATAGAAAGATAGCAAAACAATAGAAAGTCAAAAGAACGAAAATAAAGAAGGAAAGAAGAGAACATAAAGTTAGGGGAGATAACAGAAGCAGAGAAGCAGAGTAGGAAAGAAAATAGAAATGAAGAAAGAAAGAAGGAAGCGTAAAGGTGAAGAAAGAAAGAAGGAAGTGTAAAGATGAAGAAAGAAAGAAAGACTTCAGAAATGAACAGGGAAAGAAAGAAAGAGAACAGAATTTAAGAAGGTGACAGAATAGAAAAAAAATATCAAAATATAACGGGGAAGGGAACAGATAATGTTATACAGAAGGGATAGAAAAAGGTAAAAAGAAATTCAAAAGGACACTGTGCGGAATTACAGAGGGCAAGAAAAAAAAAGAGAGACAGAGGTGGGAAAAAGGGGAAAGAGAGAAAAGAAAGCAGATGTAAAGAAGAAATAAACGAGAAAAGAAATAAAGAACGAAAGAAAGAAAAAGATGCTTTTAAAAAAAGGAGGTAAAGAAGGAAAACGAAAAAAAAGAAAGAAAAAAGGTAACGGAAATGAAGAAGAAGAGAAAATAGAAAGAAAGCCTTTGCAGATTAAAAAAAAAAAGGCAATAAAGAGTACAGAAGAAAGGGAGAAAGAAAACCAAAAGAAAAGCCAGGAAAGAGAAACAAAACAGGGAGAATGAAAGAGCAATGACAAAATCATTCAGGAACGGGGAAAATAAAATAGTGGAAACAAAGAAGAAGCGATAATGGAAGCGTTTTCCCTACTCTCAACTTTCCAGTATATATGAAACAATCCGTGGCCCCCGTGAAACTACAAACAGTCAAGGAGGGTAAACAGAGTTTTTCACTACTCTCACATTTCCAGTAGAATGAACGAATCCGTGGCCCCCGTGAAACATGCAAATAGTCAATGAGAGTAAACAGAATTTTCACTACGCTCTGCTTACCTATAGATGTTAAACGATCCGTGACTGTGCGTAGAAAAACGTGTAAATACTCACTGAAGGTCAACAGATAAATCCAAAGCTGCTTTGCAGCATGCAGAGAGCTATGATTTCAGTCTGGGATCTTGTATCCAGTATTCGTAACCCCCCCCCCCCCCCCCCCCCCCCCCCCCCCCCCCCCCCTCCCCTCCCCAAAGCATCAGTCTGTTGACTCCTTATCCTTCTGCACTTCACATAGGATGCTGTCAACGTCTGCGAGTTGGAATGCAGATCCTCTTGCTTTTCGGTTGGATTTTGCTCAAAGTAGTACCAGCGGTCACAGTAGCAGCAGCAGCAGCAGCAGCAGCAGTAGCAGCAGCAGCAGCAGCAGCAGTAGTAGTGGTAGTAGTAGTAGTAGTAGTAGTAGTAGTAGTAGTAGTAGTAGTAGTAGTAGTAGTAGTTACAGCTGCAGTTGCAGCAGTGGATGTTCCGGAGGCTGGAATAGTTTAGTTGGTAAAGCGCCACACTCGTGATCATCGGGTCGCAGAATTGAATCTCCCCTGAGGTATTTCAGTACAGGGGAATGTATTCCTGGACGTTAACATTGGTCCTGATTTCACTTTCCGAAACGTGCTTCGAATGAGGCTATACACTAAGGCCCGTATGTGAATGAAAATCGTGCACATACGAAAATCCCATCGCATCACAAACTTTCAAAAGCGGTCAGTTTGGCCGTTGGCTTCGATGACAGGTACGAAGTATACCCATAGTATGCACCAAAAAAAAAAAAAAAAGGAATAACTGATTGACTTACAGAGCTTAGGACGCAGGAAACGACTAGATGTGGCGCTAGCGGACAGCTCTTCAGTCGGCCCTACCCAGGTAGGTAACCCGTTGTGTAGAGAAACGTGTGAATTGTAAAGCATCCTGAGTTTGGTCTCAAACTGAGGACAGGCGCTGCATAATCTTTAATATTGATAATAATAATGATGATGATAATATAATAATAACAGTACTAAAATATAATAATAATGATAATAACAATAATAGAGGGTTGGAGGACCAGGAGCAGCATTAGCAGTATTTACAATGATACTAGTGGTAGAAGTGGTGTTGTAATAGTTTTCACTGCTGCAGTTGTTACTGAAGTAGCAGCAGCAGCAGCAGCAGTAACAGCAGTAATGGCAGTAGAAGGCTTAATGGTAGTTGTAACAGCAGTGCCAGTGGCAGCAGGGCAAGCTGCAGGAACAGCAGTAGGAGTAAAACAATTAGCACAGTGTAAGTGGTGTAATAATTTTCACTGCTGTAGTCCTAATTGAACAGCGGCAGCAACAGCTGCAGCAACAGTAGTAGTAGTCGTAGAAGAACTAGTGCAGCAGAAGCAGTAGTAGCATCAGCTGTAGTAGTCGTAGTATCTGGAGGAGCAGCAGCAGTAGTAGCAATGTTACTAACAATGGAAGTAGTGGTAGCGGTAGTGTTGCAATACTTTCTATTGCTGCAGTTCTAATTGAAGCAGCCACAGCAGAAGAAGTAGCAGCAGTGGCAAAGCGGCAGCGGCAGCAGCAGCAGCAGAAGCAATAGTGGTAGTAGCAGCACCACCACCACCACCATCAATGATGGCGCGATGATGGTAGCAGCAAGAGTAAAAGTGTAGTCTCTCGTTCTACCCATTTGGACTGACAATGGTCACCATCCCTGCTTTTTTTCTGAGTGATAATGACGAGAAGTTGAGGTGTCGCTGTGAGAGATGGGGTGTCTGCGAGGGGGGGGGGGGGGGATGTAAACATGCCATCCCATGCTCTGTTTATGTAAACTGAGCGACCGGCTAATAATGATGTAACACATGCGGGATGTCTGTTTCATGCAGTCTCTGTGAGATGATGTAAACATGCGGGATGTCTGTTTCATGTTTCAGATGCAGTCTCTGTGAGAGAGAAACCCTGTCTGTGTATCAGCGCTAACCCCCCCCCCCCCCCCCACCCCCCATCCCCCATCCTCAGCCCCTCCCCCCTTCCCCCGCAGTCCCCCACCTGAACATTCTCCCTCCTCCATGATGGACAGTCCCTAGCGCACCCTATGTTTGGCGCCATCTCTCTTGGAACTTTGTCGGCATCAACCCCCGTTCCTCAGTGCGCGCTGTCAGGAGAGGGAGGAGCGGCTTTCTTCGGTCAGCTTTGCAATTGACAAGTGTTTGACCCACTAGCAGACAGCAGCACAAAGGGAAGATGTAGAGCTTGTCAGTTTTCCGCTCCCCAAGTCTCCAATTTACCTTTTCTGTCAGATTTGTGTTTGCTGTGAATGCCTTGTGTTCGTCATGGCAGTGCTGGCTCGATGTGAACAATATATTATGATAGGCATTAGCAGACATACACCCGCACGCACACACGCAAGCACGCACTCACGCGCACACCCATGCACACACACACGCACGCGAGCGAGCCCACACACACACACACACACACACACACACACACACACACACACACACACACACACACACACGCACACACACGCACACACACACACACACGCACACATGCACGCACACACACGCACGCACGCACACACACATATACACATATATATATAATATATGTATGTATACACACACACAATGTAGCAGAAATGCAAACTATTTAGTCTAACATCCACGGACTGACCAGCGCGTTGAGTTAACGCGCAGGTGAGCCATCCGCTATGATTTATACTTGAGACCCTTCCTTCTCAATCTGTTCATTGGAGTTCTTCGTTTAGCAAATTATCGGACTGTAAGCCCTGAGTCACTTAGGTGGTGTATATCCGGTGAGTCAGATGCATTGTAGCCCATACCGACTGATTCGCAAGCAATGACGACAGTACGACTGCATTTCGGATGAAAGTGCCCAAGACCACTTTCACCAGAAAATACAGGGCATGTATTGCTCCCGGGACACCCATGGAAACTCAAATGTCGGCGGAGGAACCAGTGATGATTTCAAACTTAAACTAAAAAAAAGAACGTTGTGAGAGTCCCATTTTGTCTGACCAGTTTGAGAGGCTCAAAGCCATGGCCTGCAAAGCTTCATCTTGCTTGGCGTTAGGCCTTCAGCGGGAATCGATAGAGAGGAGGTGGGGGGTGTTAATAACGGGGCAGTTGAGAGGAAGGACGAGACAATCTGACGCCATTGACCTCGACGATATCGGCTTCGTCAAACGCGCGCTCTGTCATTGATTTTTTTTTTTTTTTTTTTTTTTTTTTTAGTCTTTATCTTCTGTGCCATTTAGTGGCATTACCCACACGCCGCTTATTCCGGCCTCCTGTTCACAGCCACACCCAGGCTTGTCCCGCTGCAGGCACCAGCAATCCACGAAGAGCAGCAAGTTTAGTTCCCAGTGGCGTTCAAGTTTAGTTTCCATGAGACAACCCACCAGAGGAGACACTGCGCTGAGTCACTTAGTGGTGTACAGTGGTGTCTGTTCTGATCAAAATACACACTGCACTGCTGCTGAGTCACTTAGTGGTGTTCAGTGGTGCCTGTTCTGATCAAAATACACACTGCGCTGAGTCACTTCAGTGGTGTACAGTGGTGCCTGTTCTGATCACAATACGCAGCACGGCATTAGCTAAGCTTGTTGCTGACGACAGAATGAGCGCCCCCTTACAGAGTGCGGCACCAGGTTTGTCCATCAACTGTCCACGTGACTTTGCCGATATCCCCAGGACCTCGACACGAACTCACCAGGGCCGTGACTTGGAGAGGAAATAGAAATTGAAGTCGCCGTGAGAGCAGTTCCTGAAGCCCACAGAACTGGATGGTTTTCTTTGTGTTGATCGATGAGACTGAGGATAATGAAAATGATGATTCTTTCTTTGTGTTGATCGATGAAACTGAGGATAATGAAAACGATGATTCTTTCTTTGTGTTGATCGATGAGACTGAGGATAATGACAATGATGCTATGGAGTTCCATTCCAGTCTGAAGCTACGTGATTAGCATGCACTCTACATTTACTTTCTTAATATATCAAAAAAAAAAAAACGTATACAGACACTAGCTGTGATGGTCAGGAAAGCTGTGCTAGCACTTTCACAGACCGGTCCATTCCAGTCTCCACTAATTGAACCCATAGGACAGATCACTCTTGGCAGTCGCAGAAAAAAAATTTTTGTAGAATAAATGGCTGAATGGAAATCAAAATCACGATTAAAAACTAAGAAAACACATTTAAATACATGGAACAGGAAAAAACTTAAGGAAGAGCATTAACGGTAGGTTTTTTTACAACAGTTGAACAAAGATTCTTAAGGATTAAAAATAACGCAAACTGATTTCATTCAACAGGAAAAACCCTTAAGGAAGAGCATGGACGGTAGGTTTTCATTACAACAGGAAAAACCCTTAAGGAAGAGCATGGACGGCAGGTTTTCATTACAACAGGAAAAACGCCTTAAGGAAGAGCATGGACGGCAGGTTTTCATTAAACACGTCTTGAGGTGAAAGTCATACTTAAGGCAATTTGGGAGAGATTTAACGGGAAAATACACACAGGAACCCACCCGACAGAAAACAGCAAAATCTCTGAACTAGTTTCTTGTGATCTCATTACTTCTGCTGATAAGACCGTATATTCTCCAGTGTGCGTGGGCTGGTTTGCCTGACCGTGAGATAACGCAGAAACTGCTGAGCAGGTTTGAAGGAACTCTGTGGCAACATGGAATGTGGGTCAAGAACGGACCGATTAAAATGCAGTACAGATCCCTGGTGCAGTGTGGATCCCGATCGAAGGGG
>JADBJO010000037.1:577500-580000 GCA_016801955.1 Conus betulinus | reverse complement strand
AGGGTGATAAAAGTGTTCAGGGAAATAGGATGAAGCTGGTGATAGTGATAGTGGCGATGGTGATGGTGTTCGGGGGCTCTTTGTTGTCTCTTTATAATGATTTGATATCAATGATCTTTGTTGTCTCTTTATAATGATTTGATATCATATCTTTGTTGTCTCTTTAAATGATTTGATATCAACGATCTTTGTTGTCTCTTTATAATGACATGATATCAACGTCATGGATTTTCATGGATTTTTGTCTCTCTTAGTGAGGACATGATATGAAGAATTTTTTGTTGTCTCTTAATAAGAACATAACATCAAGGATCTTTGTTGTCTCTTAAGGACATGATATCGAGGATCACGTGACTCGTGTTTTTGTAACCGATGTCTCGTTTTCAGTCTGAAGTTCCGCTTCCTCCCATCTTTCATTTTCAATCCAATGGAAATCCTTTGTTTGACACGCCTGTAGAATATCTCCCTCTGATGACCACACAGATTCCTGTTCATGGAGCTAGCCTTTCATGTATGTGCTGGACATTCACAAAAATGTACGTATGTCCCCGAGTTTGACTGAACTGTTCAGTGAATGTGTATGAGTGGAATGAAATGAGTATCTATACATGTGAGTGTTTGTGTCACTCTTTTCTTTTTTTTACGGTATGTTTGTGTTTCGTTGTCAGTGTCCTGTAAAATGCTTTTTAGCCGACTTGTAGGATAAACGCTGTAAACAGCTACCTCATTATCATCATAACTACAACCAAGCCGACGGCAAGGGTCCACATTAGGGTTGTCACCACATCACGAGTCTTGTTGTTGAAAGTGAAGTTAAAATTATGAATTTAAATGCATGCACGCGCACACACACACACACACACACACACACACACACACACACACACACACACACACACACACACACACACACGCACGCACACGCACACACACACGCACACGCGCACACACACACACACACCTACACACATTTTTCTGTCTTCAAATTTCTGCTCAACAATACCAACGATGAAAATGAATCATCAGATCAGTGCAAGACACTCCCTCCAGAAGGAAATGGATGATTGTTTCTGGGTCTGTTTTGCAGGGTTTTCACTGAATCAGCAGTAAAGTAGTTGAACGTCATCCTGCACACCCCAGCAGTCAGTGGTGCCCATCGTTAGAGAGGCTGGTCACAGGGGCGGCACCACACTGCGTGCTTATCTCCCTTGCCTGTCAGAGCGTTAGAAAAATGTCAGAAAGAAGAGGGCGGGATGTTGGCGAACCTCTCAGTCACGAGCAATCGATGATTTCACTGATCTAGGGGTCGTGCCTCCGACTACTTTCTGCCAGGAAAAGGTAGCCATTCATTTGATATGGTTGACGAAGGGAAACTGGCTATTCGTTTGTTCCTGAATGCATATTCAGAAATATTACTTTGGGCGAGAAAAGATCGCCATTATTTTAATATGGTTGACATTGGTCATTTGTTTGTGGGTGAACCTACAGAACTGTTTTGACAGGACTTGTTGACCGTAATTTTTCCCCACATTTTTCATCAAAAGACTAGAATTCAGAGCTTTGGGCATTCCCTTCATCTGCTATTACCATAGGAAGCGTCATGGACGTCAAGATCTCTACCCAGTATTTAGGAGTTTTTCTTTGGACAGGAAGAAGGATGAGCAGCGAAAGAAGACGACTTTGCTCACTATTGTTTTTAGTTCCTGGAAAAGTGGGCTGAGGATGTGAACTGGATCTGAAGTCTACTTCACTCCTCATCATAAATCATACAGGCCAGACTCTCGCAATTCCAGTGTGTGTATCTCGTGGCAGATGAACAACACAGCTTGTGTAAGAGAACTTGGAATAAACTGGGGGAACAAGAAGCACATGTAGGAAAAATTAGCATACACGTGGCGACTGTAGGGTAGACACTCAAGGTCTGACCAGCGCATTGGGCTAATGTGTAGCCACGAGAGACCCTCTTCTTCATTCTCTCATCTTAGTTGTTAGTTCATTTATCTATCAGCTTCAAATCATGCGTAGTGTGGTCTCAAAAACTTAGCGGATGTGGTGTGGCGTATATGGAGCAGTCCGCACGCAGTGACGCCTCCTTGATGAAAATGAAAGTGAAATAAAACCATGGTGGCTGACCTCCCAAAGAATTTTTTTTAGCATACACTTAAAATGAATGTGTTTTATTGCAGGTATTCTTAGATACTACACAATACTTTTGAACTGTGAAAATAGGCTAACTCTAGTGCGTCGTTTGCTGACTAGGATAGTCTGAATGAGTAAAGTGACGTCATCAGTGACCCCGACCTGCGATTTTCTTTCGTTTCATGGCAAGGGGTGGATGAAATTAAAGCAGAGTTGGACGAACGTGGAGGCGTTTGTTGCTAACTTGGATTTCCGTTCGTTGAAAGTTCTAACAGAGAGGACAGGATCTGAGCTCTGGATATGGAAAAGACGATTGTGACAATTATGACGTTTGGAGTGGCTTGTCTACTTGTGCGGCGAT
>JADBJO010000037.1:567500-572500 GCA_016801955.1 Conus betulinus | reverse complement strand
CCCCCCCCCCCCATTTTTTTTTTTCTTTAGTAATGTTGTTGATGCCGATGTATTTCCTTATTCGTTTATATACTAAACAACCTGTTTCACTTTATTATGCGTTTTCGTTTCTGATAAGGCTCCTCCTCCTCCTCCTCCTCCTCCTCCTCCTCCTCCTCCTCCTCCTCCTACCTACTCATCTCCTCCTCCTCCTCCTTTGTCTTTGTCTCTGTCTGTCTCTCTCTCTCTCTCTCTCTCTCTCTCTCTCTCTCTCTATCTATCTATCTATCTATCTATTTATTTATCTGTCTGTCTGTCTGTCTGCCCGAGCGCCTGCGTCGTGGGTGCGTGCATGAGTTCTCCTCTGTGTGTGTGTGTGCCCGTGTGCGTGCGTGGGTGCGTGTGTGTGTGTGTGGGGTGTGGGGGGGGGGGGGGGGGGGGTGGGGGGGGGGGGGGGGGGGGGGGGGGTGTTGGGTTGTTCTACTTCTTACTCTTCTTCTCTTCTTCTTCTTCTTCTTCTTCTTCTTCTCTCTCTCTCTCTCTCTCTCTCTCTCTCTCTCTCTCTCTCTCTCTCTCTCTCTCTCTCTCTCTCTCTCTCTCTCTAGATAGATAGATATATATAGATAGATAGATAGATAGATAGATATAGATAGATATAGATGTGTATATTGTGTGTGTGTGTGTGTGTGTGTGTGTGTGTGTGTGTGTGTGTGTGTGTGTGTGTGTGTGTGTGTGTGTGTGTGTCTTCCTCTTCTTCTTCTCTTTCATCCGCACAGGAAATAGCGTTGTACTCTGTTAGCAGATATTTACAGCATCCATCTATCACATCAATTTCTGATCAGGACAGATTGTTGTCCCTATTTCGTCTCCTACATGATGACTGATTGTCTACCTGAGGGCTTTTCGGATAATATGAAAAAAAAAAAATCATGCTGTACGTACAGCCTGCATTAGCAACTGCAAATCTACCGATTCAGCCATGCAATATTCCATGACAATGATGCTGTCAAACCCTGGTTTGAGATTTCTGAATATTTTCATTGCGGCAACTAGAGATTGGCTTCAGAATATTCTAAATGTTCTTCTTATCTCCTAAAAAAAATGACTATGAGATTTTGGTTCAGCTCTGTGGAGTTTCAGTTTCATTCTTTTTCCTTCTTCCTTCTTTCTTTTCTTTTTCTTTCTTCTTTTTCTTTCTCTTTCTCCTTTTTTTTTTCCTTTCTTCTTTTCTTCTTCTTTTTCTTTCTTTCTTCCTTCCTTCCCTTCCTTTCCTTTCTTTCTTCTTCTTTTTCGTTCTTTCTTTCTTTCTGAATTTTCTTTTCTTTCGTTCGTTCGTTCGTTTCGTTTCGTCTTTCTTTCTTTCTATTTGTTTCACTCTCGGTGAATAGAAATTAAAGCGCCAAATCTTCTTCTGAGAGCCTTTTTTTAAAAAAATGATTTGCATTTGCATTTTTAGGCTCCTGTTTGTCGGCCCCTGCAGCCTCCTGGTGACTCTTAGAGCTTCTTTGCACGTGTTTTGCTTGTTTTTAATAATCATTTCCATGAACTTCCTGTCACATCATGGGAGCAAACATGTCGTCGTGGATTATGCATTCTCTCTGGTTTGCTCTCTGGATGGCTCTGGCTCCAAACAGTGCTGGCAGGCATGGACTGGGTCCTGCCTGAGGGATGACTTGGCACACTGTGGCAGCCGGTGCTGGGGGTCGTCCCTGTCCTTTGTCAGGGGAAGGAGGAGACAGTGAGACAGAGAGACTGGCAGGTGACGGCCAGCTGCAGTGAAGACATCCTGATGGTGGAAGACGGTGAAGGAAGGAACTGGGCACTGACCACAGATGTCCAGGTCTCCACAAGGAAGTCACATGAAGTGCTGCTCTACCGAAGTCCACCTTTCACCACACTCCACTCTGTTTCCCCACCCCTCACCCCTACCCCTCTCCTTCCTTCCCTTCTACCCGCCTCCCAGAATTCCATTTCCTCTTCCCAGAACTCACATACAGAGCCCTTGAATTGCCTTATACAGGAACACCAAAACCAATCTTCTTCTGCCATACACGAACTCCTACAAGCCACAGGCCACAGTTTCAGCCCCCAAGAAACCAAATCTTTATCTACAGAGCCCTTCCTCACAAAAAGAAAAGTTAAAGAAGCCATCGAATCAAGACCAGACCCCCCAGCCTGAACAGAGATCAAGGCTTTGAACTTCCCCCCATCTACAATCAGATCCTGACAACCGTTCACCCCACTCAACAGCCGCCCCCCCAGACCTCGTTGCCACAACAGCAACAGTAAACTGATGAAGACAGGGCGACCCTGTGGAAATATTCTCCAACTAAAATTTTAACTCTGAGTCTATCTACTTTTCTAATAAAATGCTAAAGTGTTTCGGCCTGTGGCCTCCTCCCTGCCGCTCCAGTGCTGGTACTTCCATCGCACTCACTCCGGCTCCCCTTCACGGCCACGCCTGGCTTGTCACGTCGGCCCCCCCCCCCCCCACCCCCGCCCCCCACCACAGGCAATCCACAGTGAGGACGGCCACACCTGGCTTGTCACGTCGCCACCCTGCCACAGGCAATCCACAGTGAGACGGCTACACTTTGCTGGTCACGTCGCCACCCCCGCCACAGGCAATCCACAGTGAGGATGGCTACACCTGGCTGGTCACGTCGCCACCCCGGGACAGCACTCCACAGTGAGGATGGCCACACCTGTCTTGTCACGTCGCCACCCCCGACACAGCACTCCACAGTGAGGATGGCCACACCTGTCTTGTCACGTCGCCACCCCGGGACAGCACTCCACAGTGAGGATGGCCACACCTGTCTTGTCACGTCGCCACCCCGGGACAGCACTCCACAGTGAGGATGGCCACACCTGGCTGGTCACGTCGCCACCCCACGTCGCCACCCCGGGACAGCACTCCACAGTGAGGATGGCCACACCTGCTGGTCACGTCGCCACCCCGGGACAGGCACTCCACAGTGAGGATGGCCACACCTGGCTGGTCACGTCGCCACCTCGGGACAGGCAATCCACAGTGAAGAGTGAGCATGAAGACGTCATGAGGCGACCCATCAAGGCCGCAACGATTCTGACGTCCGCAACCCATCAAAGAGGACGCTGCACTGCTGTCGAGTCACTTTGGTGGTGTTCAGTGGCGCCTGTTCTGATCCCAGATATGCAAGCACCATTCATAAGCCCCCCTGCTGACAACAACGAGTGTTTGGTCACGGAGCCAGCATGGTGAACGTCTGTGACGTCGGTGACAGGAACTATCCGAGGACTGAAAACATTTGAATGCTAAAATCTGACGTCAAAATAATCATGAATCAGTTAAGAGTGGTTGGTAGGATTTGTTTGTACTTTAAAATAGATTTGTCTGCAGCAAAACACAACGAGAAAGACCCTCCTTTGTTTAGTTTTTTTATTCATTTGCTTTCGATAATGGTAGTAGAGGTGATGGTAATGATAATTCTTATTGTTAGTATTGTGATTATGATTGCTGTTATTTTAATTGATTCCCCCCCTCCCAGCTCATTTCACCACCACCATCCTTCCACTTCCCACTCTTTGCTTTTCTTCCTTCACACCTTCACCCCCTCCCTATCCCCCTCCCTTTTCTCCATGCCTTCCTACAATTTCCCCTCCATCCCCCATCCCGCAGCAAACTTTATTCCATTGAACGCTTTTTTCAGTCAGCTCTCTTTCCATTGAACTCCTTTCAGTTTCACAACCACAGAATTCTTTGCTTTTTGTTTGTCAGTTGGCCAGTGTTGCTCGAATAAGGTTTTTGATAAACCAAAATATTACAACTTATTCATGGGTATTCTGTGGCTTCAACTTTTCATCTTTCCGAAAAAAAAAGACATTTATGAAATAAAACCTTTGTCAAATTTATATTTACATCGTCCTGTTTTGTTGTGTTTAATGGGCGGTTTGAAAGGGGAAATGACATGATAGTCCGTTCTATGTTAAATCCTGATACACTCGACGTCAGAGGTGTATACGTTTACACGTTTTTACACATTAGTGATGGTGGTTCACTTGTTATTTCTGTCCCCGTGTTTCTGCTGGCTTCCCGTTTGTGACGGAAGCCGTTAGCGACACCACAGCATCCCACTCCACAGGGCGTCACCATGCCCGTCCTGTGACGGCCCCGTGACCTTGCCGATACCTCGGCGTGACCTCCCCATGGGAGTAGACACAGAGATGAAATCGACACTGAGGTCATCAGGACAGCGCGGCCTGAAGGGAGCAGGGGAAACAGACTACACGTTCATGCTGATCGATGAGGAGGGTGGAGGTAAAGCTATGGAGTTCATTCCGGTCAGACACTTCATGTACACCAGGCTGAGTGATAACATTCACATCAAATGAAACCTTCACAGCAGCGACACAACAAAAGATTCATAGTGATCGGACCAGAGGAGACACGTATCATAGTCTTAGTCAGGGGTGTGATGAAGTCTGTCGTATTTTAATAGAAGCATTCCGGAAGTGCTACAAGCCGCACGCACTTTTCCAGATTCACATCCATCCACACGGAAGTGATGGCAGAACGATTCGCAGGTGTTGTGAACCTTTGGGGGAGATCCACTTGCCACAAAATATTCCGGATCATGGTAGACTTCGCGCTGTGCTAACACGAGAGGCAAGTTACATGTGTTTATATATCAATGTTTGACTGTTCGTTCTGGCGCAGATGTACAAATGGCTTACAGGTGCTCTATTAGTTTATTTTTTTTTTTAAAGTACTTTTGAAAACATGAGTGTGGGCGCTCTGTGAATGAAAGAATAAAATGTCATAATCCTAACATGCGAAAGTTGCAAAGTCTTACGGTCGAAACTTGTGTAGGTTGTTAGCGGAGCGGTGGAATAATATATAGCATTAGGAGGTGGTGATTATGCTGTGATCAGATCCTGGAAAATACATACATTACATAAATTCCATGTAACAATGTGGAACATCTCTCTCTCTCTCTCTCTCTCTCTCTCTCTCTCTCTCTCTCTCTCTCTCTCTCTCT
>JADBJO010000037.1:530000-562500 GCA_016801955.1 Conus betulinus | reverse complement strand
AATTTTCTGGTGTGATAATCTAAAAAGTTTTTTATTTTCCTGAGCTGATACAGTTTTACGGCAAGATTTTTGGAAAGAAGTTCTAAATGCTTCGACCAAGATAGGTTGTTGTCGATTGCTATTCCTAAGACTCTGTGATTTGAAACCTCTTTGATTATTCGTTACAATATAAAGGATTGGCAAGTTTTCGGTTACATTTTGACGTTTTTTGCCTTGTTGTAATCAACATGAATTTCGTTTTTTGAGGATGCAGAGACATGTGATTGAGTTGTGTCCATTTAACGAGAAGGTTGATATTTTTCTGAATATCAAGGTAGACTTGCTGAGCATTAGAATTATTAGTGTCAATAGAGAGAGAGAGAGAGAGAGAGAGAGAGAGAGAGAGAGAGAGAGAGAGAGAGAGAGAGAGAGAGAGAGAGAGAGAGAGAGAGAGAGAGAGAGAGAGAGAGAGAGAGAGAGAGAGAGAGAGAGAGAGTTTGACACTCTGATATTTTATTGTCATTAACAAATGGTCTTATGACAAGGGGAGTAACAGAGTAATAACACATTCTTCTTCATTTCATTGCAAACAATATAACCCAGTTATCATCGATGATCAATCAAATCAAAATAAGCAAAACATGTAGAAAAAGTGGAAAATAGTCTCCGGATATCCTCGTAGCCACGAGCACTCTTTTCTCATTACAACAACAACAACGAGACAGACAGACAGACAGACAGACGGACGGACGGACGGACGGACAGACAGACAGACAGATTGATATATAGACACACGCGCGCGCGCGCGTGCAGAGAGAGAGAGAGAGAGAGAGAGAGAGAGAGAGAGAGAGAGAGAGAGAGAGAGAGAGAGAGAGAGGAGTGGGGGAGGGGGGGAGTTGTTGCTAGAACGGGAAGAAAAATCTGTCAACTCACTGAAGGTTTGTAATCGAATCTTGAGAAGCAAGCTACAGGAATTGGGGGGGGGGGGGGGGAGGGCGTGGCTTAGGGGCTGGGGCAAGGGGGAGTTGGGCAAGGGGAGCGGTGGGTGGTCAGTATGGGACACTACAATATCCCCCTGTCAGTTCTGCCCCAGAGACTTAACTCTGATCACAGACATCACCCAGGTATAATTCAACCATTGGCTTGCTTCGCTCTGAAGCCTCACTATACTGTACAGGAACATGATCTTTCTTTGACAGCACATCCAAGAATAACCTCCAGACTAGATAGGAACGTTCCATGTTCAATCCTCTGGGATGTAATTCAGAGGTTATTAAGTAGCCGTCGTGGTGAAGTGGTTAGTGTGACAGGCTTGCAGGCTGGCAAGATGTGGGTTCCAGTGCCATCACAGCCATTTTGTTTGTGGGATTCTTTGGCCTCAGCCAGATGCTACCGGGCCCTGAATGTGCTATGGGCCCCAGTGGGAAGACGGAAACCACACAGCCGAGCTGCACACACACGCGCGCGCGCGCGAAATATGAGACGTGTAATAAGCAGATTCAGACTGGGTATACCTGATGTGAACATAATCGTGTTACGTACATTTATGTATATACAGGATTTGATGTGTCCATAATGCAAAATGTTAAAACAATATGAATACATCACGAATTTTATTTTCCCCCAAAGACTGCAAAAACATGATGAGAGAAAAAAATCCTGATGCCAAAAAATGATAAAGAACCTCGTTTACTTCTCCTAAGCTTGTTCATGTCATGCCCTTAACCTGATTTTCATACGATTTTTCCTTCTTTACACCTAAGGATTTTGGCAGAGAGAAATTGCGACTCCCTAATGTGAGCATGATATGATTGTTGTAGTCCTTGTAATATCGTTTCTGTTGTTTAGCATTACAAAACACGCGATCACCTTCTCTTATATGAGAAAGAAAGACCGACATGAATAAACCCATTCATTCATAGTTCTCGCTCTCTCTCTCTCTCTCTCTCTCTCTCTCTCTCTCTCTGGGAGTACGAGAAAAATGGCGGCGGTAAAGCTGTCTTCATGAGGAGCTTTGAGGTATTTGAGTGACTTGTGTGGTGAGTTGTGTCAGAACAGTATAGCAGTGACAGCTCACGCAGTGGAGTGTACCACTGACCCATTCTGTGCCAAAACATGATTGACTTGTCGTTGTGACGGGCCAGAATTGGCATTTTTTGTGGCAGAGTGAAAAGTGACAAACTGTGTCAACATTCATGTGTCAGGGCGGGAAAGTGACGAAGTGTATGTGACACTGTCAACCAGGAGTATTGTCGCTGCTGTGCTGTGGTTTTTGGTCAGTGTTGGCCGTGATTCACCCTGTCGGTGAAACTGTATTTTAAAAAAAACAAAAAAAACCCTGTGTTTTGTGAATCTGGTGATATTAGCTTTTTGCAAGATGTGCCGAGAGGAGCAATGGTGGATATTTCCGACTTATTCGACGCAAGTCAATGTGAGAGACTAGGTCACTATGACCTACATGTGCCCGGTGTACTTATACTGTGCTGTGTCGCCAACGTTTTTTTTTTGCTGCACAAATTGTTACTGAGTGATGACATAGAGAGGAACCCAGCCCCCAGTTCTCATAAAAGCAGTGACGAACAAAACACGGTCAACATAGTTCAAATACCGACAAAAGGCAGCAGTGCCATTTGCCCTGAAATTGCAGCGGAAATCCTGTTAGCACTCAGAGAACAAAAAGAAGAGTTGAAACAGAAGAGAGAAAAGCAGAGAGAGAACAGGATGCAGTTATACGTGGCGACCTGTGCGATATGAAAACAGGATCCGGAGCAGTAACTGAGAAATGCAGGGAGATCAACGATCGCTATGGCCAAGTGGAGGCGGAGCAAACACAGACTGTCAGTTGCCGTGGAAAGCATGTCTGATGATCTGGATCAACTTTATGACAGGATGGCAGAGGGTAGGGAGGAGACACACAACCTGCCAGCAACAGTTTCCAGATTAGAAAAGCAAATATAGTGAAAATGACAGAAGAGCTCGACAGACTAGAAAGTTTTTCGAGACGAGACAATCTGCGCTTCTTTGGCATCCCCCTCAGTGACAAGAAGATTGCGACATGTGTGCCTGATGTGGTGTTGACGTTAAACAGTGTCAGTGGATATAAAACATGGACTGAAGAAGACATCGCTCGTGCACATAGGGTAGGTCAGACAACACCTGGCAGTTCTAAAACAATGATTGTGAACTTTTGACAATGGAAGGATAAAATCTACTTCGCGACCGTGAATTTCGACATGAACTGAAGAAGAAAGGTGTCAGGCTTGCAAACGATCTGACAAAAGACAGGCAGTGGCAGTGACAAAGGCAAAGCGAGAGGGGAAGGCAGCACTTTTTTTTTTTTTTTTTTTTTTTTTTTGTCAGAGGGAAATTGACTGTCGGACCGCACAGACCCGATCTACGTACATACGTGGAGGTAACAGCAACGGAGGCGGCACGAGGTGACAGGGACACGGACTGGTACGAACCGAAAGCTAAGCAGCCGGCGCGTGACTTGTGGCAGTGATACCGGGGATTCCCCTCGGCGTCATCATGACGTCAGACCATCATCAGCCAGTCAGGTGCAGCAGAAGCAGCGGTCGCAGTGGGCATAGCAGGAGATCAGCGTGCGGCGTGTGGCGGTGACACGGGGGTTTATTCTCCATGTCAACATGACGGCAGAGGAAGCGGCAGTCAGCTGACAAGTCGACCAACAACGTGGAACGCGGTCCTTCAACTTACAGTCCGGTGCCTGCTTCAGTGAGGACGCCGAACAGCAGGGGACGACCCAGCGACCCACCACCTGGTAATGGCGGGATTTCTCTGACCGGCTCACGTCAACAGTTGAAAGAGGACGTTTCTCTGCGGGGTGCATGGTGTGACAGGCAGGGGACCACTTTCTGGCGCTCCGGTACACAGCGGGTCACGGCGTGTGCATGGTAGAGTGACCACGCACAGTGCAACACGAGGGGCTGGATCGTGCACACAGACTGGAATGAACTCCTACCTGGCGAAAAGTGGCAGGTCTCTGCCTTCCCAAAATCATTCAAAATAGGACAGTATCGCATGTGTGTAAAGGTCTGTTTGCATAAAGATTTAGTGAAATATATTAAAACAAAGGAACCTAGGAATATGAGCGTTTGTCGTCAACGTTAAGTTGATTTTAATTGGCAGAAATTGTCATAGTTACAGTAAAATCAGTCATTAATTGTACTTGTATGGAACTTCTTGTATCACACATGAAATAAAAACCATATGTTTAGCTTAATGTGAATGAGCACCTGGAATATACAAATACAATATCCTCACAGAAAAAAAAATAATAACAGGAATCTAATGTGTTCTTTATTACAGACTACTCAAATAGATGATTTAAGTTTTGTTTTATTTTGTCCAGCTCCAAAAATACCCGACAAAGTTTCATTCTAGTAAAATATCGACATCCACGTGCTTGTCATTTCAGTTGGTTGTCGTCTTTTTGAAAACACATTGATAGTGTGGAATCCACCCACTGCTCAACGTAAAGCTTTCGTGTGTAGAGAAATTGCAGCGCCAGAGTATTATAACTTTGTTTCCGACTCTGTTCCTAATGTACCTGCCGACTGATGATCGTTCAGTCCAGTTCCACGAACACTCTGCTGTAGCAGATATTATGTTGTTTATTGTTGTCTTCGTTTTCCGCGGTATGAGATCTGATTTCTCTTCTATTTTTATGTTAACTGAATTACTGTAGTGTTTGATAGTAGCTGTTCATAATGATTTGTCCACTTACCCCTTAATGAGAGGCCGATGCGTGATTGAAATTTTTTCACCTTCATATTCTTATTCGTATTCTCTCTCTCTCTCTCTCTCTCTCTCTCTCTCTCTCTCTCTCTCTCTCTCTCTCTCTCTCTCTCTCTCTCTCTCTTCACAACAGAATGTTTAAAAATAATTACATGCTGTCCACTTTGGTTGATCAACCGTGATTGCTCTCTATCTCTCTGTCTCTCTCTGTCACTGTATCCGTCTCTCTCTCTCTGTCTCCGTCTCTCTGTGTCTCTGTCTGTCTGTCTGTCTGTCTGTCTGTCTCTCTCTCTCTCTCTCTCTCTCTCTCTCTCTCTCTCCTCTCTCTCTCTCTCTCTCTCTCTCTCTCTCTCTCTCTCTCTCTCTTTTTGTGTCAGAGACTCAGTCTCTATATTCTGTCTCCCCCCCCCCCCCCCGCCCTTTCTCTCTCTCGTTCCCAGCCCCCCCCCCCCCCCCTCCCCCCCCCCCCCCTTTCTCTCTCTCTCTCGTTCCCCAGCCCTCACTCGCTCCGATACTCTCCTCCTATAGTTACATAATGCATTATTATTCGAAATCGCTATGTATGCATTGTTCTATATGAGTTGATGTGCAGTTTCTATACATTGTTTTCTTTCATATATTCAGATACCCTTCCCTTGTTGAGGGCTGGATGAAAAAAAGCCACTGTGTTTATTCCGTTCCCTCAATAAACAACATTTCGTTTGTTCTCTCTCTCTCTCTCTCTCTCTCTCTCTCTCTCTCTCTCTCTCTCTCTCTCTCTCACACACACACACACACACACACACACACACACACACACACACACACATACATGTATCTCCTTTTTCTTTTGCGGTGTGAAGAAAACTTGTGTCAGTCTAAACTAGGTTCTAAAGACAAGTAGATGACGCTTTTTTGTTTGTTTGTTTGTTTTTTGTGTTTTGTTTGTTTGTTTTTTTTTGCTTTTGTTTTGTTTTGTTTTTGCATGCAGACAACTAGTTTTTGAAATCATAGTTTCCAGATGAAAAGTCAGAAGATGAGTTATAGGAAAAATAGATAAAACAAAGAACTCGTCGCAGAATGCTCCTCACCCCTTCCCCTCTCTCTCTGTACTTAAAGTTCGTCCACTCTCCCTGCTCTCCCCCTGTCAGTGGATTGGAGACAGGTGTTACGTCATTTCAAACATGTGCGCAGCGCTTGTTTTTAGGGAAGGATTTAGCCTCTAATGAGCAGATCTGGATTCATTTTGGAAAAGAGACCACCCAGGATATAGGATGGATGATGATATTTGATCTGCCTTTCGTCAGGAAACAAACTGAAGAGATGTGGGACAGCATGGGAGATGTGTGGTGAAGTTGTTTGGAATCACCGCGTAATTCTCTCTGCAACTGCTGGCTATGTACTCCACGCACCTTAATGGATTTTCGCCTCGTGCCCTCTCTCTCTCTCTCTCTCTCTCTCTCTCTCTCTCTCTCTGCACAGCGTCCTTCTTGCTCTTTCCTTTTCTTGTCTTACGAGAAATTCATGCACACACACACACACGCACACACACGCGCGCGCGCGCGGTGTGTGTTGATTGATCCATGGGCCAACAGAACTGGGGGTGATGCCATGAAGTTAATAGGCACCAGAAGCCTGGGGCAGCTTGTCTACACTATACACACAGAGGACACCCGCTGGTTTCTACAACAAAGAGAAAGAACAAAACGTCTCTCTCTCTCTCTCTCTCTCTCCTCTCTCTCTCTCTCTCTCTCTCTCTCTGTGTGTGTGTGTGTGTGTGTGTGTGTGTTTCCATTAATTCACGAATGTCATGATTAACGTACAAGCTCACTCTTTTCAGTCAGCTCTACCGTCATGTCAGCCCGTAGTGTAAACGAAAGCGTGGACTGTAGTGCGCTTAGATCATCTTACTTGCTGCACTAAACAATGGTGTATGCCTGCACATACGTTGGAACGTGTGTGTGCGTTGGAACGTGTGTGTGTGTGTGTGTGTGTGTGTGTGTGTGTGTGTGTGTGTGTGTGCCGTAAAATGTAAACGGGGTTCTAGCTCCTGAATGTCTGATGACAGCGTCGTTCAAAACAGCTGTTCTCCATATTTTAAAATTTCAAGACAAGATCTCTGTAATTTTAGCACTGAACTCTTTGCTTTTAGTATCCACTAGCTTTTATCAAAATAAAGTCGACCAACACATGGTTTCAGCACTTTTATAACAACTCTGTGTGTGTGTGTGTGTGTGTGTGTGTGTGTGTGTGTGTGTGTGTGTGTGTGTGTGTGTGTGTGTGTGTGTGTGTGAGAGAGAGAGAGAGAGAATAGAGAGAGAGAGAGACCAGAGAGCAAGAGTCGCTGACCAGACAGCAAAGACCTGTTTACTTCGTCAAAGGATTGTGGACATGTAAGAACACGCCCTACCCTCTCCCTCCCCTCCCCGCCCCTATTTCCCCCTTCTGCCCCCCAAAAGTTTTAAATAATGTGCGTAGAAAACAGAAACATTCGCCCTTTTGACACAAAAGTTTGGCCACAGATTGACAGCCCGGCCCCTCTGGCACCATTGTTGAAGGACACCTGCAGTTGATTGGTGGCCACGATACAACTAACGCGTTTGGCATCCAGGCTTCAGGGCACTGTCTGTCATGTTCAACGGATGGCTGTGTGGAGAAGAGTACAGCATTCTGGAAACTATGGAAACGAGGGGAGGGGAGGAGAGGGAGGAGGAAAGCAGGCTCGAAAGGGGGGGGGGGGGGGGGGGAGGGGGAGAGGGCTGATGGGAGGGAGGAGGAAGGGGAGGGGGGAAGTCAAGAGGAGAGGGACGGTGGAGGGAGTCAGCCATTTTGGGCCATCTTCAAAATTGATGATTCCAAGTATGTCTTGCCTGCTTTGGCCTTTGGCCTTTTCGTCCGGATTAATCAGGCAAGCTGATTATTTTCTCTTTCTTTTAAAGCTTAAGATACTCGGAAAAAAACTATATTTGCACAACAACAACAAAAAACAACAAAAATTGCAATTTGGATTGACAGAGAATGTTATTCCAGTAAACGTGTTTATGCACGTGTAGTTACTGCCGGCGTCTATTCTGTGCACGTGCACAATGTGCAGGTGGATGGGAGGGGGGGGAAAGGAAGTCAGCAGGAGAGAGAGAGAGAGAGAGAGAGAGAGAGAGAGAGAGAGAGAGAGACGTATGTATGTACGTATGTATGTATATACATATACATAATTACATAGTTAGAGAGAAAGAGAGAGGGGGGGGGGGGGAGAGAGATTCAAATTTGTGACAGTATTTGCATATAAGGTCGCATGTCTTTCATCAGCAAATTTGTGATACTGAATTTTTATGCAGACTGTTTTAATAGATAGATAGATAGATAGACTGATAGATAGATAGATAGATAGACAGGAGGATAGAGAGGCAGATAGATGGATGTGTATGTTTGTGTATAGATAAATAGATAGTAGTATATAGATAGGTAAATAAATAGATAGATACATAGAGAGAGAGATAGAAAGATAGGTATAACACCAACTCGTAACGGCCGTATCTTTGCTATTGACATATCAGCATCAGAATTTATTATCACAAAGCTGCCATTTTCTCTGAAATAATGACCATTTACAGTTATTGCTTTTTTCGATGATTAAAAAACATGTGACATTCTATGCAAGTGCTGTGACAAATCTGAACATGAAATTCTGTCACTTAACGCCGTTTCTGCCAAGCACTGGAGGAAATATAAGTAAATGCAGTACTAAACATAGAACTTAAGACAGATATCGCATTTCCGATCAATAAAGTGTCACAGATGTTGCGTCAAAATATGACGTAATGCTGATGATTCACAATATGAATATATGTCAGCGACCAGTTGGTTAGAAAAAAAAACTGATAAAGAAAATGAAGACAAGAAAAAGGAACTGAGACCATAGTTACAGGTAAAAATAGATGTCAGCGATGAACTTTTCACCAAGAGAGGCGCACAGGCGGTTCTTGCGTTATTGGCAGAGAGAGGGCAGCGGTAATCAAGGTCCTGACATTTCACACTGCTACTCTTGGGGCAAAAGGCAGTGTCAAGGAGGACGGAACAGGCAGTAGAGCAGTAATGGAGGGGGGGGGGGGGGGGGGGGGGGGGGGCACTGTTAGTGTGAATGTATCGAGATGAGAGAGAAAGTGGGAAGTGAGGGGGAGTAAAGGACAGAGGCAGGGGAGTTCGAGGCTTGTCATTCCCCGTGGTAAGTTATATGTGTTTGAAGCCTCTTGCAGGTTCTTTTTGTACTCCCAGTTCTAATAGTAACAGGAGTACTTTGACAATGGGAACGAAGAAAATGCTGTCTGTGTGTCTGTCTGTCCGTGGTCAAAATGTGTTCCACTCGCTCCAGTCAAAACTTCCGGGCCGATCATTCTGAAAATTTGTGGTTATGTTTATTATGGATCACGGATGATTTTACCAGAATAGCCGTTACTAACGGCTATAACGGGTCAAAACGGTTTTCCTTCTTTATGGAATATCTCCGAAAGTACTTAAAGAGAGTTTATCTCAGTGACGAAATACATTATGACGCATGTTTCTTTGTGACGTTTCTTTATGACGCATGTTTTGATTGAGACGTTTCTTGACATGTACGCGTGTATTCAAGATAAACCGGCAGTACATTTTGATATGCTTTGCATCTTTTTGTACCCCCAGTTCTTATAGAACAAGGAGTACTTTAGAATGGGAACGAAGAAATGTTGTCTGTGTGTCTGTCTGTCCGTCCGTCCGTCCGTGGTCAAAATGTGTTCCACTCGCTCCACACAAAACTACTGGGCCGATCTTTCTGAAAATTTGTAGGTATGTTCATTATGGGCCACGGATGATGCCCGATGTTTTAGTTTACCGTTATAGCCGTTACTAATGGCTGTAACGGCCTGTTACGGTTTTTCTTCTTTATGGAATATCTCAGAAAGTACTTGGCCGATCTTTGTGAAAATCAGAAGGTATGTTCATTTATGGGCCACGGATGATGCCCGATGTTTTAGTTTACCGTTATAGCCGTTACTAATGGTTGTAACGGCCGGTAACGGTTTTTTCTCTTTATAGAATATCTCAGAAAGTACTTGGCCGATCGTTGTGAAAAATAGCGCGGATATGTTCATTATGGGTCACGGATGATGCCCTATGTTTTAATTTACCGTTATAGCCGTTACTAACGGCTGTAACGGCCCATGACTGTTTTTTCTTCTTTATGGAATATCTTAGAAAGTACTTTCGCCGATCTTTCTGAAAATTTGTAGGTATGTCCATTATGGGCGACGGATGATGCTCGACGTTTTAGTTTTCCATTATAGCCATTACTAACGGCTATAACGACCCATGACGGGTTTTCTTCTTCATGGAAAATCTCAGAAAGCACTTGTCGATCTTTCTGAAAATTTGTAGGAGTGTTTATTGTGGGGCACGGATGATGCCCATTTTTTAGTTTACCGTTATAGCCGTTACTAACGGCCCATAATGGTTTTCTTATTTATGGAAAATCTCAGAAAGTTCTTGGCCGATCTTTGTGAAAATGTGTAAGCATGTTCATTATAGGTCACAGATGATGGCCGATGTTTACCAGAATAGCCATTACTAACGGTTACACCAGCCCATGACGATTTTTCCTCTTTATGGGAATATCTCACGCGCATTCAGGAAAACTGGAAGTACATTTATATGCTTTGCATCTTTTTTTTTTTTTTTTTTTTTGATTATTCATTTTGGTCACATGGCTATATTACTTGGCCATCTGCCTTCTTTGCACCGGAAATATGGTGCCTACATATTGTGGACGTGAGGAGAATGTTAAACACTTACTTTGGTCATTGAAAGTAAACGTGTCCGTTTTAGGTTTGCAGTCACATATGCATTTTTAAATCTTATATTATCTTAAAAGGTTTCCATTAAGAATGTTTACCTTACCTTAGAAATATTTTCAACACTAGAAAAATGCTGGGATCTGTGCAAAAAACAAAGATTTGCAGAGGAGGAGAAGGGAGGAAGGGTTGGTCTACGAAGAAAACAACCCCCCTGCTTCTGTTGTAGGGTTTTTTTGTTTGTTTGTTTTTTTGTTTTTAATACTTTGGGCAACCGATTTCATCGTTTAGGCAAATAAACACACTAAAACACATACACATTGATTGTAAAGCGCTTAGAGCTTGGTCTCTAGCCGAGAATAGGCGCTATATAAGTATTTATTATTATTATTACATGCATACATATACACATACGTACACAAACATGCACGCAAGCGCGCGCGCGCACACACTACAGAGAGAGAGAGAGAGAGAGAGAGAGAGAGAGAGAGAGAGAGAGAGAGAGAGAGAGAGAGAGAGAGAATGCAAATGCAGGAAGAGAGACAGACAGGGAAATTTCACGATAATTTAATAAACAAAATAAATCAGCCCTGTGTGTGCGTTTTTGGATTTCTGAAACAAGTACATCTATTAACCTTGGAAATGGGTGTATAAACTATGCTTTTATTTCAGGGTGTTTCGATTGTCCATTTTATGATAGCGCAAAGGCTCACAACAAGAACTGGTTTTCTTCAGTTCGTTTACTATATGATGAATGTTCCATATTAAGTGTTTCGTTGTGAAACAATCCAGTTTTTGTTTACTGCTGTATTCTCCATTCCCATTCCCCCAAATGACAAAAGGATTAACTGTCTTGAATCTTCGATTTTTTTTTTTTCGGCCGTCTATAGGGGAGGAAATAAAAACGGTAATAGAGCAGAAATAGGACGTAGGAAAATGGAACATAGGAAAACAGAACCCAACGAAACTGAAACACACACACTAAATATTATAAATCTGGAGAAGGCCACACTGTACACGTGAAAAACCATAGATAAGGAAAAAAAAAAAAGGGGGGGGGGGGGGGGGGACGTCATATTGTCAATAACAAAATAGCACGCGATGTTTAATGGTGTCAGTGGTAACAGCTTTACTTCTGCGATCATCTACCGTTCAGGAGGTGAATGACGCTTCTTCTTCTTCTTCTTCTTCTTTTTTTTTTTTTTGGGGGGGGGGGGGGGGGGGAGGGGGGGGGGGTTTAATGCAGCTGCACTGACGACATTTTGTAACCATATTTTGAGTGTCAGCAAAAAGCGGTTAGTTTCATGGGAGGTAATTCGTGGTCTGTGGCAAAGGGCGGCGTTTTTCCTCCCAGCGGCACAGGAACCTGAGGAGCATGAAAGTTTACGTCTCTCACATCAGGACATTTGCTTCTTTGGCTTTTCATTTTTTGTATCCACAGCAACGCTGTACCGTCAATTGCATGCTATCATGGTTCGCTCTGTTCCCGTCCCTCTGGGACTGCCATGTCCAGCAGAACCTTGTCTGGCAGTACTTTTCAGCTTGTGGGCGTTGAGGTTACAGGGTAAACGATGCCATTCCCAACTCTGTTTTACATGTGGGGCTCCAACCGGACCATGGACAACGGTCACACAGACCCCTTTTATTTTCCTTTTTTTATTTTTAGGAAAAAATGATTCTCTCTCGGTCTTTCTCTCCCCCTAACCCCCCCTCCCCCCCCCCCCCCCCCCCCCCCCCCCCCCCCCCCCCCCCTTAGTGTTTATTTTCTCGATCATATTTAACAGATTGTCGTTGCTGTGTGCTCTCCCCATTCCCCCAACCCCACAGCCACCCTTCTCCCCCCTACACACCCCCCCCCCCCCCCCCCCCCCTCACTCTTTGAGTATATTTTTTCGATCGCCTTTAACAGTTTGTCATTACAGTGTGATGACTCTCCCTCCCCCCCTTTCCTCCCCACCCTCCTCCTACCGTCCCGTCCCCATTGCGTCCCCATCGGAGGTGAGAAAGTGCGAGTCAGTTTATCGTGCTTCTTGTATGAAGGATTTAATACACATTTTTAAAGATGCAGTCATGTTCGAACATATACACCCACAAGTTTCTCCAATCTTTCAAAGAGACAAAAGAAAAAAACTGTTGTCAGTTCGCTTTCTCTCACATACCCCCCCCCACACCCCCTTTCTCTCCCACCGTCCCGTCACCTCCCCATCACCTGTCCATCCCCGTCGTGCCTGTCTTCGGTGCTGAGAAAGTGCGTGCTGACCTGACCAATGGTTCACTCTCTATCCCCCTCCCTCCACCCCAGCTCCCCCACCCCTCGCCCCCCGCTCCCCTTCCTCCGCCCTCTCTCTCTCTCTCTCTCTCTCTCTCTCTCTCTCTCTCTCTCTCTCTCTCTCTCTCTCCGAATTAACTTTCAATGAAGGAAATAGATCTGTGTTTAAGTTGTCCATGCTTCAGTTATTCCTCCTCATCCCCACTGTCGGGGTCCTCCTCCTATTTTTTTTCCCCTTCCTCTTTTTTTTCAATTTTTTTTTATCCCTCAGTCATGTCAGGTTTTTGTTTCCTTTCATTTCATGTCCTGACATCAAGACGGCCTGTTTTTTTTTTTGTTTTGTTTTGTTGTTTGTTTTTTTTTTTGTTTTTTGGTTTTGTTTTGTTTTGTTTTGTTTGTTTTTTTTCTTCTTCTGATGTTGACTCATGCTCAACCTGCATGGTCTGTGTGGTCTTTAGCCGATGGACATTCCTCTGCTGATCTGGATGTTTTAGCCGATGGACATTCCTCTGCTGATCTGGATGTTTTAGCCGGTGGACATTCCTCTGCTGATCTGGATGTTTTAGCCGATGGACATTCCTCTGCTGATCTGGATGTTTTAGCCGATGGACATTCCTCTGCTGATCTGGATGTTTTGGCATCTGAGACAAAGCGTCTGGGTTTATTCATGTACTAATGTGTGGTGCACTGACACTTTCATTCTGCTATGTTTGCTGCATAGTATTCTTTTAACTGAATTAAATACACACTTGCTACTCCCCTCCTTCCCTTCCCTCATATCCCACATCCACTGTGTGTGCGTGTGTATGCGTGCGTGTGCGTGCATGCGTGCGTGTGTGCGTGCGTGTGTGTGTGTTTAATAAAATATTTTGTAAAACATACGGGTTAGCATTTTCAACAAAGCCATTATAAACATTACAAAGTGCTAATGGACACGAATTATTCATTAACTAAAAAGACAGAACATGCACAATTGCGGTTGAGCACAGAATAGTGTGTGGGTGCCTGCTTTTTACAATGCTTGCTATTGTTTGAGTGAAAAGGAGAGCCGGAGCGGTGCGATATTTATGCTTGTGTGTGTGTGTGTGTGTGTGTGTGTGTGTGTGTGTGTGCGTGCGCGCGCGTGCGCGCGCGCGCGTGCGTGCGTGCGTGCGTGCATGCGGGCGTACGTGCGTGCTTGTGTAATACATCCTAACCACTCCTTCAACCTGCCTCTTGCTCAAAAACCACTTCATATGCTACCAATGACTTTGTCTTTTTATTCTCGTTTATGCACATTTTACCACTAGCAGAATGGTACTGATGCACACATGATTATGTGAAGATTTCTTTTCATATAACCCAACAGCACGTCTGTTACAGACAAATGCAATTTATGCCTACCTTTGAAAAATCATACTTGTTACTCGTGTTTCAGCATGTATTCCTTATTTTGTTTTGTTTTAGCATAGAAGTTCAATTTTAACCAAATTGTCTTACTGATGGACATCCTAAGTGAAAACGTGTTTCCATAATGGTATCCGCAGTGTCCGGACCTTATAATCACATGAAATATACTGGCAAATGCCCATTTTTGTAGCATAATATTTGAAGGATAGATATTATGTAACAATTAACTCCATTGCAGCTGACGTGAGCGTACTTCTGTTTTTGCCAGTCTTGGCGTAAGTCACACCATTTCAAATCTAAATTCAATGTTCAATTTTTCTGCTCCTAAAAATGTGTATCTATGGCGTGTGGAGTTAACGGTTTGTTGTTACTCTTTTTCAGCAGGTATTCCTTATTTTGTTTTGTTTTAGCATAGAAGTGATTTGCGTCAGAGGTACCATGATTCTCCATGGCGTAAGCCACCCCATTTCACTAAATTCAATGTTCAATTTTCAGCCACCTGTTGAATTTTGATGCGTGCGTTTGTTTCATTTCGTATCGTTTTTCATTTCGTATTCCTTCAATGTCACTATTTCTAATCTTAATAGCTAGTAGTTCTACAGCCAAAACGAAGGCTAAAGGGGAAAACGGACATCCTTGTCTAATACCACAATTAACATCAAAACTCTCCGATATCCAGCCCCATATGATTTATGTGATTTACAGCTTTTTTTTAAATATAATTCGAATCCATTTCTTAAAATTGGGATCAAATCAAAGTACATCGAATGCTTTCAATAAATACGACTTTGCTATGGAATAGAATGTTTTCGAGTAATCAAGCGCTAATATAAAACCTGATTTAACTGTTTTGTTTACGTAATTGAATGCATCGTTAATTGTACGCATGACTGTAGATATATTTCGACCTTTAATGTATCCAACCTGGTCTTCGCTGACCAGATGTTGTATGACACCACTTAGTTTCTGTGCCATAACTTAATCTAGAATTTTATATAGTCAGTATTTTATAGTCAGTAATTGTTAAGGTAATAGGTCTCCAGTCTGTTAGATGCTCTATATCCAGTTCTTTGCCTTTATGTATAAGTGTTATCACACCTTGGTATTGAGTGTAAGACAGTTCATCTTTCTGAAAGGATTCATTGAAAGAGGCGTTTACAATGTCTTTTGATTAAGGCCAGAAAAAATTCATGAATTCAAGTAATTCGTCCATACTGGCGCTGATCCGTTTTTCATGCTTTGTAAAGCGCATGATGTTTCATTGACAGTGACAAGACCTTCACGTGAGAGTTGCAGTCAGCGTCACTAAGGCAAGGAATATCTTTTTTTTTCTTTTCCTTACTTTTTCACGGTTACAGACATTTTTGCTGTTTGTTGTTGTTGTTGTTGTTGTTGTTTGTTTGTTTGTTTGTTTGTTTTTCTCCTTCTTCAATTCATTCCACTCTTGATCTGATTTGGACTTTCTCTCGATTTTTGCATGTCTAGTAGTTCTAATTTATGTTTGTACTTAATAAATCATTCTGTTAGAGTGCATTTCCCAGGGTCCTTTGTTATGCGGTATTCGATGTCATGAAGTTGCTTTCACAGGTCTAATTTTTCGTTTCTTCGACAACAGCTAATCGTTTACCAAAATCAACACAATAATTACGTGTTTCGGATTTCGTAAGTTCCCATTTATTAACAGAATTTGTAAGTTCCGTGTTATTTATACATGCATTCATTTTTTTTTTTTTTTTTTTTACAAAACTTTCATGTCTGAGGTAGCTATTATTAAATCTCCAGTACCCTGGACCTTTTATGAACTTGTTGTTTTCTACTTCTGTGACTACAGCTTTATGATCTGAATTGGAGACTGTATAGTGTTCCCATGATACAATAAAGGAAATAATATCTTCTGAAGCAAAGCAATAATCTGAACGACGGGCGATAAAAGGATGAAAGTGGTTCCAAGTATATTCTTGATCATTCTCATGAAAGACTATTCTCTAGCTTGCCACATTTCTCGGCCGCTTGAGAGCAGGTCTTTGGAACCTGAGGTCTCTGGGAGATTTTTTTAAGGCATCAGTGCAACTCCCCCCACATCCCCCCCCCCCCCCCCCCCCCCCCCCCCCCCCCCCCCCTCACCCACCTTTCCAGGTCCATATTTATTCTCTTTGATCTGGGTCAGGTGACCCATTGGGAGTCACATGATCTGTACCTGTGAAGGGGGACGGGGCTGTACACCTGGGAGAACATAGATGATGGGGATCATAGACTGTTGAAGGTTTATAGACCTACAGAAAACAAATACGTGGGATGGGGGAGACATAGACGTGATTGAGACGGCCATACGCCTGGGGTCGGGAAACGGACCAGATATTAATATAGACCTGGGGAAACGGAGAACAGGGCGGAGTATAGTCGAGGGAAACATAGTCTAGGGGTAAATATAGATCTCAGGATACAGAGAACAGGAGCGAACATAAACATCGGGTTGCACAGATCAGGGTGTGAATATAGATTTGGAAGGAAACAAAACCCAAGGTGAGTATAAAGCGGGGGAGGGGTGGGGTGGGGGTGGGGGGACACCGACTGAAGAAGAACACAGATATGAGGAGGCAAGAGGAACGAACACAAAACCCTGGATCCTAGAGGCTTGACCTCTCTTGGCCTATCCCGCCGGACTAACGTGTATGTGACGATGGATGCTGAGTTGGAACTGTGTGGTACTTCAGTCTGAGAATGATCATGTCGTATGAGCTGGAAATGTGTGGTACTTCAGTCTGCGAATGATCAGGTCGTATGAGCTGGAAATGTGTGGTACTTCGGACACTTTGCTTTCTTTCTGTTTTAGATGAACTAGTGAGACTGGTTCGGACTGACGCAGAACAATTACTCTCTGCCTGAATTGTCTGTGCGTAGGTGCACACGTTCTGCGTGTGGGTGTGTTTTGCATTGGGATGAGTTATTTTCCTTTACAAAGGGCTGCTTTCTTCCTCGCGGTCGATGATATGCTACTTGAAAAGAAAAGATAAATAACGCGCGCGCGCGCGCGTGTGTGTGTGTGTGTGTGTGTGTGTGTGTGTGTGTGTGTGTGTGTGTGTGTGTGTGTGTGTGTGTGTGTGTGTGTGTGTGTGTGTGGGGGGGGGGGAGGGAGGGAGAGAGAGAAAGAGAGAGAGAGAGAGAGAGAGAGAGAGAGAGAGACGCTTTGACGATTTGTTGCCTTTAGCTTAACAAGCCATTAAGGTAAGGTTGGTAAGCATACGAGAGAGAGAGAGAGAGAGAGAGAGAGAGAGAGAGAGAGAGAGAGAGAGAGAGAGAGATTCAGATGATCCATGAACCCTGGCCACGGCCCCTGGTGGTCGGCCGGGTTAAAAAAAAAAAAACAAAACAGCTGACCCACCCCTCCTCTTCTTCATCATCTATGTCACTGTCCTCACACTCCCTCACTCTTCCCTCTATGGGTGTTGCAGCACGCCTGGACGGGGTGAAGACCTACATGAACCTCCGGCGGGTGCCCCTCAAGCTTCAGGACCGGGTCATCAAATGGTTCGACTACCTGTGGATGTGCAACAAGTCCAGCGACGAGGAGAAGGCGCTGAGCCTGCTGCCGGACAAGTTGAAGGCGGAGATCGCCATCCACGTGCACCTGGACACCCTGAAGCGCGTGGAGATCTTCCAGAGCACGGAGGCCGGCTTCCTGTGCGAGCTGGTGCTGAGGCTCAGGCCCGTGCTGTTCTCGCCTGGGGATTATATATGCCGGAATGGTGAGTCTTGGGCTGGGGTAGGGAGAGGGTAGGGCGTGGGGAGGGGAAAAAGTGGGAGAGGGGGGGGGTTGATGGTGGTCTAGGTGGTGGTAGTGGTGGTGGTGGTGGTGGTGGTGGTGTGTGTGTGTGTGTGTGTGTGTGTGTGTGTGTGTGTGTGTGTGTGTGTGTGTGTCTATGTCTCTCTGTAAATCTGTCTGTTGGGGGGGGGGGGGGGGGGTGCGCAAGCGCGCGCGCTGGCGTGTATATGTGTGTGTGTGTGTGCTTATGTATGTGTGTATGTGCGCGCGAGCGCGCGCGCGTATGTGTTTGTGTGTTTGATGCACCCATGTGTGTGCATTTGACTTTGTTCTCTCTCTCTCTCTCTCTCTCTCTCTCTCTCTCTCTCTCTCTCTCTCTCTATCTATCTATCTATCTATCTATCTATCTCTCTCTCTCTCTGTATATGTGTATATATACATATATATATATATATATATGTGTGTGTGTGTGTGTGTGTGTGTGTGTGTGTGTGTGTGTGTGTCTGTCTGTCTGTCTGTCTGTGTCTGTGTCTGTGTCTGTGTGTGTGTCTGTGTGTGTTGCGTCCAAGTCTGTCCGTTTTAATTTGTGTGTGTCTGTGCCTGTGTGTACGTGTGAAAGGGGGGAGGGGTACAAAAAAGAAAAGAAGGAAAGAAGGAAAGTAGAGATTACATCATCAGTGTTATCGTACTTGGACACACCTAAACAGAGAAAATAAGACAAAGCAAACTTCTCTCTCTCTCTCTCTCTCTCTCTCTCTCTCTCTCTCTCTCTCTCTCTCTCTCTCTCTCTCTCTCTCTGAGATTCGCTGTCATCTTTGCAGGCCATAGCTGGCCGTAATCTCCATCATCCTGAACTTCTTAACTTTTTTTTAACTTTTTACCTTGTTGAAAGCAGGTCACAGCATTGTTCTTGCTTGGGTTCCCGGTCATGTGGGCATCGAAGGGAAATAAAATGGCTGATCGTTTGACCAAGAATGCCGCAACATGGAAACTGTGTAACATATCTATCCCCTGCTCAGATCTAAAACCGAAAGTTAATGATTATGTCAGAAACCTCTGGCAAAAAGACGGGTACTCAGACGGAAAACGAACTTTTTCAGATCCGTCCAAACCTAATAGAGTTTTTACAGTGGAAAGATTTTTAACAAAATTTCGGGTGTGTTTTGAAAGATGTAGTTTAAATGGTTGCGTGAATGAATGACTTGTGAGTTGACTTCAACGCGGTGACAGGCCTGATATGGCCCTTTGCGGTCGGCTGGGCTATAAGCAATATTACCTTACCTTACCTTAACTACCTCTCTCTCTCTCTCTCTCTCTCTCTCTCTCTCTCTCTCATCCTATGCTGTCACTCGCTCGGCAATGAGAGGCATTCATCTATGTTGGACCATGCGTATGGTTGGTAGGGCCGACTACCAGGGGAAATCACCCTTATAATGACATCCCCATTGGTCGCTGTGGTGGCCGATCAGCCAACAGCTTTGTCTGTCCAGTCGTGTGTGAATGGACCAATCGACCCGATGGAACGTGGCTGACCGGAACAAATAAGGACATCAAAGCGGACAACAAATAGCAGGCCTCGCCTTGCGTTCTGAACAGTGAGCAGATGTGAAAGGCTGTCCTTTGCTGACTGTATGTTCTTGATGCCATGTGTTAGACACATCATGAAGTTTTGCAGTTCCTTTGATCAAGCTTTATCGACTGGTACGTTGTATGCGCGCTACACACACAGATGCATACGCACACACTGATAAGCACAAGCGCGCACGCACGCACGCACGCACGCACACACACACACACACACACACACACACACACACACACACACACACGTGTCAAATAACGACCATTTCACAAATGCACCCATAACTATGCCAGAGTTAAAGGATTCCATCGCCGCAATAAGTAACAAAACGGCATCAGTTGGATTCCATTACACAAATGCACCCATAACCTATGCCAGAGTTAAAGGATGCCATCGCCGCAATAAGTAACAAAACAGCATCAGTTGGATTAGATATAATTTCCAATGAAATGCTGAAATATTTGTCAGAAAATGTTCTCCACTTTTTATTGAATTTGTTTCAAAACATTTGGACGGATGGAACTATGCCAGTTATCAGGAAACAGTCGGTAATCATTCCGATTGTAAAACATGGAAAGTCTGCCAAAACATTGATAATTACCGGTCCATAGCTCTGACTGTTCACGTTGCTAAACTTATGGAAAAAAGGAAGATCAACCACTGATTATGTTGTCAAATTAATAGCACATGTTTAAAAAGTATCATTTACGAGACGAAAGAGTGCTCTATCAACATATTTGATATTAAAGAAGCCTTTGATGGTTTATGGCATGGTAGATTGCTATATGAACTGAAAATGATTTGTATATCTGGTAATTTTTACAATTGTATCAAAGAATTTCTATCTGACAGAAACTTGCAAGTTTAGAGTACAAAAACACCTTTTCCGATTTTAAATCGTTAGAAATGGACATTCCTCAAGGTTCCGCTATAGCGCCTATGTTATTTAGTATTCTGCTGTGCAATCTCCCTAAAGACGTTGCTAAAAATGCTACAGTTGTGTAGTATGCTGATGATCTGTGTATGTGGATAAAACGCTTACATAAGAAAAATACACCAAAAGATCACTGAATTATTACAACAACAAAAAAGAGAAGAATTCGATAATCTTAGCAGGCACTTATTTGTAAATGGTCTAACACTATCGCATAAAAAAACATACATAGTTTTATTCAACAAAGGGGACGATCCCAGTGATTTGCCATCTTTTAAGATTAATGGGATATCACTTGAGTACATACACTTGGTAAAATTCTTAAGTTTACATTTCACATCAAGGCTAGAATAGACTTTCCATATTCATTATCTTTTAAACAGCGCAAACAAGAGTTTAAATTTTCTTAAGACACCAAGCAAACAAAGTTGGTGTCAGGATATGAAAACGTTGAAGCAATTAGCAACATCATTAACTCGTTTTTAGTTATCATACACTCAAGAAGCTTTCTTTAGTGCTCCCATCTACTATTGGAACATACAGAAAAATCCATCTTTTATTGTTAAATGAATGTAGGAAAGTCACAGTCGCAAAATGTGTTATGAAATCTTCGATCATGGAAGGTGTGAATGAAAAAGAAATACATATAAAAATCCAGAGTCCGATTATCCGAACAGTGCAAAAAAGATATCCTCCTTATCCATCTTTGATTCTTATTCTGCAAATTTTGTTGAAGGAAACTGGTGTGAATAATAAATCATTGGCAAAGACGTGTTATATAGACAACCATTCCAAACTGGAAAGAAACAGAGCGACGTTGGGCCTTGATCACGCCGATGCAAAAAAAAAAAAGCCGATCAACCTTACATCTTGTCAGATTTCAGCAAAGATGCATTTGGAAAAAAACAAATACCCCAACCATCTTAAGGTGTTTACAGGTGAACTTGAAATGAAATGAGGCAGGGAACAGTAAACAAGTAGGGTATTTCTTGTTCCCATAATGAAACCTAACTCGGAATAACTTTTATTCAAGACTGGCATAGCCTTTTAAACCTGAATAAAATCAGACAAATACAAAGACGAACCATCTAATAGTGGGGGAAAAAAAAAACAAGCGCATGCCAACAACCCCTCCATCATTACAATAATGACTTGGCAAAGATTTGAACTTTAGGGGGGTGGGGGGTTGAAGATGAAAAAAATGAGAACATAAAATTAAGAAAATATGTTTTAAATATGAAAACTCTTCACTAGCTGCATGAGGCAACCATTGTAATCTGTCTCGAAGGCAGATCTATTTGTATTGCCTGCTCCTAGGCCTTATCGTCCGATGGATCAGACTCATCATGGAGACACGGTTGTTTGTGTCTGTGCTCCTGGCGTCAAATAGAGACACACGACAGTTCATAGTATTGAGGTGTTCTCACCACCAAGGGTTCAAAAAAGAATCCAACAGCACCCCCAAAGCAGCCAGCGAAGGGTGGTAAATGAAACAAAACGAAAGTGTGGGGATGAAAAAAGTTGCTGAAAAACTAAAGACATTATGCAAACAGTATAAAATGTAGGGGACAATCTTTGAGCCTACACTTGAGGATCCACCCAAGGATGCAAGGGAGATCAAAAGACAAACACAAAGACGGACAGAAACAGATACAATAAACTCGATTTAATTGAAACGAAACTGAAATGAAATGAGGCATGGAACAGTAAACAATAAACAATAAATAAGTAGGGTAACTCTTGCTCCCATAAGAAAACCTAACTCAGAGTAACTTTTATTCAAGACTGGCACAGCCTTTTAAACTTGAATAGTCAGACAAATACAAAAACGAACAATCTAATAGTGGGGGGAAACAAGCGCAGGTCAACAACCCCTCCATCATCACAGTAATGACTTGGCAAAGATTTTCTTCCCTACTTCATTTCATTTCAATTTCGTTAAATGCTTCAAGAAAATGTATATGTGGCGAAACAAACAAATCAAGACATCATGTTTTGTTTGAATGTGTGCCCTTTATGACATGCTTACCATGTTCATCAGGCATGTCTGTAACTAATGTTTTTTTTTTCTTCTAATTCTGATCTTGCTTTTAAATTTACCTCTTGTTTAATATAAAAATTATAGTCTGATTAGAAAGTTACTTTTAAACTAGATGCTCTCAGAACTAAACATAATGCTTCAAGAAAATGTGTATGTGGCGAAACAAACAAATCAAGACATCATATTTTGTTTGAAAATGTGCCCCTTATGACATGCTTACCATGTTCATCGTTATGTTGAAATTTCACCTCCGCCCTCTCTTATACTAGTTATGGAAGGAACAACTTTCCGGTACCAGCCATCAAAAGAAATTTTTTTACTTTTCTCAGAATTGTTAAAAACTATTCAAGAGTGGTTCAGGAATTATTTTCCTTAGGCTTGTATCCTTAAAACTGCTTCTTACTCTGAGAGAGAGAATCAGAGATAAGTTCAAACATTCAATACTGAATGAAAAACAAAGAACGGACACAAGTAAGTGTACTTTCACACATAAACTTTTCTTGTTTATAAAACAGTGAAATTTTCAAATCAGTTTCAATAATTCAGTTTGGGCGGACATTGTTCCCTCTTTTTTTTCCATCATTAAGAGAGGGAAAAGTTCTGGATGAGTCTAGTTGCAGTCCACTTAGAATATCAGAACTTATCTGATGTTGGAGAGGAGTGTTGATCTCTCTCCAGTTGCTGGTGACTGGTCCACCTTCTCTTTAGGCAGGCTGATCTTGAGGTGCTGTCTCAGCTGGGCCGATAACATGCACACACCTGGGGGTAGGTATGAACGCAGGCCCTTAGCAAACAAACAGAACCTGGTCTGTAGTTAAGTAGCTGAGAGTCCGGATTGTTGAGTTCTCACACTTGCCCTCTTGCTTTCAGTTAATGTGTGAGATCTCAGCCGAAAAAAAAGTATTAGACTAGCCTAAAAATATCAAGCCATAATTTTCAGAATTCTGTTTCGTCCAGATTTTGAGAGGAGTTTAACAAAGGGTAAGAGACAGTAATACAAAGCTAAACAATTTAAGTCAAACAACTCTTTAATTTTTCTTATAAATTAAGTTGAAGTAACTTGGAATAAACTTAGCCCAAGTACTCATATTGATTAGACTTAGGGTCACCTACAACAAAGTATTCTGACAATCAACAATATTCATAAATCAATTTAACAATTTTCAGCTAATACAGGCAGGCCGCTTTTCTGGTCCAAATTTATCATTCAGTTTTGATTTCAACAGATAGTTTTGAATACTGCCAAAAGCAGGATAGTTAATAAAGAATGTTAATCAAGCAGCTGCCTATTACAATATTCATTCATCATCTTGATAGATGTCACCAGGTATTCGCATAAAGTTACACTGTCAAAACACATGGCATAAATGCAAGCAATGCATAGTCTCAAAATATAAGGACATCGTTTCAACTTACAGTTCTTCTGGGTGACCAGTGAATCTTACACAGGGCATCTCAGAGTGGAAGATATCTTTCCCGGATCTGGCTGTGTGTGTGTGTTTTTTTTTTTTAACTGGTGGTGATTAGTCCTACAGCCTTCTGTGACACAGTGAATTGAAGGCAATGAGTTTCCCCCATTTGTGGGCTTGGTTACCTGTTCAGGTCCCGATTTGTTTTGTATTAATTAAGACAATGAAAGGGGAGGGGGTCACCAACTACCGCCTACAGTGTGAGGACTGGGTGTAGAAGATTCAAGAACACTCCATTTTAGCAGTTGGCATTGATTTTATTTAGCCTTCATGCTTAATGACAAAGCGCTGTTTAACATAATTGCATCATGCAGGGGTGGAATGCGCGCACGATTGCCATGGTGCGCGTGGTGAAAAAGAGTGAGAGGAGGGAGGGAAAGGGGCGACTTACTCGTAAAGTGACGTCACTTTTTTCCGTGTCGTTTGGGGAGCTATGCCCTGATTCCGGGGTCGGCGACTTCAAAGAAAATCCGGCATACTGTGGGGAGCAGCCGAGAAAGACCGAGCATTGATGTAGATTAATCATCTATATAGCCCTTTGTGAGACAGAGAAAGAAAGAGGGGGGAAGAAGGGGTAGTAGAAGGCGGGGGGGCTAGTACAGGATGTGGGGATGTGTCTTTTGTCCTCTCTCTGTCTCTCTCTCTCTCTCTCTCTCTCTCTCTCTCTCTCTCTAATATTACATAATTTTGTGAAAAGACGTAAAAAATAAAGTACTACTACTACTACTACTACTACATACACACACACTGTACACGCGCACGCGCGCGCGCGTGCGCGCACGCACACACACACACACACACACACACACACACACAAGCGCGCGCACGCACACACACACACACACACACACACACACACACACACACACACACACACACACACACACATGCTCGTGACCTGCGCGCGCGCGCGCGCACTCACACAAACACACACACACACACACACACACACACACACACACACACACAATGAAATAACAACAACAATAAGTACGTTCGCAGAGAGACACTCATAGTCAGATCAGTGTTCACGGCCAACAGATAGAGGTAGATCCACAAATACTAAATCAGAAGACAGAAAATACTCAAGATCTGGTATGGTCAAAGATGAAACTCATCTTCTAAAGAGCTGCTCCAGATACAAGCTATTGATATAGGCAAAACGAATCAAAACAGCAACAACAACGAAAACAGAGCAACTGTGTTATAATACACCAGATCTTAAGTTGCGTAAACAATGACTGGGTGAGATTCTCTGCAATGACAATCAACAAATACATACTGCAACATATTTCCATGAATGCATAAATATGAAAAGAGAACAACTGGCATCGTATCTAGGCTTTTAGAGTTATGGTTACAGCATGAAAGATCTGTCTAAATGTTATGATATCACCATCTTGTCCCTACAGAGCATTCAGAGTTCCCACGACGATGACAGTCTGAGTCTGTCTTGTAACACACACACACACACACACACACACACACACACACACACACACACACACACGCTCGCGCGCGCGCGCGCGCGCGCACGCACGCACAAAGAGAGAGAGAGAGAGAGAGAGAGACAGGGGGGGGGGGGGAGGGACAGGAGGCGGACTAGCTCAGCTGGTAGAGCGCCGGTCTCATGATCCTGGGGTCGCAGGTTCGAATCTCCACTGGGCCGTTTCGGCACAGGGGGATTTTCCCCCCCCCGGAATTGGTTCTGACTTCCTTTTCCCATACAGTCCTTCGAAATGAAACTATAAACCGTGTGTGAACGCACGCATAACATCTTGCACACATGTAACATCCCATCACCAACTTTGGGAAGAGAACGTCAGTTTGGCCGTTGGTATGGATGACACGTTACACATAGCATGCACCCTGCGTGAGAAATGGAAAGAAAGGAAGGAAGTAAGAAACTGAGTGAACGATTTTGGACGATACTGACTGGATGACACGGGAAACGACTGAATGAAGCGCCAGCTGGCAGCTCTTCAGTCGGCTCTACCCAGATAGGCAGCCCGTTGTGAAAACGAGTGTAGATTATAAAGCGCTTAGAGCTTGTCTCTAGCCGAGAATAGACGCTACATAAGCATTCGTTCTTCTTCTTCTTCTTTTCTTCTTATTATTATTATTATTATTATTATTATCATTCTTTTTTATAGATGCAAACACGCACTTACTAAATCACATCACACACACACACACACACACACACACACACACACACACACACACACACACACACACACACAGGTGGCGGGGGAGGGGGAATCGCTTGGTTGTTAATAATCTTTTTGGCTTTGAGAAAGAGAGGCACAGGGAGATGGATGAGTAGGAGGGGGGGGGAGGAGGTGGCGTGAGTTGTCACTGACTTTTTTGAGAGAGAGAGAGAGAGAGAGAGAGAGAGAGAGAGAGAGAGAGAGAGAGGTGCAGTTAAAGATGAAGGGAGAGAGAGGAAGAGAGAGAAAGAGAGTAAGAGAGGAGAGAGAGATAACGCGCGCGCGCGCGCGCGCACACACACACACACACACACACACACACACACACACACACACACACACACACACACACATAGCATGCACCTGTCTCTCTCTCTGTGTGTGTGTGTGTGTGTGTGTGTGTGTGTGTGTGTGTGTGTGTGTGTGTGTGCTTGAACTTGAAGTTCCAACAATAGTTTCATTATTGTTTCAGAATTCACATGAGAGTTCTGTATTTGCATGAAAAGAATTGTGTGCTTTTAAAAATGTTTTTTGAGCTTGTGGTTATATTTTCAATTAGTTTCTTTCTTGTTTATGAGGGCAGGATGTAAAAAAGCTGGAAAGCTTATTCTTTAATCCTCGATAAAGATAATTTTGACTTGACTTCACACACACACACACACACACACACACACACACACACACACACACACATGGAGAGAACGATAGGGGGAGCAGTCAGAGAGAAGGGGGGAGGACAGAGAAAGACAGAGAGGCAATGGCCAGTCTGTTTCGTTCTCAGTCCGCCTGGCTAATAAGCTGCAGCATGCGACCAATGATTTACACTGCCTAAAATTACATTCCAGTCGATGGCCTGGCCAGC
Organism: Conus betulinus; assembly: GCA_016801955.1. NCBI lineage: Eukaryota > Metazoa > Mollusca > Gastropoda > Neogastropoda > Conidae > Conus > Conus betulinus. The sequence goes on along the minus strand of JADBJO010000037.1, from coordinate 535,443 downwards.
CATGACTTGGCTGCAGTGAATGGGAGACCCATGGATTTCCGATAAAATGCAATTAAACCATAGGCTATTAAATCACCTTTAATTCACTTCATGAATCGAGTGGACACCCAAGTCAGTGACTGGTCAATGGTAACAACGTTGTCCCTTGTCGCTTACATATTGAAGGAGAGAGGGGTGGCTTGAGTGGAAAGATGGAGGTGTCAGTATGGGGGGTTGGGGTGGGCGGAGGGGGGGTAAGAGCGTGGGAGGGGAGGGGGGGGGAGACTGGAGGAGGTAGGGAGAATAAGAAGGAATTTATCTTGCCAATGTATCTATATCAAAATACTTTGAGAAGCGAGTTCCTTATTATCAGTGTATTTACATCGAGATGTGTGGCTATTGTTTGAGGGTGTCAATGTACAAAAAAAGAAAGCTATTACACTGTCTTGTCATTGTGTGTTTAGGAAATGATATATTGAGGCAAAACGAATTTCTCTTGTCAGTGCAACTACATCAAGACAACCTGCTGTTGTGACTAGGTAATAGGGAGCAGATTAAGAAGTGAATTCTTGTGTCAGTGTGTCTACATCAAGTTATGTAGCTGCTGTCTTTTTGACATTGCCTCTAATGATGGCATTTTTCATACCATGCTTAATCTGTTATTACGAATCCCAGTAAATCGTACCTAATGGCAAAACAGACCCAAAAAAATGGTAGGACAAAAACAACAAAAACTGAAACTTAAATGGTGCAGTTCTTACTTTTCTTTCATTCTTTGACAGAAAAAAATGTTCATGGTGCACCACTCATCATCATTTTTCTTCCATTCTGAGCTTATCTGGGGTGTATTTCTGTGCGTGTATGTGCATAGCTACATGTTTGTGTTTTGAAATCAAATTATCACTGGACACTGAAAAGAACAGTAAAAAAACTAAACGTAAACACGAACAGATTTTTCATTTCTGTTGTGATACTTTTAAGCACTTCGAAAACACTGCTCCCAATGGTTTTGCTCCTTTATGGAATGGCTGCAGATGTTTTGATTTTCCGGTAATAAGTTATTATCTTTGCCATCTCGTTCACTTCATATTTTCGATTTCATCAATCAAACATGATATTTTCATATGCACGTGCACGTGTGTGTGTGCATCTTAACGTACATGTGTGTTGTCTTGTACTCAGCCAATAGCAAGCAGGTTCACCCCCATCCGCCCTCTCTCACAGTGTTCACAGTCCAGCTAACTGCTGGATCGCATTATAGCATTACAGGCTAGTAGTAGTAGTAGTAGTAGTAGTAGTAGTAGCAGTAGCAGCAGCAGCAGTAGTAGTAGTAGCAGCAGCAGCAGCAGTAGTAGTAGTAGTAATAATAGCAGCAGAAGTAGCAGTAGCAGCAGTCGCAGCAGCAGTAGCAGTATCAGTAGCAACAGCAGCAGCAGCAGCAGCAGCAGCAGGAGCAGCAGTAACAGTAGTAGTAGTAATCGTAAAAGCAGCAGCAGTAGTCCTTGTTTATAATCTGGTCGATCTTTCTGGATCGTATCATGAATGAGCCAGCGAGTTGCATTTGTAGCAGCAGCAGCAGCAGCAACAATAACAACAGCAGCAACAGCAGTAGCAGCAGCAGCAGCAGTAGCAGCAACAGCAGTAGCAGTAGTCGTAGCAGTAGTTGTGACGGTAGCAATAGTGATGGCAGTTGTGACAATTAAAGGCCATTTTAGCTCTAGTAGTTCTAATCATTATCAGTATTATAATCATTATTGTTATCACCATCATTATGATTGAGAATACTTGTATAGAGCCTGTCAACGGTTAGAGACCACTCTCGTACACTAAAGGCTTGTCTGCCTACCTGCTGGCGCTACCCATTCGTTTCCTGCCATTCAGTCGGATGTCAATTACCCAGTCTCTCTCTCTCTCTCTCTCTCTCTCTCTCTCTCTCTCTCTCTCTCTCTCTCTCTCTCTCTCTCTCTTTTCTCTCAAAAAATAGAAAATGATATGAAACAGATGAAGGTGGACATTCGAGACAACAGATCAGACATCAGTAAACTCCAACAAGACAGCGTTTTTGTTCATGAACGCATTGACAAGCTAGAACGAAGTATGGATCAACTGGATAATAACACGAGGGAAAAAACCTTAAATTTTTTGGGGTCTATGAGGCAGATCCAGACGAAGGTTTTAGCGACATCGACGAAATTACTGCGACCCTGAATACTCATTCCACGAGACAGGTCTGGAAAAACAGCGACTTTTGAGCACGCACACAGGATCGATCAGAAGGCAAGGAATAAGTCATCGCAGAGACCTTTGATCGTGACCTTCCGGAACGCCAACGACAGACTAAGCATCCTTAGAGACCAAGAATTAAGAAATAACCTACGGCAGTCGGACATCAGAGTGTCAGCTGACTTGTCACCGCGCCAACGCGAGACGCTCCGTCAACTACGCAGTGAAGGCAAAATAGCGTACTATTTTAATGGCAGGCTTCACGTAGAAGATGGAGGGCATGGAAAAGGCACAAGCCAGTCTCACAGCAGTTGGAATTCTGCAGCAAACCACCAAACGGATTCACAAGTCAACCGTCAAGAAGATGATCCACATTCTTCCAACTCCGCAAGCGAGTCTTACAGGGACCGAGTTTTATACGGAATCAACGTACCTAAATCGGGTTCTAATATACATCCAGAGCTTTTCCCAAGCATCTCACACTGCAGGGGGACGGAGACAGTTTTGAACGCAGTACCGCAACATTGCACAGCTGATTCAAACCAGTCAGGTGTTGCTCTTGAAACAAGAGGAGCAGCTCTGTATGAAAATCTCCATCAGAACCAGGGACCATATCAACATCATGACTACTACTTCTGGAACCAGGGAGGGTTATCCAGTCCACAATACCACCCCCTCCCCAGCTATAGGCGACTGTAATCAGTGGCCGACACTGTTAAACAGACACAACACAGGGATCTGCGTGCCTTCTCTAGTCGGAGCAACCACAGAGTACACAACTCACTGGGGAACTGAGCCATCTCCTCGCTGCCGTCCTGTCCCAGAAGACCATGAAGCACAGGTAACCAGGAACGACACCTTCAGTGATCAGCACGGTCCGAACCACAGCCAGCAACCACGCAGGCCAGCATGACGCAGAAAGGCCCCGCACAGGCAGCTCTTGTGCCAACGCCTGTCGTTCAGATATCTTCTGGTCAAGCAGATACTTCTCTCTAACAGCATCTACACAGACGGCCGGTGTGCAGACTGCCTCCGTGCAAGTTACAGACGCAGCCACTCCACAGCTGGACCCTCCAACTGCAGCATCTACACAAACGGAAACCATACAGACACCCACCATGACTGTAGTCTCCACTCAGCCTGTGATCACCCAGACCACCTCTATACAGGCCGTCACATCGCAGACAGAGATGGCACCAGACACAACGCCTGCCTGTTCTGGTCAGGCACTTGCTACTCAGACACTCACCGATCAAGCGACCACTATGTCTGCAACGCCCATGGCTTCTCCACATCCAGTTTCCTCCCCAGAGTGTCACCACCACCGTGACCGGCACAGAGGCAGTGACTTCACTGCCAGGGTCTGTGCGGCCACTGGTGACGTTCGTCACTTCCTCACAACCTGTCAACAGCCAGGCCACATCCATTCAGGCAGAGACTGGACACTTGAATGTGTCCCGATGAAACATCTTTGGTGGATGAGGCGCACCCAGATCTAACTGCTGGCATTACAATTGACTCTCACGACCACAATGGACCCAAGACACGAAGTAAGTCACGCCAAACCAGCCTGCTGGATCAGTTTCAGCATGTGCCCCGTGTCAACGAAAAAGAGAAAGAATAGGACATTGGCCGACGCCCATACACACATTTAGATAGATCTGAAAATTTAACATAACTTTCGCCTCATACAATGTTGAAAATTTAGCAGCTAAATTGGGCGAATCAGATTTTGTAAGTTTTGTGAAGTCCTTTGATGTATTTTGCGCTGTAGAGACATTTGCAACATTTCCTTTTGATGGCAGTATTCATTTTGGGAACTATTGTTGTTTTCAAACTCCTGCTGTTAAAGTGTCCAGGCGGGGCCGACCATCAGGAGGGGTGGTAGTGCTGGTCAAAAAATCATGTATGCCTTTTGTATCGCAAATAGCCTGTAAACATGATAATATGATCTGCTTGAAATTTTCAAAATCGTTATTTGGATGTGATAAAGATATTCTATGTATTTTCGTATATGTACCTCCATACAAAAGCCCGTATTATGAAATGAAAACTGATGTGAACTGCTCGATATATTTGCTTGAGGAATTCCTTGTTAGTGTTCTACAGAATGGGGTTGACATACACCTCATGATTATGGGAGATTTAAATGCCCGCATTGGGCAGTGGAATCTGGAGTGTGATACTGACGAAGGCGCTAACACCCAAATCTACAGGCAGTCTGAAGACCAGATAATAAATCAGTTTGGAAAGGTTCTGATGATTGATTTCTGCACGACTTTCCGGTGCTTACCATTAAATGGGAATGCCGCCGGTGACACGAATGGCAAATTTACTTTTGTAGCAGATCAAGGTAATAGCGTCATTGATTATGTTATTATGTCAGCTGACCTTTTCTTTTCATCTCATCCCTTCTTTAAAAGTCGACAGCCGGGTTGAATCCAACCACCTTCCTGTTTTATCTTGTGTTACCTTGCAGATCTATAGTGCCACATATAATCAGACAAATAAAGGAACGAAAGATAAAGAAAAAGTGACCAAAATGAAATGGAATAATGAGAAGAAAGGAGATTACTTAGAAAATATAAACAACAATCGTTCTCAAAAGTATGTTTCAACTAGCTCTCAGCCAGATAGAAATAAGCGTTGAATCAGCCCTTGAAATATTCATCCAGAATATTCTCCGTGCAGGGGAATGCATGAGACAAAGGATTAAATCAGGTCCACCAACTCCCACAAATAAATGGTATGACAAAGAATGTTTACAAAGGAAGAGAAAGGCACGTAAAGCTCTGGATATATACCGAAATTCTGGACTTGGCCCAGACAAACACAAGTACAGAAAACTAAGGTCATACTATAAAAACCCTGACTAGAGAAAGAAAAAGTTGCACAAAAAAGTCAGTCCAAGAAAGTCTTCTGAATAACAGGAAAAACAGTAGTAAATTTTGGGACACTATTCGAAAAGCTCGTTATACCAAAAAGACCCCGCCAAACATAGAACTTGACACATGGAAAAAAAAACATTTCGAAACCGTTTTCAGTGAAAATGCAGTGGATTCAGCCACAGGGGGACACAATGCACCATCAAAGAGAAGAAAAACAGTTGTCCCAGAGCTTGACAACCCTATTACCGAAAAAGAAGTTCGAGATGCAATAAGAAATATAAAGCTAGGTAAAGCAACCGGGCTAGATGATATATGTGGAGAATTTCTCAAATGTGCTGAAGATCACGTTACAC
>JADBJO010000037.1:515000-525000 GCA_016801955.1 Conus betulinus | reverse complement strand
TTGGAATGTAATCAGGTGCAAATCACCCGATTCGTTTTTCAAAATGGCGTAACATTTTTTTTTTTCGCAGTGAACTTTGCAAAACCTTGACACTGCCAGTATTTCAGCTCCAACTGTCCCCTATACACACCAGACTGTTTTCCCTTCAAATAGCGGCACAAGTTCGTGTGACCTCTTTGACTTTTTCCACCTCCACTGTACAACCCACGTGTTGATAGAGGACGGTGTGGACGGGCCAGCTGAACCATCAGCCGTCCTTCCTGTGCATCAACACTGACGTTCTTGGGACGTTGGAATAGCCAGTGACTTGGAGCATCAGTCGCACTCCTCCTTGGGGGGGGGAGGGGGGGGGGGAGGGGGGTTAGGAGGTGGGGGTTAGGAGGTGGGGGAGGGGGGTTGCCCGGGGCTGTTTCAACTGAATCCCCGCGTTCTTGAAGTTATGTGCTAGTTGCTTCTTCTTTTTCTCTCTCTCTCTCTCTCTCTCTCTCTCTCTCTCTCTCTCTCTCTCTCTCTCTCTCTCATCTCGTCGTTGACTTTATTATTCCCAGATAGATCAATACCGGGAATCATGTTTGTAATGTATTACACATTTTTTCGTTTCATGAATTCTTGACGCTGCATTGATGATAGCCCCCTTGACATGAAGACTGTATTTTTGTCATTGTCAATAAAAACGTTTCTGAAGCGTCTCTCTCTCTCTCTCTCTCTCTCTCTCTCTCTCTCTCTCTCTCTCTCTCTCTCTCTCTCTGTGCCTGCGTTTCGTTTTTCCTTTGCTTTCTTTTGTTTGTGTGTTTGGGATTTTTTGGATTTGTAACCCAGTTCGCTAATTTTGTTTTTACTCTGGTCTCAGTCCGCTGATTTTTTTGTTTTACTCTGGTCACAATCTTTCATATGTCAGTTTATTCATCGTAATCTGGCGGCAGGGTTGACAGAATGTACTCTGTGCTCAAAGTGGACGCTGGTTGTTCATTCTGGTCTGTATGCGTGTGTGTGCGTGCGTGTGTGTGTGTGTGTGTGTGTGTGTGTGTGTGTGTGTGTGTGTGTGTGTGTGTGTGTGTGTGTGTGTGTGTGTGTGTGTACGCGCGCGCGCGCGCGAATGTGTGCGTATGTTTGTGTACGTATGTGTGTGTGCGTGCGCGCGCGCGCGTGTGTGTGTGCATGTGTATTTCACTTTTATTTTTTAAACTGATCTTGCCATTTCTTTTCATAATTCAAGGATCATAGATTAGTCACAATAGGTGGCGCGCCCAGCACAGTCTGGTTATATTAGCCTTCTGAATACTAGTAGCTTACCTTCCATTCTATTCACTGGACATATACATCCCCTTTGTTTTATTTTGTTGTTGCTGTTGTTTTTTGTGTGTGTGTGTGTGTGTGTGTGTGTGTGTGTGTGTGTGTGTGTGTGTGTGTGTGTGTGTGTGTGTGTGTGTGTGTGTGTGTGTGTGTGTGTGTGTGTGTGTGTGTGTGTGTGTGTGTGTGTGTCCTTTTTTAGAATTGGACTGGACTTTATTTCTGCCCAGCGAGGTGACGGCCCTGAATAGTAAAAACAAAATGGAATGACTTAGCCACCTTAAAAGCAAAATGGATTGACTTAGCCGCCATCAAAGCAAAATGGAATGACTTAGCCACCATAAAAGCAAAATGAAATGACTTAGCCAACATAAAAGCAAAATGGAATGACTTAGCCACCAAACGAACAAATTGAGGGGCTAAAAAAACGCGTGTTGACATATTGGGTCTTCTTCAGGGCAAACAACATTCAAAACATTGAAAACAAAGAGCTTACGAACAACCAACCACATACCTATTCGATTCTGGTACAAGATCTTTGTCCTTTGCTTCCATTCGTTTTGAAAGTTGGTTGTTCTGCCTGAAGAAGGCTGAACAGGCCGAAACGCGTTGGGTCTGTTTTGTAATTTTGTTTTCACTTCGTGAGTATCGTGAGAATATCGCGAGTATTGGTTGGTTTTGTGCGTGCAGCGTTTCGTTTTAGGATTTTAGTATAACTTGATCATTCAGAAATGTTCCCGTGAGCATATGATAACTCAGTTTTATTTATCTAGCCATTCATTGAATCATTTATGCGAGTATTTATATCTAACATCTCCGAAGTTGGCGTATGGCAGCCTTAATGGCGGGATAAACAGAAAAGGTTATACACACAAAACTCCACTCCTTTTGTTGGGCAGATGGGATTAATCTTGCCTGTCTATACAGGGAGTGTCCGCAAGAGTATCAGCCTGCGTACGTAGAAAAGGGGAATAACAGAATTTATCTATCAATTCATTTATTTATCTAGTGTTCATCTTAAAGGCATAAGGCAGGATTTCTTTTTCATTCTGCCATCACAATGACGTTTATCGATTATCATTTAAATTACACACAATACCTAACCATTTCTTGACTTGGTGCAGTGTCGAGCTCATTTAATACAAGTCAGTGAGTGCCACCGAATTATCGGTTCAACAGTGGAGAACAAAAACACTAGTCAGACAGAAAGTTCTCTGTTGCCTCCCCACCAACAAAGCTGCACCTCCCGACTAGTATTTACAACCCCTTACCTCTCCCCCATACATCTCGATGTCTCCCCCCCCTCTACCCCCCCCCCCCCCCCCCCCCCACACACACACACACACACACACACCCACACGCACACACACCCACACACCCACAGCGACCCCTCCCCCTTTTCCCTCCTTTTCTCTCCCTGTCCGGGCCCTCCACCAGATCCAGAAATAGCATCGTCATTAACCTGCCAGGTCAGCAATGTAATGACAGCAATCATAGCGGCTGCCACTAATGAAGTGCATTGTCATCGTGTTTCCAGCTTGCCAAACAGTGTATTGTTGTTGTTGTGTTGTTGTTGTTGTTGTTGTTGTGTTGTTGTTGTTGTTGTTAGTATTGTGGTTGTTGCTATTGTTTTTGTTGTTGTTTTTGTTGTTGTTATCATTTTTATTATTGTTATTATTATTATTACAATATCAAAAGTAGTAGTAATAGTAGTGATATTATTATCATTGTTATGTTTTACTATTACTATTCGCATTACGATCAATATTTCATCATTATCATTCGTATTATTATTGCTGCGGTAGTAGAATGAAGCGGACTTCAACAGACTGAAGTGAATGGCCCAAAGTGAAGTGGACTCCATTGAACTTGAATGGACACCAAGAGACTGGAATGAGCTGGTGGTGTAGACTATAGTAACCTGCACAGATCGGAGTAAACGGCTATCAGCTGAAGTGGACTCCAACAGAAAAAAATGGACTGCAGTAAAATTGAGTGGATACGAAAAATCTTGAGTGGATTCTGACAGGCTGGAGCGACGATCATGGATTGGAGTTAATTTCAATAATCTGGATTCGACGGGTATGGATTGGAGTGGACTCTAATAGACTAGACTGGACGATGATGGACTGCACTCCCATAGACTGGACTGCACGATTACAAATTGCAGTGCACTCCGATAGACGGACTAGACGGTTACAGATTGGAGTGCTCTCCGATAGACCGGAGTGGATGGCTCTCGATTGCAGTTAACTCTGGAAGGTCGGAGTAGACAAGTATAATTTTTACTCTAGAACTGGACTGGAGTACACAGCTATTCATTAAAGTAGACTCCAGTCGATTGAAGTGGACAGCTATTGATTGGACGGGATTCCAATGGATTGAAAGTGGACGGCTATTGATTGGTATGGGCCCTAAAGATTAGAATGGAAGGCTTTTCACTGGATGGACGTAAGTCCAATATAGAAGACTGAAGTTTTGGAGAGGACTCTAGTACATTGAAGTGGACGACTGTTGATTGGAGTGGGCCCCAGTAGACTGACGTTCATGGCTAATGATTGGTATTGACTCTGATGGGTGTGGGTGGATAGCTATTGATTGGTATGGACTGTCATAGGTTTGGGTGGACAGCTATTGATTGGTGTTGACTCTCATAGGTTTGGGTGGATAGCTATTGATTGGTATGGACTGTCATAGGTTTGGGTGGACAGCTATTGATTGGTGTTGACTCTCATAGGTTTGGGTGGACAGCTATTGATTGGTATGGACTATCGTAGGTTTGGGTGGACAGCTATTGATTGGTATGGACTGTCATATGCTTGGGTGGACAGCTATTAATTGGTATGGACTGTCATAGATTTGGGTGGACAGCTATTGATTGGTGTGGACTCTCATAGGTTTTGGGTGGACAGCTATTGATTGGTGTGAACTCTCATAGGTTTGGGTGGACAGCTATTGATTGGTATGGACTCTCATGTGTTTGGGTGGACAGCTATTAATTGGTATGGACTGTCATAGGTTTGGGTGGACAGCTAGTCTCTCATAGGTTTGGGTGGACAGCTATTGATTGGTGTGGACTCTCATAGGTTTGGGGTGGACAGCTATTGATTGGTATGGACTCTCATGTGTTTGGGTGGACAGCTATTAATTGGTATGGACTGTCATAGGTTTGGGTGGACAGCTATTGATTGGTGTGGACTCTCATAGGTTTGGGTGGACAGCTATTGATTGGTGTGGACTCTCATAGGTAGGTTTGGATGGACAGCTATTGATCGGTGTGGACTCTCATAGGTTTCGGTGGACAGCTATTGATTGGTATGGACTGTCATAGGTTTGGGTGTGTAGCTATTGATTGGTGTGGACTGTCATAGTTTGGGTGCATAGTTATTGATTGGTGTGGACTCTAACATCTTGAGGTGCATGGCTAGTGATTGTTGTGGAACCTAACATGTTGAGATTCATGGCTATTAATTAGGGTAGACTCTCACTGGTTGGTCTTCACAGCTATTGATTGGTGAGAACCCTGACAGGTTAGTGCACAGCTATTGATTGCAGAGGAGGCAAGGTGGGTGGAATGAAGCAGAGTGAAACAACAGCTGAGTGGAGTGAAGCCGATTGGGACAAGGTGGGTGGAATGAAGTAAAGAGGGACAAAATGGGTGGAATGAAGTAAAGAGGGACAAAATGGGTGGAATGAAGTAAAGAGGGACAAGGTGGGTGGAATGAAGTAAAGAGGGACAAAATGGGTGGAATGAAGTAAAGAGGGACAAAATGGGTGGAATGAAGTAAAGAGGGACAAGGTGGGTGGAATGAAGTAAAGAGGGACAAGATGGGTGGAATGAAGTAAAGTGAGACAAGATGGGTGGAATGAAGTAAAGAGGGACAGGGTGGGTGGAATGAAGTAAAGAGGGACAAGATGGGTGGAATGAAGTAAAGAGGGACAGGGTGGGTGGAATGAAAAAAAGAGGGACAAGGTGGGTGGAATGAAGTAAAGAGGGACAAGATGGGTGGAATGAAGTAAAGAGGGACAAAATGGGTGGAATGAAGTAAAGAGGGACAAGATGGGTGGAATGAAGTAAAGAGGGACAAGATGGGTGGAATGAAGTAAAGAGGGACAAGATGGTGGAAATGAAGTAAAGAGGGACAAGGTGGGTGGAATGAAGTAAAGAGGGACAAGATGGGTGGAATGAAGTAAAGAGGACAAGATGGGTGGAATGAAGTAAAGAGGGACAAAATGGGTGGAATGAAGTAAAGAGGGACAAGATGGGTGGAATGAAGTAAAGAGGGACAAGATGGGTGGATGAAGTAAAGAGGGACAAGGTGGGTGGAATGAAGTAAAGAGGGACAAGATGGGTGGAATGAAGTAAAGAGGGACAGGGTGGGTGGAATGAAGTAAGAGGGACAAGGTGGGTGGAATGAAGTAAAGAGGGACAAGATGGGTGGAATGAAGTAAAGAGGGACAAGATGGGTGGAATGAAGTAAAGAGGGACAATGTGGGTGGAGTGAAGCAGAATGGGACAAGATGGGTGGAATGAGGCAGAATGGGACAAGATGGGTGGAATAAAGCAGATTGGGACAAGATGGGTGGAATGAAGTAAAGAGGGACAAGATGGGTTGAATGAAGTAAAGAGGGACAAGATGGGTGGAGTGAGGCAGATTGGGGCAAGATGGGTGGAATAAAGCAGATTGGGACAAGATGAATTGAATGAGGCAGATTGGGACAAGATGAACTGAATGAGGCAGACTGGGACAAGATGAACTGAATGAGGCAGAGCGGGATGGGAGTTGTTGGAAGGACTGGAATGATGCTGAGAGGAAGAGAGTGGAATGGGATGTTCCCAGAACTGCAGTACACCCGTTGAGAGCGAGTGAAAGTAACGTGTGTGTGTGTGTGTGTGTGTGTGTGTGTGTGTGTGTGTGTGTGTGTGTGTGTGTGACCTCTGTCTCTGTCTGTCTGTCTGTCTGTCTGTCTGTCTCTCTCTCTCTCTCTCTCTCTCTCTCTCTCTCTCTCTCTCTCTCTCCCTCCCCCTTCTCTCCCCCTACATCATTCTTTATCACTCTCCCTCCCACTCAGCACAACACGCGCGTCTGGCCAACAATCAACAAACCTCAAGGAGTGAAAGGCAGGAAACAAAAGGAAGAATAAGGGCCCAGATGCGATTGGGGTAAGGGGAATCGATACCCCTCTTCCTGTCGCCCCCAGACACACCCGACACAATGCCTAGCCCTGGCGGACAGTCGGCCACCTTTGTTGCAGCTCGTCAGCCTGAGGGACAGACGGAGCGAGGCACACGGGCTCTGCGGGGTTCTCGGGGTATTGGGCGAAGTCGCGCGTTTTGTGTTGGCGGTGGCTGCAAGGATGAAGGCGTAGTTAATGTCCTTTCAGCCAGAGGCTCCTATGGACTAGGATTTTCTTCCCTCCAGAGTGGAGTCTTTGTGAGGTCGAGAGGTTGGCTGCAAAGATGGGATAGGGTGGAATGCGATGGGACAGTCGCTTTGATATCCGAGAATGGTCATTAGTTGATTAAAAGCGACGCGGTGTGTCCTCCGCTGGGTTGCTTCATGACGACCTAATGCTGCTTGTTCTTCATAGACCGGACGATCTGGATGAGGCTGTGTATGTTGCAGCTGGTATGAGAGGCGTGGGAAGAACACTACAGAGGGAACGGGAATCTTCTTCTTCTTCTTCTTCTTTTTTCTTTCTTTCTTTATTTCTTGTTTTCTTTTTTTTTTTCTTCCTTACTTCCTTTTTTCTTCTTCTTCTACTTGTTCTTCTTCTTCTTGTTCTTGTTCTTGTTCTTCTTCTGTGTAATCTGTATCTTTTGCTTCTTGGGTGTCTTTTTCTTCTTCTACTTCTTCTTCTTGTTCTTGTTCTTGTTCTTCTTCTGTGTCTTCTGTGTCTTCGTCTTCTTCTGTGTCTTCTTCTTCTTCTTCTTCTTCTTCTTCTTCTTCTTTCTTCTTCTCTTCTTCTTCTTCCTCCTCCTCCTCCTCCTCCTCCTCCTTCTTCTTTCTTCTTCTTCTTCTTCTTCTGTCTTCTTCTTCTTCTTCTTCTTCTTCTTCTCCTCCCCCTCCTACTTTCTCCTCCCTCTTCCTCCACCTTCCCTCGTCCCTCCTCCTCCTCCTCCTCCTCCTCTTTCAGAAAAAATTTAGTCGCCTTTTAAAAAAACAGAACTTGGACAGGTAGAAGGGGAATCGTCTATTAAAATGTAGAAATGCTTGAGATAGGATCAGCTTCGCCCCTCTTAATACAGACATTTCTGAGACTTAACATGTAGGAAAGGGAGTTACTTCTCCTTTCAACATTTGTGAATGCTCAAAACGAGACTGATTCACCCCTGCAAACATGGAGACAATTTAGACAAGGTTGACCTGACCTTTTAAAACTTCAAACCTTTGAAGACAGGAGAGGCTTCATCTTTTAAAATGTACAAATCTGTAAGACGCGAGAGAGTCCAACATTCAGAATGCAGAAATATTCTAGACAGAAGAGCTTAGGACATGAGAGTTTTTCTATTTTTGAATTTAGAAACAGTTATTTTTCATAAAGACAGGATTAAATCTACGCTCAGAAATGTCGAAAGACATAAGATAGATATGATCGACTTTTACCCTTTAATAGGTTGAGATGCTTAAGACAGGAATGTGTTCTCACTTCAAAATAGAAGTACACTTCAGGCAAGATGTATTTCATCTTTTAATATGTACAAGTGTTTATGAGAATGGGAACTTATCTGTCAAATGGAGAAATCCGCAGTCCGGATCAACTCCCCCCCCCCCCCCCCCCCCCCCCCCCCCCCCCCCGACAGAGAGGTGATTTGACCTATCGGTGGCAGAGAGATACTTGAGACAGAATAAAATTCTCTCTCTCTCTCTCTCTCTCTCTCTCTCTCTCTCTCTCTCTCTCTCTCCTCTCTCTCTCTCTCTCTCTCTCTCTCTCTCTCTCTCTCTCTCTCTCTCTCACCACCCTGTTGCTGGCGTCTCAGTGCCTGTCATGCACATGACAGTGAAGTCTTGTGATCTCAGGTCTTATTCTCCTTTGCGTAGGCGAGGGTCTTTTTTTTTCCTCTATTTATTTTGGGTACAGCTCACGTCAGTCTGACAAGCAGGAGAGATCGGAAGGGGGGATGGTGATAGACAAGTCCGTGATGGAGAGCCTTGAGGTTTGGGACAAGGTGTGCAAGTGGATGTGACGGTGATGGTGGAGGTGGCAATAAGGAGGACGACCATGGAAATGGAAAGACGGTCACAGTGACGTTGTTGAGAGTGGTGTTTCCCTGAACAATGTCATTAGTATTCATTACCTAATCAGTTATGGTGTTGGCGCGCTTTAGGTTTTACGTGTTCATGGGAAAGCTGTCGCAACGAAGATAAAAAAAAGGTGAAGGAGGGAGGAGAAAAAAAGAGAAGGAGGAGAAGAAGAAAAAAGAGAATGATGATGATGATGATGATGATGATGATGATGATGATGATGAATCCGAAGATGATGACTATAACAAAGGGTGTGTGTACAACAAAAACACCTATAATAATATCACAACCTAGAGACTGATACACTGAGTGACAATGTTGACAACCACTACACATTCCACGCCATCGCTTTTGCCAATTTAGTTGTATTGACATCAACGTCACACCAAATTACGTAATGTCAAATTCAGATTGTTCTCTCTCTCTCTCTCTCTCTCTCTCTCTCTCTCTCTCTCTCTCTCTCTCTCTCTCTCTCTCTCTCTCTCTCTCTCTCTCTCTCTCTCTCCTTCCGTTTGTCCGCGTCTGTGTTGGCTGATCCATCAAGGGGATCATTCTACAGAACTTGATCAGAGTCACTTCCCGTGTTGACATGCGCTAATAATGCGCTGTTGAGAGGCAGAGAACTTTATTTTATCATCTTCTCCGAAAAAGAGAACACAGGAGTAACAATACAACGCAGCACAACCCGGCACGGTCAGTACGGCATCTTGCGGTATGCCGTCAATACTGTGCAGTGTGACGCAAATAAAGTGATCGCTATGCAGTGTACTATGGATGACCGTTCCTGTTGGCCACAGTAGGTCCACATGTGGGAGCGAAAGGCCAGCCATTGAGGCACACAGTCGGCCACAGACATTGAAGGGAAAGAAGCCAGCATTGAGGAGCACAGTCGGCCACAGACATTGAAGGGAAAGGAGCCAGCCAGCCATTGAGGCACACAGTCGGCCACAGACATTGCAGGGAAAGGAGCCAGCCATTGAGGCACACAGTCGGCCACAGACATTGCAGGGAAAGAAGCCAGCATTGAGGAACACAGTCGGCCACAGACATTGAAGGGAAAGGAGCCAGCCATTGAGGAACACAGTCGGCCAGACATTGCAGGGAAAGGAGCCAGCGATTGAGGCACACAGTCGGCGGCACAGACATTGCAGGGAAAGGAGCCAGCCATTGAGGAACACAGTCGGCCAGACATTGCAGGGAAAGGAGCCAGCCATTGAGGCACACAGTCGGCCACAGACATTGAAGGGAAAGGAGCCAGCATTGAGGAACACAGTCGGCCACAGACATTGAAGGGAAAGGAGCCAGCATTGAGGAACACAGTCGGCCACAGACATTGCAGGGAAGAAGCCAGCATTGAGGAACACAGTCGGCCACAGACATTGCAGGGAAAGAAGCCAGCATTGAGGAACACAGTCGGCCACAGACATTGCAGGGAAAGGAGTTGACCGAACCAGGCCCCTCTT
>JADBJO010000037.1:505000-510000 GCA_016801955.1 Conus betulinus | reverse complement strand
ATACCAAGCTGAACGAGCTGAAGCAGGGGATGCACATCATGCGAGAGGACTACGTGGCTATGCAGAAAGAGGTGAAGAGGCTGAGAGACGAGAGGATCTCCAGAAGGCAGACGGTGACCTGTCAGAGAAGTTGGATGACCAGGAAAGGAAGACCGATGACCTGGAAGGAGGATCTAAGCGCAACAATCTGATCTTTCACGGCATTCCCAGAAAGCAGAGTGAGACCAGTGCGGACTGTAAGAACTTGCTTAGTGAGCTCTTCAGCGACAAGTTCGAACTTTCTCGTGACGTGGACTTCGATCGGGTGCACCGTTTGAATCCGAAACAGTACTCCCTTATCATCGCCAGATGTGCGTTCTATAGACAGAAAGTGGACGTTCTGAAACAGAAAAGAACACTTAAGGGAACACACGTTTTCGTCAGTGAAGACTTCTCTGCCAGTGTGAGAGACATCAGAAAGAAACTAACCCCTCACCTGAAGACAGCCAGAGGAGAAGGAAAAACGTGCTGTCATGGTGTACGACCATCTCCTCATCGACGGTAAACGTTTCACTGTTGACAATGGTAGCAGATTAGTGGAGATGAAAGGGGTCAGCCGGTGCTCAAATTATAAAAAAAATATCTCAAAAAAACACGGTGGAAAAGGTCTTCATTGGAAAAAGAGGGTCCAAACCTTTCGGGCCTTCAACCTGCATGCGCCACACACACATACACATACGTTATTGATTGAGAGAGAGAGAGAGAGAGAGAGAGAGAGAGAGAGAGAGAGAGAGAGAGAGAGAGAGAGAGAGAGAGAGAGAGAGAGAGAGTCCAGAACAGAAACTCAGAAAATAAGGTTACTGAAAAGAATGAGAGTGGGTAGTGGGTGGGGAGAGACAGAATTCAGAAAAAAAAAAGTCAGTCAAGAGAGAGAGGGTGCAGAGGGGGGCAGAGAGACAGACAGACAGACAGACAGACAGGCAGGTAGGCGGGCAGGCAGAAAGGCAGAAAGGCAGACAAGCTGGCAGACAGACAGACAGACGGACAGACACACGGACGGGGAGACAAATTAGAGAGACATAGGCACAGAGAGAGAGAGAGAGAGAGAGAGAGAGGGGGGGGGGGGGGGGATCGAAAGAAACGGACGAAAAAATAAGGTCTAAGTAAAAAGAAAACGAACATTTAAATGTCCCACCAAACCCTCCAAGAATCCAGCAGATCTGACCACCCCCTTCGATTCAACCCTGTCTGGTCCATCCTCCTCTGCCGTTACACTCACAGCGCCTCTAAAGGATTCTACACTGCACAGCAGCCTTGTGAACGCATACACTTTACTTAACAAGAAAGCTATTTTTAACGTTTGATTGCATGTGAAACATTCGGCAGAAAGTGACTTCACTTGCTAACATTGATTGTGTGCAGCTGTTACTGAAAACAACGATCACTTCACGCCATCCCATCGTTTGGTTTACCAGTAAAAATGTAATCATCTGTCGTCTTCTTCTCCTCTTGCTTTCTTTGTCTGTCTGCTCTCTCTCTCTCTCTCTCTCTCTCTCTCTCTCTCTCTCTCTCTCTCTCTCTCTCTCTCTCTCTCTCAGACATATAAAACAAGGCTTATTTTTTTCGATCGATCGAAGAGCAGATAGGAGAGAGCTCAGATGACGGCTTCTTAGAACTATCAAGGAATCCACGCAAATCTCTGAGCTCTGTAACAGAATTAGACTAATAAGGGTGAAAGGCGGGTTCTTGCGACCTTTCTGACAATGGCGGGTTGCCATGCGTTTTTGAATCAAGAGGTATTCCATTTTGATGGTTTGAATACAATTGGTTAATATTGTTTCGGGTAAGGAGCTGAATGAGTGTGTTTCATGGACAGCTAACACAAGGTTTACAAGCGAGTTGCCATTGTAGACAGAGGAAACGAATCAGTGCTGATGTAGTGCAGAAGTTATTAGCATTATGGTGTAAAGGGTATGATCCTGCCCAGCTTTTGAGAACAGAGAGTTTGCAGTGGTTAATCCCGCTAACGTGGGATAGGATCACAGTGAGGGATAACCTAGCTGGTGGTTCGGAATGCCAGTTAAGAGGTTTAGAGGCTGGTCACTCAGCAGACAATTTGTCTACGGCTGGTCTGGGCAGACTGGTTTTGAAGAGACAGCCATTGGACTTCAGCCACATCGTAATTGGTGTTGCTTTTGCTAAGGAGGTCTTCAGCCTCTCTTTGACCGTGGCTGGTCTGGATGGCTTGGCCTGGAAGACTAAGTATAGGCCGAGGAGGACAGCCCGGGAGCCCGTGGAGCTGTGGTTGGTGTTCTCTTTGTTGAGGTGGACTTGAGATTTTATAAAGGTAAATATCCTCAGGTGGGAGTTGTTGCTGTATTTTGTCCTAGGTACAGAGTCTGAAGGGTCTGTTTCCTCTGCACTTCTCCAGACTCAGCCACTTACATGACGGTCGCCCCCGTTGGTTATCGGTTCCTGGGGGATAGAATGTCTGGTCAAGAACAGCCCAGCGAACCAGATTTTAGACATTTTAGACGCTTCTGATTGTTCCATTGTGACTCAGGCCACAAAGGAGTTTCTCGAAAGATCTGGTTGAAAGGGGCTGGAAGCCCTATATACTCCCAGCATTCTGGCTCTGAGACAGTTTCTTTTCTGAGCAGGTTGTGGTGAAGGCTGTGACGCTGTTTCAGTTAGGTTGTGGTGAAGGCTGTGACGCTGTTTCAGTTGTTCGGGTGTTTGTAAATGTAAAGGTATGTTGATGGTTTTCATCATTGGTTTGGCTATATTTTACCTAGAGTGAGGGCAGATAGAGTGCTATCTTAGTGAAACAACACTCGTAAATGGAGGTTAAAAGTTCTATGTTCTTACATTTTTATTGTACAAACTCCATTTTCTTATTAACTGGAAATGTGATATGCCAAATTTCCACCGTCAATTATTCAAATAAGTCTGCAGCTAAACAGGAGCTGGCGCTTAATAAGAATGAAATCAAAAACAGTTCTTCGGCATTATAACAGATTTTATTGTTAATAATCAACAAATCGATGCCAGAAAACATAGATTACAGACGTTGCTGTCTTTTATTGTGATTAGTGGATAAAGTTTAACGCTCGCCCTGCAGGTTCCTTGTGTTCAAAAACTAGACAAACTGACTTGTAAACGTCGCCCTTGTTGACTGGTGAGACGGATAGGGTTAAGTCACAGTGTAACCAAGCTGCATGGTGGCCTGTGCAAATGATTAAGATACTGTCAGTGAAGGTAGTTTTTGATGTCTGTCTGGGTTGCTACCTGTCTACAAACGAGTGTTTTGCCTGGTTGTTTGATTGTTTCATTATTTGAATGACTTATTGGCTGAGTAATTAGGCAGATAATTATTTGGATGCTGTTCGGTTGTTTGTGCGTTCATTGGGCAATTTTTGTGCGCAAGTAGCTACTGGTTGGTCAGTCTGTTTGTTTCTTCGGTTGCTGCATCTGTTAGTCTGTGAGCGTTCATTTGTTCAGTACATGTACACCCGTGGGTGAAAAGCTACAGCCATTGTCGGGCCAGGGTGTGGGCCTAACGGCTGAAACGTGAGGAGCCGTAGCGTGTAGCACGCACTGTCCTGAGGTGGGTGTGTCTACTGACAAAGAAAAACAGCCTTAGTTGACTGGTTGATGTGCAGTATGAGTCCTTTTTGAAGTTGATCATATATGTGGACACTACCGTATATGATTTTTTTCCATACAATTGTGTAACTGCTGTACGGCCCAAGTAATGCCTTGCTATATTGAAAATTAGATGTTTACTAATTTCATTCATTGTTTATAGCTCCTGCCGTTCGCAACGGGAAGTTCCTTTGTGTGTGTGTGTGTGTGTGTGTGTGTGTGTGTGTGTGTGTGTTGTGTGTGTATGTTCATTTATAATATTGTTCCTCGCTTTGAAATTATGATCCATGCTTTTGACTGTACTGTATGCATCTCCTGCCGTACGCAACGGGGAGCCTCTTTGTTAATGTTATGATTATGAAATAATTATATTGTTGATCCTGCCGTTCGCAACGGGTATCCCCTGTGGTTAATGTCATGATTATGATATGATTATGTTATTGATTGCAAAGATATGTTTTACCTCCTACCATTCGCAACGGGGAGGCCTTTTGTGCTTTTTTTTTGTTGTTGTTGTAAGTCCTGCACTTTAATTTTGATTATGTCTATGTGCTGCAGGGACAATATTCAGATATTCTTTGAAGTTAAGACCTGTTGTTTTACTGTATGATTTCACAATTCCATTATGAACGTTTGATACTTGTCTTGGCTTAATTTGAATGATTATGTTTTTCTGCATATTTTTTATGTTATACCTCATGTTTATGATTATCATTGTTTAAGTCTTAATAGGTCGGTGTGGTTGGTTCGATCCGACTGGAGAGAGGAAACCAACGAGCTGGTGTTGGTGTTGAAGATGATGTGCCCACTCACTCTCTTTCTGATCTCCTACTCCTCTTCCCTC
The DNA here is from genome assembly GCA_016801955.1 of Conus betulinus. Taxonomy (NCBI): domain Eukaryota; kingdom Metazoa; phylum Mollusca; class Gastropoda; order Neogastropoda; family Conidae; genus Conus; species Conus betulinus. Next base: position 505,532 of record JADBJO010000037.1, on the reverse strand, counting down.
CCCTCTTCTCTACTTATCCACTCCTTACAATGGACTTGGAGGCTGGAACGTTGTGGGTTCGCTTCCCATTAAAGGCATTTATTTGTGGCAGGTGCTCAGCTCCAGCAGCTTTGTACCCGGAGCTGAGTGTGCTATGGGCTAGAGTGGGAAGACAGAGAACCACATACTCGAGTTTCCGCCGTGTACAGGACACGTCTTTGAGAGTTTTGCGTTAAGTACAGCCCTTTCATATAGCCTCTGACCAGAACGAAATTCAACAACATTATTTCCATCCTCTTCATCCTCGTTGATCATCATAAAAATGAATGAGTTCTGTGACCCTTCATGCCATTCTGTCGTAATGATCTGAGTTGTGATTTCCTCCTCAGTCCATGCCTAAAATGAGTACGCGTTAAAGTTGCTGATATGGACAGGTTCATTGGGACTGTCGTTGGATGGACGTGGTGGTGCCTCCAGAAAGGGAGAGGGATGGGGTGCTCACACTTGCTGGCTCTTCAACTTGACAATGACTGTAGTCAACATGGGGCTTAGT
>JADBJO010000037.1:490000-497500 GCA_016801955.1 Conus betulinus | reverse complement strand
TGTTGGGGAAAGTAGGGATAGGGTTAATGGGAAATAGAAAAAAAAAAAGCAATTAGCAGAATTTTCAAAGATGATTAAGAAAGAGAAACAGTAACTATGTTTCATTATCCCATTCAAAATGAATGTTCACTCACACACACACACACACACACACGCACGCACGCACGCACGCACGCACGCACGCACGCACGCACGCACGCACACACACACACACACACACACACACACACACGCACACACACACACACGGTAGCCAATACAAATGAATGGAACTTGACATTGCATAACACAGTATGACATACCCCACAAAAACCAAGTTTGTGACAGCATTATAGTTTCTCATATGACCACACCATCATGCACCTGGTTCCAATGTTACGTCCTTGCCAATTGTACCACACCCAGGCTTGCACAACACTATCGTATCAACCCAGCATAGCGCACCATTCCTACACATCTTTTCCTCCATTTTCAAAAGCCCTTGTCCTTTTTTCTTTCTATTCCCCCAAGCCACTAGATACCCCATTCCTAAATTTTTTGGCTACCCTTTCCACCCTTGCAATACAAAATAAATCAGAACTCTCGTTCACAGAAGTGACTAGATCCAAAGGTTTTTATATGTCCATCTTCCCACAATCCTCCCCAAGACCTATGTGTCCACAGAGGAAGTGAGGAGGGGCTTTATCTGGTGCCCTACCTGCTTCTCTGAGCTTGTCGTTCAGCGCATTTAACCCAGGCGACCACTGATTGCCATCAAAAAGACAGTGTAATTGCTGTGGACTTCCAAAGCTGTTTCAAAGCCGCAACTACTCTGCTGACCTTTCCACCACTCAGGACTCAAGTACGAACCCTATTTTCTGTCAAAGTCGTTCTTGTGTCTCTTTGTCCCGTCCATCTGCCTGCCTGATTCTCTGTCTCTGCTGCCATTTCCTAGGTCCGCAGCCTGTCTCCTGCAGTCTTCACACTGTCTTCTCTATTTCATTCACTCTTGCCTCACGTTATGCATACGTCTGGTGATGAGAGGGTCAGTATTGTTTAGTTTGCCAAATGCTTTTCGCCACGAAATCAATGGGCATGGTTAGTTTTCCTCGAAAAAATAAAGGCAAGTGAATATGCTGAATGAATAAATAGTTGGGAAAAAAAACACAAGTGCAGATCAGTAAATATGTCTTTATTGAGACTATACTTGGCAAAGATTAATGAAGAAACAAGTTTGGAAGGGAGGATGGTAAAGAAGAAAATGAAGAGAAGACGTTAAAGTTTAAAAACTAAATCCTTCTCTAGCAGCGTATTTGGATCATCGAAGAGCGCTTTGAAAATAAAACAGTGTCTGGAGTCAACTTTCATCCATTGTCTGAGACTTGTAAGTGGAACCTGCCTTATTATGTCGATCTGCCTTTGGTTTTAAATGGCGATATCCACCTTTAATTCTCTGGTGCTCTCACAACTAAGGGCATACAAACAAAATCCAACAGCCTCCCAAAACAGCCAATGAAGGTGACAGAAGAAAATACTGGAGGGAAATAAGTTTTGCAAGAAAATGAAATGAAAAATGTAATCACATTAAGGAGAAATCTTGAGCCTATTCTTGAAGACCTAGTACAGATTCTGTGAGGTCAAAATGTACCAACAGTCAAAGTGGTTAGCTCTTCTGTTTCATAACCTAAGCATTGTCAGTGACATCAGTGCTGGTAGTAGCTAAGAACTGCCTGACCTTATAACCCAGCTGACCATGCAGGCCACATTGAAGTCCCCACGTTAAAGAAAAAGAGGTCACTTGTTATCATTATAAAGAGTACTAATATAGCGCCTATCTGTTAAGGCCAAGCTCTAACTGCTTCACAATCCATGCTCTCATTTACGCAATGGGCTGTCTGCCTTGGGAGAATCGACTGAAGAGCTGCCTGCTGGCGCTACATTCAGTTGTTTTCCATATCATTCCGCCAGTATCAGTCACTCAGTTTTCTTCCCGCATTCTTTTGAGTTTTCACTCAGGGTGCTTGCTATGAATAACATGTCATCCATACCAATGGCCAAAACGGACCTTTTCTTCCAAACGTTGTTGATGGATTTTAATTTGTTTGAAAGATGTTGTGCATGCGTTCACACACGAAGCCTCTGTCCATAGTCTGTATCAAAGGATTTGGGGGAAATGGAGTCAGAACTGGTGTTAACTCCGAGGAATAAATCCTCCTGTACTGAAACGCCTCGGTGGAGATTCGAACCTTCCACCCGGCCTGCAGACACACAGAGTTCACAAAGTTTCTGCTTAGTTTTTTTTCAGTCAGGTTAAACAAAAGCATCATCATTATTCAAGAGCTTTTTCATGCTACTCATAAACCAAGTGTGTTCTGATGCCTGTTTACCATGTTAAATTGCACAGTATAGCTTACCGATTGCTGTTAATTACATGTTGTTGCACGATACAACCTGTCTTCATTGCCGTTAATTGTTGGACACTTTGGTCGTAGGTTCATGCTATACATTCCCCATAATTAATTATGCAACTCTATGCGCGCGCGCGCGTGTGTGTGTGTGTGTGTGTGTGTGTGTGTGTGTGTGTGTGTGTGTGTGTGTGTGTGTGTGTGTGTGTGTGTGTGTGAGAGAGAGAGAACTACTTTGTCAGGTGTTCCAATAAGTTTTTCTCAATCAGTTTAAACAAAAGCACAGACATAAATGAAGAGCATCTGAATGCAACCAAAGATACATGCACTGATTGCTCTTAAAGTGTAGTTGCACAACACAGTCTGCGCTGATTGCTGTTATTTATGTGGTGTCTTCGTGGTCGGTCTGGTACAATGCCCTGACATAATTTTTTGTGTGTATGTATGCTTGCTTGCGTGCGGTGTGTGTCTGTGTGTGTGTGTGTGTGTGTGTGTGAGAGAGAGAGAGAGAGAGAGAGAGAGAGAGAGAGAGGAGAGAGAGAGAGACAGAGAGAGAGGCGAGAGAAGAGAGGCGAGAGAGATAGTATGGGAGAGTGTGTGAATGAGTGAGTTTTAGTATGTGAGTGTCCGTGTGTGTCAAAAAGAGGGATAAAGGAGAGGAATAGAGATATACTAAAAGTATTTATACAAACATACAGACTTTGGAGAGAGAGAGAGAGAGAGAGAGAGAGAGAGAGAGAGAGAGAGAGAGAGAGAGAGAGAGAGAGAGAGAGAGTCAGGGTATATACTTCAGTTTCCCATTTCATGTAAACTTCACACACAAACATACATAAACACACACACAACAACAACAACAACAACAACAACAACAATAAAGAGAGGGCATACCAACAACGAAGGCGTCACATGAATAACAGTAATCAGTCTAAGCTGTATTGCACAACTGCATATGAGTAACAGCAATCACCACAGAAGGCATTGTGCAGTTGTATGTCCTCTGAATCATGAGCATTGTGCAACTGCACTTAATACACAACAAGCAGAGCGTGTATGTTTTGCTGCTTTGGAATGTTCTGGAATGATGTATATGCTTTTGATTACACTGATTGAGGGAAAGGAAGTGGGACATTGGGGGATTTTATACACTGATTGAGGGAAAGGAAGTGGAACATCTGGGGGATTTTATACACTGATTGAGGGAAAGGAAGTGGAACATCTGGGGGATTTTATACACTGATTGAGGGAAAGCAAGTGGAACATCTGGGGGGTTTTATACACTGATTGAGGGAAAGGAAGTGGAACATCTGGGGGATTTTATACACTGACTGAGGGAAAGCAAGTGGAACATCTGGGGGATTGTAAAGGGCCAGTGTGGTGGGCTGGGCCATAACAAAACTTATAACCACCAGTTCTTGGCTGCTGCCAGCATTGGTGTCACCGCCAGTGCTTGGAGTGTTACACAGTCAAAGTAACTACCCTGACTGCAGGCACATTATGTCCTCCCTGCTTCCATACTGGGCCCTCAAGCAGAGGTTCACAGATTCTTTCTTGTATTTCCATTTACTTATTTTGTATCATTTTCAGTGTGCAGGGCTTATTTCTCGCCATTTTTTTTTTTTCTTTGTACTTTTGTTTACTGTTTTTGGGGGGCCATTCGATTTTGTTTTTGTACCTTATGTTTTGACAACGCCACATATATTATGGATATTTAATTTCCATTTGATACCAAAGGTGAACTAGGACTATAGGCTATAGATTCCATTGTTGAGTCCCAGTTATGGACAAAGTCAACTCTGACCAGCAAGACAAATGGTTCTGTTTTCAAGGCTGCTGGCTTTTTTTTTTTCAAAGAAAATTGAATACATTCATGTATTTCATGGAGAAATGCAATTAACTATCTAAACAAAAATGACCCTGTCATCAACAGGCATTGGGTCAAAAGAGAGGCAGGAGCAAACAAAAGAGAAAAGACAAATTGAAGACTGAGAGAAATAAGCTGGAGACCTAGAACATGGTGATGGTGACAGTCAAACAGACAGAGGAACTAAGAAAGACACAGAGGCACAAACTGGCCCCGGGAACAAGACGGAGTGACAGCGAGGGTCTGTCCTGGAGGCCTGAGCAGCGCAAAGGTCAAGAGATTACATTCAGCTTTCAAGCAGCTTTGGCAGTCCACTGCAATTAACTGTCGCTTTGGCCGCGATCAATGCTCGCCTGGGATAAAAGCCCCGGTCGTCCAGTCTAGACAAGCACGCAGTACAGGGTAAGCCCCACAACCCTTCCTCTGCAGACAGAAAGGTCTTGGAGAGGATGGTGGGAAGATGGACAGATGAAGACTCTTCGATCTAGTCACTTCTCAGGAGGAGAAAGCCTAGGGTGTCAGTCAGGGTTAGGGGTTGGATGTGGGGGTTTTTAGAGCGAGAAAAAAGCAAAAAAAACATGAGAAGGGCTTTCATAGATGATGGAAAGGTGTTCGGGGTTGGTTTGATACGAAGAAAGTGGTGAGGTGGTGTGATGTGGGGTGGTGTGATGTGGGGGCTGGTGTGATGTGGGGTGGTGTGATGTGGGACTGGGTGAGATGTGGGGTGATGGGATAGGATAAGATGTTTGAGGTGACTATTGCCATGTGGCAGTGTGGTAAATGTAATGCTCTCATGTGCTGAATTAGGCCAGGCTTTGCTGTGCTGTGTAAGACAATGGTTTTTTTTTTTGTTTTTTTTTTTTTGTTTGTTTTTCTTTTTGTAAGACAATGTTTAACAGTACTGATTTGTGTTGAGTATATGAGTGGTTAGAACGCATAGAGCGATGCAGCACAGGTACAAGAAGGCTACAAGAAGAACTCCCAGAATTAGCCTGAAAGAAACTGTGGTCGAGTGATTAGGAAACACGAATGTTTTGCTGGAGGCTACAAGTTCCAATCCTGTATGGGGACTTCTGTGTAAAACTGATTTCCTTTGAGAGTATGTCTTGGTTAGCAATACTTTTGTTTTGTTTTGATGAATGAACAGTGTGCCAGTCCTAAAAGAGACAGGGAAGAGTGATTCAAACAGTTCACATGATGATCAGGTCTACGTTTTAAGCAATGAACTGATGTAGATACAGCCAAGTGAGTTATAAGGGAAAGACGAACAATTTGAAACATGTCGAAAGGTCACCGGGTTGATCCACTAGGGAAAGGTAACTAGTTGGGACCAGTAAATTAGTGTTGTTGAACCAGTAAGGAATGACAATCGATCTAAATCCCAATCAGAAATCATCCAAGGAAAAGGCCAGATGAAACCATTTTTGTTTTGAGTGAGTCAAACCAACTTCTTGATATCGTTAACATCAGCAGCAGCAGCATAATCATCACTGTCATTATCATTACCATCATGTCATGAAGACCAAATTCATGAAGTGCCATGTCCAGACTCCAGAACAGTTCTCCTGCATATGGCACTGTGGAACCACAGACAATAACAACAAAAATTAGCGCTCATGCACACGTGAATCAAAGTAACTTAAGATAATCATATAAAGTTTAAACTGACATAAAAATGTATACAGATGTGAACAACAAATTCTATAATTATTACAGTTAACAGTCGCCCCATACAGACAAACCACATGCAATAGGCACTCCTTCAGACTGGATCATACTGGATAATTACATATTGCATGAGAATCAGAGTATGGCAGAAAAGGTGGATTACTGATTTGTTTTTAAAATTGTTGGATAGAAATGATGAAGTGATGTCCTGACTGTAGCAGTGAACCAGGAGCAGTGACGCAAATCATGGGGCATCACTTCCAGACAGATGGTGCTGTAACAAAAGGAGCAGGCGCCAAATTTTGTTTTTGTTTTTTTGTTTGTTTGTTTTTTTGTATGAGATATAGATAGAGTAAGTGCGTCAATAGATGATTGGAACTGTATGGATAGAATACAGGCAGACAAAAGATCAGAAAGAAAGACAGGCGACAAACGTTGTGCCATTGAATATAAACTGTCAACTTTTTCTCATTGAGAATCTAGTGAAGGGATTCAATGATGGGACTAGTTAATCATGTTCGTTTTCGTTCAAGGTTTTTGTCTGTTTGTTTGTTTGTTTTATTATTTTCTGCAGGGGGTATGTTGTTGTTCTTTCATTTGAACCAATCAAAAGGTCTCTGAAATTAAGTACAACACGTGCTTCAGATTTGTACCGATCAAAAAACACTTTCACTTTCCATTGAAAGTCTTCTGGTTTCAGCCCATCAAAACGACTAAAAAATATCCAGACGCTGCTTGAGGCAGTTTTGTTAGCGATAACATTGTTTGTTTGTCAGCGATAACATTGTTTTTTTGTCAGTGATAACATTGTTTGTTTGTCAGCGATAACATTGTTTGTTTGTCAGTGATAACATTGTTTGTTTGAAGCCAGTCACCACTGCAGGCTGTGTTGTTAGCACGGTGTCGGTAATTAAAATCAGACGGCAAACACTAGCCAGTGGAAGTCCCCTGCAGACTTGACTGCTGTGTGTGGTATCTGACGTGACGCCCGTTGTCCTGTGATGCTGTAATGGCAGGAAAGGGGCGATTACCAGTAGGAGGAAGCCTGCTACTTACACAGAGGCCGAGGTCCTGAGGGGTTGAAGCTGCCCTCCTCAAAGAGCCTGGCGGAGCTTCAAAAGATTCCATGATGGAGACTCCAGACAGAAGGGAAGGGGGGGGGGGGGGGTTTGGGTGAGAGGGGACAGCAGAATGCCTACAGTCAAAGAGGAGGGTGAGGGGCAAGGAAGGGGAGGGAGCACAAAATGAAGGGGAAGAAAGTGATGTGATGAAGTTTGTCCACAATATGGTTAGATCATTTGTTTTGTTCCTACAGACCCATACAATCTAGTATGAGATATGAATCACAGTGTTATTATTGCAAAGCAGCAGGATGTCATTAACCCATTTGATATGAGAGATGCATCACTGTATGTAACGTAGAACTTTGCAAGATTAAAAAAAAAATCTTTGGGTTGAAACCTTGCATTTTCATCTTATTTGTCAAAATCAACAGCGACCACTTTCAAACAAACCCAAGAAGCACACACACACACACACACACACACACACACACACACACACACACACCCTGCGAATGAAAGGGTA
>JADBJO010000037.1:482500-485000 GCA_016801955.1 Conus betulinus | reverse complement strand
GGAAGCGAGGGACGAAACTGACTGAAAAACAGAGAAAAAAGGAAAAGAAGAAAAACGGATGACAATCAGAAGAAGGGGAAAGGAAGGACGAAAGAGAAGAAAATATATGTAAAAAGGAAAGAAAGATATTGAACGGGAACAGAAAACAAAAGCTGTGGATTAAATTCCCAGGGAATGGGTGAGGGGTTTCCATCAGCTCAAATAACAATGCCGTAATTCTTGCCAGCTCCTCTGGTCCATTTCGTGGCCTACTCTCACTCATACATCTTCACACTACCTGGAATAGTAACTGCAATTTAACACAGAGAAATCTTTTGTGGTGATGGAGTTATACAGCACAATACAATCCAGAGTGTAACACAACATGACACAAAATAGTGCACACAACATAACAGAAAAAAACATAATACAGTTCAGAACAACACACACAGCACAACATAATATAATACAACGTAATATCATACAATGTCATAAATCCTTCACTTGAGCACACAGCTTGCACTCACAGCACAAACGTTAAATTGTGATCTTGTGTTGGAAACGTTCGTCATTTCTGATCAAAATCTTACTTTAAAGGCGCATATTTCAATCGTCTACGGGACATGCAGATATGGATGCTTGAAGTTAAGTAGTGATCAGTCTCATTCTGTCTGGTAAAAGATGTGATCCCCCCCCCCCCCCCCACGTTTGACAACGACAACATTACAACCCCTTTAATGCCCTCCCGCTTTGTTTTAAAAAATATCTGCCTCAAAATCTGTAATACGCAACAATCGGCACAGGTTTTCACTACGCAGCTGCACGCAATTAAGAGAAGTCAGCGTAGACTGTGATGTGCAACTGCAGATACTTAACAGCAGTCAGCGTAGGTCGTATTGTGCAGCTGCTTCCTTTTTTTAAACAATCGCTGATGCTATGAATACAAATTCATTGAAGAGGTAATTAAGAAAAGGAGACAGACAGACAGACGGATAGACAGAGAGACAGTCAGAAACAGAGACACAGACAAAGGCAAAGAGAGAGAGAGACAGACAGACAGACACGACAGACAGACAGACAGAAGAAGGACAGACAGAGAGGTGAGATAAGGGAGATGATAGCAAGATGTGAAAAAACACTTGCATGATGTAAAATGCGTGCTCACTCTTGTAAACACATTTGCATTATCTCATCTCGCCCTTTGTCCTCCACCCCTCTCCACTTCACTTCTCTCTCTTCTCTCTCTCTCTCTCTCTCTCTCTCTCTCTCTCTCTCTCTCTCTCTCTCTCTCTCTCTCTCTCTCTCTCTCTCTCTCTCTCATTTCAACTGTTCATGTCAGCGAATTTCTAAAAGCAAAAAAAAAAGAATAAACAAAAAAACACGTGATGGTGGGGAGAAAGTGTTGGGGCGACAGGAGGCATAGGTCAATACTCCATGAAATGGGTGGAGGGAGAAGTTTTGGGGTGACAGGAGGCATAGGTCAATACTCCATGAAATGGGTGGATTTGAAGATGTCTGCCCATGCATCCTCCTACACACATAAACACACACACGCGCGCGCGCGCGCGCGCGCGCGCGCGCGCAACACACACACACAGAGTGAGTGAGGTGGGGGCAGTCCTTCCTCTTTCCTCCTCCATTTTCGTCCTTATGTCTGACAAGACAATGTACAAGAAAAGAGAATAGATGACGGGCGGGAAAAAAAGAAGAAAAATATGAAAAGAAAGGAAGAGCAACAAAAAGAGTTCAAAGAAAAAAAAAGAGAGAAGCTGTTGAAAGAAAGAGTAAGAAAAAAGGAGAGAAGAAAGATACATAGAATGAACCAAATAAAGAAGAAGAAAAGAAATGAAAAGAAAAAGAGCTGAAAGTATACTTTTTTCAAAAATGGTCAAGAGCGAAGTATAACACAGCACAAGTTGCCCCAAAGTTCCCCAGAGATTGCACACCCGATTGGATCAAACAGCAATTTTGCAACTCTTGGCACCCCAGTAAGCACAACACACCAACAGAACCCAACACAGCACACAGGACAAAGCCCAAAGTTCACAAAGAACAGCACAACACACAGAACCCGAACAAAACCCAACACAGCACAACACCACAACAACACAACACAAACACCCACAGAACACCAACAAAGCATAACAGCACACCCAAGGAACCCACACAGCACACCCAAAGAACACACCTAAAAGAACCCAACACAACACAACACCACAAAACAGAACAACACAACCACACCCAAAAGACCACCCAACACACCAAACAGAACCCAACACACACTCAAAAGAACACAACACAACACAACACAACACAACACAACACACCCAACAGAACACACACAACACACAACAGAACACAATGCAGCACAACGTAACTCAACACACACCATACATACTATACCCAAACAGCACAACACACACATAAACACAACAATACACAACAATACCACATGATACAGTACAATGCAATACAAGAAATCCATTACTTGCACACACACACAGTCTGTGCTACGAGCATA
>JADBJO010000037.1:475000-477500 GCA_016801955.1 Conus betulinus | reverse complement strand
ACTGTGGAGAGCCAGAACCACCACCATGGTGAAATGAATCCTTGGCCTGTCCTTTGATTCCATCCATTGCCTGGATCCACACCAGAATATCGTCTTTTTCGTCACAGAGCCACATTCTGTTTCCTTGACATCAGTTTGCTAGGTTCTGTGTCATCTGTCAGAGAGTGTGGCAAACCAAAAGGTTAGAGTGACACCATAACACTGACGGAAGTAACTCTGTGTGTGTGTGTGTGTGTGTGTGTGTGTGTGTGTGTGTGTGTGTGTGTGTGTGTGTGTGTGTGTGTGCGTGCCTAAGAGAGAGAGAGAGGGGGGGGGGGGGGACAGGGGGGCGGCGTTGGGGCTTGAGGTGGGGGACGGTGTTGGAAACGGGGAAGAAGGAACTTGCAGAAAAGAAAGTGTTTGCTCGTTTCCTTTGATCCAGAATGCATGCACACACGCGCAAACAAACGTCAGACATATTTACATTATCTCATCTCGCCTCTTCTCTCTTCCCTTCCTCGCCATTTTATCAATCTCCCCCCCCCCCCCCCCCCCCCCCCCCCCCCCCCCCCCCTGTCTGTCTGTCCTGTCTGTCTGTCTCTCTCTCTCTCTCTCCCTCTCTCTCCTCTCTCTCTCTCTCTCTCTCTCTCTCTCTCTCTCTCTGCTCTGCGTCGCTCTGTGCGCGTGCGTGCGTGCGTGCGCGCGCGTGCGCGCGTGTGTGTGTGTGTGTGTGTGTGTGTGTGTGTGTGTTCCAAATGTGTGTGTGTACGTACTTTGTACGTACTTTGTCATTCATTTTACTGTCTGTTTTTTATACATGCTGATTGTTGTACGTTATAATACATTTCTGTGTGCTCCTCCAGCTCCACCCCCACCCCCACCCCACTCTCCTCTTCCCCTTCATTTATTATTCTTTTTATTTTTTTTTTTCTCCATTTCCCTTTATTTTCATTTGATGTTCCGCTATGATTGCATGACTGCCATGTTTGTTTGCTTTCTTACAATATATCATTTCACCGCATATTGTAGTCCCTACTCAGGGCGAGGACTGGGATGTAAAAAAAGCGCGTCGGTGCTTATCTATTATCTCGTTAAACAAGAAATTTTATCTTAACTTATCTTATCGCTAAATTCAACGTGAGAGGCGTGGGATGAATGGGAAGAAGTGGAGGTGGGAAGGACTAGCATCGTCAATATTTCATTAAATGGATAGATGAGGAGAATCCTGCCCCTCCCTCCTCCAACCCCTTACCCCCCCCCCCCCCCCCCCCCCCACACACACACACACACACGCACGCATGCACGCACCACCCCCCCCCACACACACCCCCACACCCCACACACACACACACACACACACACTGCATTTTGTCCTTCCTTCTTTAATTTCGTCTTAAAGCATACACGAACACATGATCAAAAAGAAAAAAAAAAAATGACAAAAGAGGAAAAAAAACAAAAGGAGAAACTGAGGGAAAACCGTGAAAAAAATGCTGGCAAGAAGAAAATGTAACAAGAATTAAAGGAACAAAGAAAGAAAGAAAGAAAAAAGAAAGGAAGGAAGGAAGGAAGGAAGGAAGGAAGGAGGGAAGCAAGGAAGAAAAAAAAGAGAAAAGAAAGAAAGAAGGAAGAAGAGGAAAAGTAGATAAAAAGAAACTGTCCGAAACAAAAAGAAAGAGGGACAGAAAAAGGACGGATGCAAAGAGGGAAAAAAATAAAAAGAAGCAGAAAGAAGCAAAGAAACGAATAACGAAAAAGAGAAGAATAAGAACAAGAAAAATGGGTGAATCTGTTCCGAAGTTGCCAGAAAACGTGTGGGCGGATTTCGATCGACTCAAACAGCAAAATTGTCTCTCTTGCCAGCATAGCGGGGCCCGTTTATCTCCCCTCTCCATGGGGAGAGCACTCCGATTTCACACAGAGAAATAGGTTCTGGTGATGGACTTATATACTGCAATACAATACAGTACAATGCAATGCAATACAATTCAATACAGTACGATAGAATATAATACGATACAATACAAGACAATCCCTCCTGTGTAAACATGAGTGTGCTAACAGCGCGAACATTGAATTTTCTGCCTAAGCTGGAAATGGTTATTTCATTTCTGATCAGAGCCTTAGTTTCAAAACGACAGTTTGAAGCATCCCCATGAAACGAACCACATGTTAGACGTAAAGTTCAGGAACCACCCGTCACTCCTTGTATACAGATGCGGACGAACTCTGCTTTTTTTTTTTTTTTTTTTTTTTTTTTTAAAACATTTGTCTATCCATGTTTGAGTATGGCAATGCGTAAAACATTTGTCACAAAAGCTCAAAGTCAAAAAAAGAGTGAGAGTTGAATTCTTACTTTCGCCAAAGCACGTACATGCTACACCTTTTCTGAAAATCTTGCATTGGCTACAGATTCCTTTTAAATAAAAAAAAAAATCCTAGAATCTTTTTTTTTTTCAATCAATGTGTGTTATGGTCTGTGTCTGTCTCTAGCACTGCCCACGAGTATCTCTCTGGCATA
>JADBJO010000037.1:440000-470000 GCA_016801955.1 Conus betulinus | reverse complement strand
ATCCCCTCGACATACGGGGGGGGGGGGGGGGGGGAGGAGGGAGAATGATGCACATTATACAACAAATGTTATATGAGCAGCACACTGCTCTGACACACGCTCCGCGGCTACGAGCATGCTGTATATCCTTGACATATTCATATGTATATGCATTAGCATGGCATTGTTTACCATACTGAACAACAGCAAATTTATCAAACAATAGTATGCCTCTTGTAATCTGCAACAACAATCACTTAAAGAACACACACACACACACACACACACACACACACACACACACACACACGTTCAGTATGACTTGGTGGCATCTCAAACCTAGAAAACTAGGAAATGACTTTGGTACGGTATATATGTAACACAGATCAAGGTTATCAATGCCACAAGTCTCCATGACTAGCGACGGGTGTAGGTTATACGAATGATATTGCTCTGGAAGGTCCTGTGCTTCGATGGCATCTACGTTGTGGTGGAAGAGACTTTCAAAGAAGTGGAACACTAAAGGCTTGTTTCAGTTAGATCAATCTAGGGTCTATGGTTTTGTTGTGTTATAATGTTTATGCTAAACTCAGATTGAATACCTTGTGGGGGTAATCCAGACACATTTTTGGCATTAATATCCTTTCATTCGTGGCACAAAAACCTTTAATGAAATAATCCGTGGTTTGTTAATCCCATTCTATAATCCCATTGATTAGGCTTAAAGAAGATCTGAATTAAGTGCACGATTTTATAGATACTGATGAAAGGTTTTGTTGAAATTGCCCTGACGGAGTCAAATTGCACCGAACCATGATTTAAAAGAGTATGAAAAGTTTCCTGGCATGAAAATTCTAGTTCTTATCCTACTTATCTAGACACTGTTTTGTAGAAGTTTTGATGTGAGCAGAGTTATAAGATTGTAGTCATGAATTATGCTGAAAATTGTCAACTCCTTCATTTTCTATCATTGATTTAAAACACAAGGAATCATGTTCCACCAGCTATGTCGTGTTGTTCTGTCATGAGCATGAATTTAGATAACATCTGGGGCTATATGACCTGCGACTCGCATTACACCATTCAGCAGAGATGTAGTTTTAGGGGGTGGGATGGGTGAGTGAAAGTGGGGAGGGGGGAATATGAAAATACGAACAAAGAATGCAGGCCTAAGGTGCTTGCGTAAAAAAAGTTCACAGGATTTTGTTAATGACGTGATAGCCAGAAAAGAGGAGCGACGAGAGATAGATAGATAGAGAGGGGTAGGGGGGGGGGGGGGGGGACACAGACAGAGAGAGAGAGAGAGAGAGAGAGAGAGAGAGATCAACAGACAGAAAATGACTGGCTAGCTTGAAGACTTCTCTCCCTCCCTGTACTTATCTGGCGTTTTTCAGCCCGCATCTCGCGTTAAGAGCGGTGTAATAGTGATTCATCCCTGCCCTCTACGGCAGCCGGCGCCCGACGCTGTCAGCTGCAGGAATTGTCTGTAGAGCCACAGGGACAACAGGATATTGATCCTCCTCCTCCTCCTGCTTCTCCTCCTATTCATCTTCCTTGCTTCTCGTCGTTCTCCTCCTCCCCCCTCTTCTCCTCCTCCTCCTCCTCTCCTCCTGACGACATCTTTGCCGAGCGAAATTCCGGTGTGTGATCACTTTCCTGCTTAGGGCTTCTCTTTCAGCTCGGATGCATCTCCATTCTCTGGACATTTTCATGGCCACAATTGAAGGTTTTTGTCGTCCTCTTTTTCTTTTTTTCCCTTTTTTCATCTTTCTAAATGTCTTTGTGTTTGTGAAATTCAGAATATGGGTTCTATTTCTTTATTTTCTTTTTTTTTTTTAGAAAAAATACTCTTCGTTAATAGCTTCGTTGCTTCTTCTCTTTTTCTCTCTGATTGCCTGTCTGTATGTCTGCCTGCCTGCGTTTCTGGCTGTCTCTCTTTCTCTCTCCCTCCCTCACGCCTTTTTTCCTCTCTCTCTGTCTCTCCCTCTCTTTCCCTCATGCTTGTTCCTCTCTGTCTCTCTCTCTTTCTTCTCCTTCCTGCCATCTTGCGCTCATGCACTCGCACGCATTCACGCAAGCATACAAGCATGGACGTGAACACACACACACACACACACACACACACACACACACACACACACACACACACACACACACATACACTCGCTTACACACACACACACACACACACGCGCGCACGCACACGCGCGCGCGCGCGCGCGCACGCACGCACTCACGCACACGCACACACACACACACACACATATGCACGCACGCACGCACGCATGCATACGCACTTTTGCAGCTCCGCCTATTACCGCTATTAGCGAACAGACGTTAAACTAAAGAACCATCTACATATGAACCTACCTTTTTCACGTGCCATGTAAGTAGTGGATCAGTCTATGGAGCGCCCGACTCTCATCCTCCTGAACCTGGGGCGGCAGGTTAGATCTCCGCTGGGCTGTTCCAGTACAGTGTGACTTTCCCTCGGAGTTAAGACTCCATTTCCTAAAAAGTCCTTCAAATGAGACTACAACCCGAAGTTCCCGAATGTGAACGCACGCGTAACATCTTGCACACACGGAAAAATCCCATCAAGGATTTGAAGGCCAGCCTGACCATTGGTATAGATAAGTATTCACATACCATGCTTCCTCCGTAAAGGAATGAGCGTGCGTGTAGTTGTGAGTTTGAGTTGTATGCGAGCGTGTGTACGCGTACTTGCGACAAGAGAGAGCTGTAGGATGGGATGAAAAAAACAGGAAAGAGGAAGGTGGGGAGAGGAGAGGCATACGTTGGGAGAGACAGACAGTAAAAAAGCAGCAGGGTGGAACAAGACAGGACAGTGTGGAGATTGAGAGAAAAGGGTGGGGTGGGGAGAGACAGACAAGTGTGGAGATAGATGGAAAAGGCAGGGGGTGGGGAGAGACAGGACATTGTAGAGATAGAGGGAAAAGGGTGGGGGGGGGAGAGACAGGACATTGTAGAGATAGAGGGAAAGGGTGGGGTGGGGAGAGAAAGAGACAGAAGTATGAAGATAGAGGGAAAAGGATGGGGTAGGGAGAGACAGACAGTGTGGAGATAGAGAGAAAAGGGTGTGGATAGGGAAGGAGGACAGACAGTGACAGGACATGTGGAGATAGAGGGAAAGGGTGGGGTTGGGAAAGACAGAAGTGTGGAGATAGAGGGAAAAGGGTGGGGGTGGGGCGAGACAGACAGACAGTGTGGAGATAGAGGGAAAAGGGTGGGGTGGGGAGAGAGACAGACAGTGTGGAGATAGAGGGAAAAGGGTGGGGTTGGGAAAGACAGAAGTGTGGAGATAGAGGGAAAAGGGGGTGGGGTGGGGCGAGACAGGACATGTGTAGAGATAAAGGGAAAAAGGGGTGGGGTGGGGAGAGAGAGGACAGTGTGGAGATAGAGGGAGAAGGATGGGGTGTGGGGAGAGACAGGACATTGTAAAGATAGAGGGAAAAAAGGTGGGGTGGTGGGGAGAGACAGGACAGTGTGTGAGATAGAGGGGGGTGGGGAAGGGTGGGGTGGGGCGAGACAGGACATTGTACAGGACAGTGTGGAGATAGAGGAAAAAGGATGGGCTGGGGAGAGAGAGACAGGACATTGTGGAGATAGAGGGAAAAGGGTGGGGGGGAGGGAGAGACAGTGTGGAGATAGAGGGAAAAGGGGGGGGGGGGAGAGACAGAAGTGTGGAGATAGAGGGAAAGGATGGGGGGGGGGGGGAGAGACAGGACAGTGTGGAGATAGAGGGAAAAAGGGGGGTGGGGGGGGGCGAGACAGGACAGTGTGGAGATAGAGGGAAAAGGGGGGGGTGGGGGAGAGACAGGACATTGTAGAGATAGAGGGAAAAGGATGGGCTGGGGAGAGACAGGACAGTGTGGAGAGGGAAAAGAGGGAAAGGGGTGGGTAGGGGAGAGACAGGGGACAGTGTGGAGATAGAGGAGAAAAGGTGTGGGATAGTGGGGGGGAGACAGAGACAGGACAGTGTGGGAGATAGAGGGAAAAGGGGTGGGTAAGGGAGAGACAGGACGGTGTGGAGATAGAGGGAAAAGGGTGGATAGAGGGAAAAAGTGGGGTGGGGAGAGACAGGACAGTGTGGAGATAGAGGAAAAAGGATGGGGTGGGGAGAGAGAGAGAGAGGACAGTGTGGAGATAGAGGGAAAAGGATGGGGTTGGGAGGACAGAGAAATGTGAAGATAGAGGGGAAAAGGGTGGGGTTCGGAGAGACAGAACAGTGTGGAGATACAGGGAAAAGGATGGGGTGGGGGAGAGACAGAAGTGTGGAGATAGAGGGAAAAGGGTGGAGAGGGGAGAGACAGGACAGTGTGGGAGATAGAGGGAAAAGGATAGGGCGGGGAGAGACAGGACAGTGTGGAGATAGAGGGAAAAGGGTGGGGTGGGGAGAGAGACAGGACAGTGTGGGGATAGAGGGAAAAGGCAGGGGTGGGGAGAGAGAGAGTGTGACAGTGTGGAAGATAGAGGGAAAAAAGGGTGGGGGGGGGAAAAGGCAGAGAGAGACAGGACAGTGTGGAGATTGGGGGAAAAAGGGTGGGGGTGGGGAGAGAGAGGACAGTGTGGAGATATAGGGAGGGAAAAAGGTGGGTGGGGGGTAGATACAGAAGTGTGGAGATAGAGAGAAAAGGATAGGGCGGGGAGAGACAGACAGTGTGGAGATAGAGGGAAAAGGATGGGGTGGGGAGGGAGAGACAGACAGTGTGGAGATAGAGGGAAAAGGGTGGGGTGGGGAGAGACAGGACATTGTGGAGATAGAGGGAAAAAAGGGTGGGGTGGGGGAGAGACAGAAGTGTGGGGATAGAGGGAAAAGGGTGGGGGGGTGGGGAGAGAGACAGGACATTGTAGGAGATAGAGGGAAAAGGATGGGGTGGGGGAGAGACAGGACATGTGTGGAGATAGAGGGAAAAGGATGGGGGTGGGGAGAGACAGAACATTGTGGAGATAGAGGGAAAAGGGTGGGGTGGGGAGAGACAGGACATTGTGGAGACAGAGGGAAAGGGTGGGGTGGGGAGGGAGAGACAGAAGTGTGGAGATAGAGGGAAAAGGGTGGGGTGGGGAGAGACAGAAGTGTGGAGACTGGGGAAAAGCGTGGGTGGGGAGAGACAGAACAGTGTGGAGGAGAAAACGGATAGTGTTGGAATAGACAGGAGAGGTGTCACTTCGGGCGAAACGAGACAGGAATGGGATGTGTTGGAAAGAGTCAGGGAAGTGGACAGTGAAGAGAGCCGAGAATGGTTTAGGGTTAGGGATGGGACATTCTAGTGAGGGATAAGTCGGGGAGGTACCCACAGATCGGCATAACCCACACAGTAAAACGACCTGTTGCTTCTGAGGCTTAGGTATGAAGCGCACAGTGCCCATTGTCATGTACAGACTTCTGTCTAGGCACAGAAAAGAAACTGTTTTGCTGCTGTTACAGTGTGCTACGCTGCTTCGTCCTTGAGTTAGGTTCTGGTAAAAGAAAAAGATGACAGAGCAAGGCCTGTGGGCTGCTTGTATTTCTGCACCGCTGATTTTGCGGCTAAAAGGCCAAGGTACCAAGCGAACGTCCGATTCGCGCTTTTTTGCGTTTCGCGCTCCCTAAGCGAACAGACACTACTTGGGCGAAAAATGACATGGTATCGTTTCTGCCCGCCAACCGTTTCAGTTCGCCACTTTTTTGTTCTGTGTCGACAACAAAACAAATCTTTTTGTAATAGATTTTCTCATAGCATAAGGAGGAAAATCCGTTGCTGCTTGCCCGGTGGCCGGGAAATTTTGGACCAAGCACTTTTCTGTTTGTGCGAAAAAGAAATTGCACAAACAGCTGCGAAAACATATCATAGAACACGACTGAAAGTTTCCAGACTTTTCTGGTGTTTTGTCGTCCATTTACTGATGCCGCATACAGCATCTGAGTGTGATAGAACATATTCCTTTTGTTTTAGTTTTATTCTGCAACTGCGGACTCTAGTCTGTACTTGTCCCTCATGTGAACATCCATCCCACGCTTTTATCTGACATGTTGCCTTACGAGGAAGTGGAAATTGGGATTCATGTATCGCTCAATAGGCAGCCACTGTCTGAAACGTCATCCGGGGACATTGTCTGTTTTGTAGGGTCGAATCCCAGCCTGGCTGTTTCCCTGGTACCAGTCCATTGCATCAGCCATTCTCTGTGTCTCTGTCTCTGTTTCTGTTTCTGTCTGTAACCCTTCCTCGACCCTTTCCCCACCCCTTCCCTCTCACGTTCTCTTTCCCCATTCCTTTTAGTCCCACCTTCCTTATTTCTTACACGTCTTCTCCTAGCCCTGTCCTCTTCCCCCTCTCTCCAACCTACCCATCCTCCTCTCTCTCTCTCTCTCTGTCTCTGTCTCTGTGTCCTTGCTTCTGCCTGTTTCTTTCTGTCTCTCTCTCTGTCTCTGTCTCTGTCTGTCTGCCTGCCTGCGTCCCTGCCTGTCTGTCTGCCTGCCTGCCTGTCTGTCTGCCTGCCTGCGTCCCTGCCTGCTGTCCTGTCTGTCTGTCTGTCTCTGTCTGTCTGCCTCTCTCTCTCTCTCTCTCTCTCTCTCTCTCTCTCTCTCTCTCTCTCTCTCTCTCTCTCTCTCTCTCTCTCGTCTTCCTCCGTCTTATTTCTCTCGCTTTCCCCTCTCCCCACCACACTATCTCCCTCCCTCCCTCCTACCATCTCTCTCTCTCTCTCTCTCTCTCTCTCTCTCTCTCTCTCTCTCTCTCTCTCTCTCTCTCTCTCTCTCTCTCTCTCTCTCTCTCTCTCTCTCCGACAGTATAGACTAGGATTATGATCTTTCTGTCGACGCTGTTCATAAATAATCATTATATTGTCATCAGTGCCTGACACATACATCAAAGACACGATGCCACGCTAGCTGCACGCGGTTCATGTTGGTTCTGTCTGTCCGTCTGTCTGTCTGTCCGTCCGTCTGTCTGTCTGTCCGTCCGTCTGTTTTTCTGCATACTTACTTCCCTATACTAGTGGGAACACTGTTTCTTTGGGTATAGGGTTGTCCTCAAAATGTGTCATGTCCTGAGATGAATTACATGTGAAAACGAAGTGCTGCGACGTCCAGTAATATACGTTTCAGTCCTGGAGATGACGTTTCGATTTTTTTTTTTTTAATCGACAATCGACAAAGACAAATTTTCAGATTTTGCTATTTCCTCCTACATAGTGAGGAAATGAGGTCATGCATATGATTGTCATTTTCATGTCATCATAAAGTATGCAGGATGAGACAGAATGTAGCGCTGTGTCTTCACCAGGGGTACGCACAGCAAGAGGAGTGCACACCAAGGACACTGTGTCCTCTCTCTCTCTCTCTCTCTCTCTCTCTCTCTCTCTCTCTCTCTCACACACACACACACACACACACACACACACACACACACACACACACACACACACACACACACACACACACACACACACATATGCGCGCGCGAGTATATCCAATCAGCTTTAGAAAACGAAGGACAGAAAAGTAAAGAAAAGGAAACACTCATTTCAATCACAAAACAAGACACAAAAAGTAAAGAAAAGGAAAACTCATACATCGTATGATAGCGTGTCCAACTATGCAGCAAAGAAGATAAAGAGCGTTGGCTTCACAGCGTATACGAGCCAGTATTCACGGCGTCACCGATATGTTCCCCTCTGGGAATGGACCCCCGGAACGGAAAGTTACGATCGGAGGCGAAAGAAATTCGGTACTCCCAGCGGGCGGCCCATAATTCTTTGTCTCTGCCTCACTGCGCATGTGTCCATGTTCAACTGCTTTGTATGCCTGTTTATGGGAGTATCTGTACGTCTGTCTGTTTCTCCTTCTGTTTCTCCTTCATCCCCCTCTTCAAGTCGCACCCCACACCTGTCTGTCTGTCTGTCTGTCTGTTTGTCTCTTTGTCTCTCTCTCTCTGTCTCTCTCTGTCTCTGTCTCTCTCTCTCTCTCTCTCTCTCTCTATATCTTGTTCTCACTATCATGGTCAGATATGTGCATTTTGACAGACACGGGGTGGGAAAGACAGACAAACTAACTTAATTGAATCGATGCGTCCATTCATCTCAAGATTCTACAAAATTAGATAGACAGAGAGACAGACAGACAGGTACACACACATACACACGCATACACATACACGCGTGCGCATACAGAGAGAGAGAGAGAGAGAGAGAGAGAGAGAGAGAGAGAGAGAGAGAGAGGAGAGAGAGAGAGAGAGAGAGAGAGAGAGAGAGAGAGAGATTGGGTTCTGTTGTGAACCCTTGGGAGTGAGAAGACCACAGACTTAAAGACTTTGGACTATCTCCATTTGATGCCAAGGGAGCACCGACGCCATCAGCCATGTCTCCCTGGTGAGTCCGAATCAGCGGACGAAAGGCCTCTGAGCAGGCGGTAAGAATGGTGTTTCTTTTTTGAGATGGACTACAATGGTACCCTTATGCTGCTGGTGAAAGATATTATATTTATGATTTAATGCTCTGATTTTTCATTCGTGTGTTCCTCCAGTAACCATTCAATCCCGCCCACCCGTAGTGTAATGACGGACAGATTTTTAGCTTGCACTGTTTTCCTCCTTCACTAATTTGTTCAACACACACACACACACAGAGAGAGAGAGAGAGAGAGAGAGAGAGAGAGAGAGAGGAGAGAGAGAGAGAGAGAGAGAGAGAGAGAGAGAGAGAGAGAGAGACTCAGAGAGACTGAGACCGGCAGACAGGCAGGCAGGTAGGCAGACTGACTGGCACAGAGAGAGAGAGAGAGAGAGAGAGAGAGAGAGAGAGGGAGAGAGAGAGAGAGAGAGAGAGAGAGAGAGAGAGAGGACAGAGAGCGATGATCGCCAGAACAGACACAATGATAACGACAGTATAACAGCACCAAGAACACTCGCAATACATTTTATTGCATCATCCCAGTTAACTCTCAGAAGACCAGTATCAATGATACATATAAGAACATTTTAGCAGCAACAGTATTTCATCTCCAACACTCCGTTTATCCGTTTATCAACAACTTCATTTTCCGTCGTCATCATCAATCCTTTCAATCACAAGATCCATAATACAACTGTCAGTTGCGTCTTGAGGCGATAATCCGTACGATATGTTTTTTTTTTTTTTGTTTTGTTTGTTTTTTCATTTGAAGCAGTCACATCAATGGTGTCATAAGAGAACACTTACAGCATGATGACCACCGTCACTTCATTAGTCAGTGGAATCACTACAACTTTTTAGTATTATCAACAGTAGTTCCAACATGAAGCTCGGGGAATGTCTCTTCTAACATAGACAATAACGACATCAACATTTACTGAGCAACGACCATAACAGCAATTGCAGAATTACCTTAAGCTTGAAAGTGAAAAACTCAATCATACCTTCAAGAAAAAGCCACTAACAAGAATGTCTCATTCGTGACATCCCCTGATCATTCCATTCAAACAGAGAATTTTATTTCCACAGTAGCACAGTTACCCGTTCGAGTCCCGCCGCAAAGGAATTCAACAACTGTCTCAAGTTCACCTGTATTGAACGAAAATTCGCATAGATCTGTTCTCTATGAAACGGTACCAAAGATACCGGTCGTCTGTAGATGTACGAGAACGAAGGGGATGTGTTGCTGTTTGCGGTGGGATCGGCTATTGTTAATGGGATCTGGTTGTGTGCAGATCAGATGTGTCCATTAGTCAGATTACTGGAAGCAGTTTTTGTTTGCGAATCCCATTTCCTAATTACTTTGGGGGTTGATATTCCTGGGTTTTATGTTTTAGCTTACTAGTGTAAACAGAGTGTGTCTATAGAATTGCCGTTTCGGTTGTCGACTAGCACGAGTTGTGCAGGCCTGTGTGTGGTATGTGTGTACGTATGTGGGCGTATGTGTACGTGAATGTGTGTGTGTGTGTGTGTGTGTGTGTGTGTGCGTGCACGCGCGCGCGCGCGTGTGTGTGTGTGTGTGTGTGTGTGTGTGTGTGTGTGTGTGTGTGCACACGCACGGGCGCGTGTCTTTACGCGTGTGTATGTGTGCGTGCGTGCATGCCTGTGTGTGCGTGCGCGCTGTGTGTGGAGGGGTTGGGGATGGGGGAGGTCAAACGCGCGCGCGGGCATGTGTGTGTGTGTGTGTGTGTGTGTGTGTGTGTGTGTGTGTGTGTGTCAAACTTTAGCATGGAAGTTTCTCAGTGAATACAAACCTGTTACCCAACTTGGGAAATTGCTAAAAATTGAGACATCACAGGAGGTTGTTGGCAATAGCGTGTGTCGGATGAAGAAGGGGATTAAGCGTGCTGAAATGAAATATTGGACAGAAGTTTACTCACTCCATTCAGAAGGAACGTTCATCTGCAATCACAAGCAGACATACACGTGCACGCGCGTTTCTTGTCTCAATTACCAACTCCGAATAATGTTCCTCCAATAAGAGGTTTCAACTTACTATTCAATTTGAAACAGATATTTGACCGCAGATCTTCTGTGAAAAATAATGACTGTCTTGGAGGATTCGCAGAAAAAAAAAAAAAAAAAAAAAAAAAAAAAGTATCAACGACGTTTCGGCCATAGACCGTCTTCAGGACTTGTGACATAAAAACAAAAACAACTAAATACGTATAGGAAATGACGTATGAAAACATACACGTAAACGGACGATGACGTGCTTAAAGGGTGTGTGTGTGTGGGGGGGGGGGGGGGGGTGCGCGCGCGCCTGCGTGATTGCGTGCGTGTTTGCGAGCGCACGCGCGCGCGCGCGCGTGTGTGTGCGTGTGTGTGTGTGTGTGCACAATTCAAAGTTTTACAAATTAGCAATAGTAACCAGTATCCCTTTCTCTGAAAATACAACACTCACCAGAAGGCCCCCAGAGCCATCCAAATTCCCATTAATATAATTTCAGGCCGTCACAGCCAAAGATCACTCTATCGCAGGACTCTAAGGCCACTTCTTCACTCACATAGGTTCACATACAGTCAAACGGATTGATTGTCCTAACCCTGCCTAGGTCAGGTCAATGTTTCGTCTGCCTGAGTCCGCCCACCACACGGTGTCAACCTCAAAACGATGCACCTCACCACCAACACTGAACATTCATTGATAAAAGAAAAAAAAAGTGAGGCAGGGAACAGTAAACAAGAAACAGTAAACAAGTACGGTAACTTCTGCTCCCATAAGAAAACCTGACACAGAGTAACTTTTATTCAATACTAAAAGGCTGTGCCAGTATTGAATAAAAAAGTTACTCTGTGTTAGGTTTTCTTATGAAAGAAGTTACCGTACTTGTTTACTGTTTATTGAACATTAATTTATGAAGATCTGTTGATGAATGGTATCCCAGATAAAAATGTTAACCGTCAGCTGCACTCTCAGTATAGGAATTTTTTTTTTTTTACATCACAATAGTTCTACAGTGTAAATAACGCTATATACATGACGTAATCATCAATTTTTCACGTGTTATAGCCTTCATCATACTTGAACAGCAGGCATCGACTTGGCTCAGTGTCAACTTAAAGATTCCTTTAATGGAGGTTGAATCATGTGTCACATAAGTGTTCACACATGACAGCGTGTTTAAAATCATTGCAGCAGTGTGTTAACGGATACAAAACTGACAATGTGCTAGAAACAAGAAGTAATAGCAATAATTTATATGCCATCAATGATATATACTGAGTGATTCTTACTCGTGTTGTTCAATACGCGTTAAGAGTAGTGTATCAAAATCAAAGCAGACTGGTGCAGTTTATATCCAATGGAAAAGCGTACGTAACTATATTCTGCCAGATATGGAGTAAAATATACCCGACACGAACTTAGGTGACAACATTTTCGCAGATGATCATTTAGAAGTTGAAATAGAATAAACAACAGGCCCTACTTTTCCCGCCTCGCGATGGTTTCTGAAGACATGCCAAATCAATAGTCAATTTTGTTTGTTTTGCTGAAAATCGTGGATTTACTGACTATATAGTGATGCTGAAGAAATGTTTTCAGAACCTAAAGTCATCGACATAGATCATGAAGTAAAATGGACCAGACAAACTACATGTACCAATTTTGATAACACAAATCAAAGGCGCCAACGAGACTGCGTCCAAATTAAAGGCCGCTTTTGACGTCAGCATAGATAACGCGTCCAAATTAAAGGCCGCTTTTGATGTCAGCATAGATGACGAAACAAGCTTCAGATGAGTTCACCATTCTCTCCTATCTCCACTCAGACTGAAAGGGTTATCTGTACATAGTGACAAAAACAAAACAAACAAACAAAGACAAATGCGACGTGTTTGCTGATTTCACGTACGAATGTGTGAACACGGGAGATGAAAGCTGTTGCCCCTTCCCCCTCTCCATCACTACCACCACTCTTCCACCCTCACCCAACCCCCGATAGCCCGATCTTCTACCTTACAAGCACCGGTAGATATCCTGATTCTGACTTCCCACAGCATGAACACTTGCAGATATTTGGTTATAACACCGCTTGACATTTATCTACTTTTCACAGCATAAACACTAACAGATGTGTTGTTATAAAAGTGCAGGACATTTAACTGGGATTCTACTCTCTATTTAAAGCATAAAGACTAACACACACACACACACACACACACACAAACGCGCGCGCGCGCGCGCGTGCGCACACACAATGTGTGGGTGGGTGAGTGGGTGCGAGAGAGAGAGAGAGAGAGAGGGGAGAGAGAGAGAGAGAGAGAGAAAGACAGAGAGAGACAGAGAGATCATGCACTGCGTGTGTTGTATACTTCTTGTATCATTTATAATCATCGCTTATCCTCCCCACTTCTTGCACGTGTATTTAGGAAGAAACGGACCCCGATCTCTTCATCGTCTGTCGCAGATCCTCGGTCTCTGTCGCGGCACCAGCACTCTAAGAGGAAAACTAACAGAACGCAACTTTCGGGAGCGTTAATCGCGCCGTTCTGTGTTTTATGGACGCGCTTGATTTACGCACCGCCTGTTGCCATCGATCCGGCCCGACCTTTTACACCGGCGAGTCATTGCTCGCCTGGGAGTCGATGGGAGGGCGAAGAGAAAAAAAGCTGTGCAGAGATTATTGGTGCGCCGTAAACTGCTGGTGCCTGCACCCAGGTTTCATTATGTTGATCTCTGAGGATCGACCGTACCGGAGGCACTTTTTTTTTTCTCACTCCAAATCCTCTTGTCAGTCTCTCACACACATTTTTTTTATCAGTGTCTCGATGTAACATGGAAACTGTTTATCTTGTGTGTATGTTACATTTATATCGGCCCGTGCGGCTGACGTAATCGTCAGACTGAAACAGCGATCAGACTTCCGCTTTTTTATATGTGAAAATGTAGAGCGTTTTGTCTGCTAAGCTGACAGTCGTGAGTTCCACATGCACATGGAATCGGATTTTTTTTTTTTTTTTTCAGCTTGAAAATACTCCCTGTCCACCTGGTAGTAAATGGCAGCTAATTCTGTTTAGGGAAGGGTAAGCGCGGCGGAAAGAGATGTATGGGCTTCGCCTTCCATCATGTTGTGCCATGGACTAGGCGAACCCCTGACAGTGAGCTGTCCCCACAGCCCATACGCTGTAGAGACTTTAACCGACAACTTGTGAATTGAAAATCCAATGCTGCCTGATGAGGAGATCATGAAGGAGGTTTGCTGGGCGCCTTGGGGTGACGGCTGGAACATTATGCGTTCTAACCTCATCGTATCCATCAGTATGTTCTAACCTCATCATCCATCAGTATGTTCTAACCTCATCGTATCCGTCAGTATGTTCTAACCTCATCGTATCCGTCAGTATGTTCTAACCTCATCATCCGTCAGTATGTTCTAACCTCATCATCCATCAGTATGTTCTAACCTCATCGTATCCGTCAGTATGTTCTAACCTCATCGTATCCGTCAGTATATTCTAACCTCATCATCCATCAGTATGTTCTAACCTCATCATCCATCAGTATTTTCTAACCTCATCGTATCCATCAGTATGTTCTGACCTCATCATCCATCAGTATGTTCTAACCTCCTCATCGTATCCATCAGTATGTTCTACCTCATCATCCATCAGTATGTTCTAACCTCATCATCCATCAGTATGTTCTAACCTCATCGTATCCGTCAGTATGTTGAGCCTCATCGTAACCGTCAGTATGTTCTAACCTCATCGTAACCATCAGTATGTTCTAACCTCATCGTGTCCATCAATATGTTCTAACCTCATCGTGTCCATCAGTATGTTCATCAGTATGTTCTAACCTCATCGTATCCGTCAGTACTTTGTGACCTCATCGTAACCCCTCAGTATTTTGTGACCTCATCGTAACCCTCAGTATTTGTGTGACCTCATCGTAACCATCAGTATTTTGTGACCTCATCGTATCCCTCAGTACTTTGTGACCTCATCGTATCCATCAGTACTTTGTGACCTCATCGTATCCACCAGTACTTTGTGACTCATCGTTTCCATCAGTATTTTCTAATGACAGCCCGACTCTACCCCCAGTGCAATGTGCTGCAAGTTTAAACGGGATGACTGGATTACACGTGAAGGTCCTGTTCACCTCACGATGGGTGCTTTTAGAGTGTTGCTCAAATTTCCTGACCATCATCTCAGGTGTCCGTAACTCTCGGACCAGGCTGACGCTGTTACGTGTGTCGGAAAAGTAAGCTAGAAGGCGTGTCTGTTACATCATCTCAAACCGAACTGGAGCTGCATAACATCACCATCACCATTGTCATCAGTCCTCATGAAATAAAAAAAAAAAACATTGTCTGAAATGCTGTTGTCCCACCGTTCAATTCAAAGCCTTAGGCCTACATGTAGCAGCTTTTTGTGAAATCTTCCATGTCGGCAGACACGTGTCAAATTCTTCGCTATTGGCAAATGTATGTCAAAGTCTTCCATGTCAGATTGTCAACATCTTTCATGTCGTGAGAGTTATGCTAAAATCTTCCTAGATAGCGTCAATATCATTCATGTCGAAAGAGTCCTGTGAAACTCCTCTGTGTCGGCAGATTCATGTAACAGTCTGTCGTGTCGGAAGAGTCATGTCGACATCTTCCATGTCAGCAGAGCTATGTCAAAGTCTTCCATATCGTCAGAATCATGTCAAGGTCTTCCATGTGGGCAGTCATGTCAACCATCCATGTCAGAAAAAGACAACATTGTCCACGTCGGCAGAATCACATAACTATTTTGTTTTGTTTTTCACCGTAGACAGAGTTATGTCAATATCTTCCTTGTGGCAGTCATTTCAATGTAATCCTTGTGGCAGAGTCATGTCAATCTCTTCCATTTGGCAGACTCATGTCAATCTCTTCCATTTGGCACTCATGTCAATGTCTTCCGTGTCAGCAGAGTCATGTTAATGCCGTCCATGTGGCAGAGTCATGTCAATGTCTTCCATGTGACAGTCATATAAGTGTCTTCCATACACGCAGAGTCACGCCAATGCCTTCCATGTAGCAGAGTCACATCAATGTTGCTGCGTCCTGTCACTGTCTTCCATGTCGGAATAGTCTTGTCACTGTCTTTCCATATGGCAGAGTCATGACAATGTCTTCCATGTGGCACAGTCATGCCAGTGTCTTCCATGTGGCAGAGTGTCAGTGTCTTCCGTGTAGCAGAGTCATGTCAATGTCTTCCATCAGGCACAGTCATGTCATGTCCTCCATGTAGCAGTCATGTCAATGTCTTCCATCTGGCACAGTCATGTCAATGTCTTCCATCTGGCACAGTCATGTCAATGTCTTCCATGTGGCAGAGTCATGTCAATGTTTTCCATGTCGGCAAGACATGTCAATGTTTTCCATGTGACAATCATGTCAATGTCTTCCATGTCAGCAGAGTCATGTCAATGTCTTCCATCAGGCAAAGTCGTGTCAATGTCTTCCATTTGGCAGTCATGTCAATGTCTTCCATGTCAGCAGAGTCATGTCAATGTCTTCCATGTCGGCAGAGTCAGGTCAATGTCTTCCATCTGGCAGTCATGTCAATGTCTTCCACGTGGAAGAGTCATGTCAATGTCTTTCATCTAGCAAAGTCATGTCAGTGTCTGTCATGTCGGCAGTCATATCAATGTCTTACATGTCGGCAGAATTATATCAATGTCTTCCTTGTCAGCTGAGTCGAGGAGAGAATATTGTTGTGGCAGTCACCACTCTGCGTTACAGGTCCCTCAAAAAACAGGACAGCTTTAAATTCCGTACAGAACCCTGCGCCGATCGTCGGTGAAGATTAAACCTGTTGCGATAATTATCAATGACGACATCTTTGTGTCTGAAAATGGAAATGCAAATGTCTGTCACCACAAAACAAACACAAGCAAAAAAAAAAAAAAAAAATCTACAGACATATCGCTAATAATCTCATTCACATATACTCGCGTGTGCGCGTGTACTCACACAGACACAAACACAGACATAGACACAAACTCGCGCGCGCAAGAGGAGAATACAAAGGTAGAGAGTCAGAGAGAATTGTGCGTGCGTGCGTGCGTGTGTGTGTGCGTGTGCGTGCGAGCCCACGTGCGCGCACGCGCGTGTTTGTGTGTTTAAAAGAAAGATTTGTGGACGGATGATAAATTGTTACCTTTGTATGTATTTTCGATGCGCATGTCTGTTTTGCAGGTGAGTGGAAAATTGTGTATGTGTGTGTGTGTGTGTGTGTGTGTGTGTGTGTGTGTGTGTGTGTGTGTGTGTGTGTGTGTGTGTGTGTGTGTGTCTGTGTGTATGTGTTTCTTTTTTCTTTTTTTTTCTTCGTGTGTTTGTATGTGTATGTGCCTGTCTGTCTGCCTGTCTGTCTATGTGTGTCTGTGCCTATGTATGTATATTTACGTAAAAGATGTTTATGTCGGGAAAAAAAAAAAACTAACTGCATGTATGTGTCGGTTAGAGGGGCGGAGTTAGGTGGGATCGATGGGGAGGGGAGGAGGAGGGAGTGGGAAGAGAAACTGTGGCATGGGGGGAAGGGAGAGGTAATCTAAGCTAAGATCTGCTCGTTCAGACTCGAGAGACTTCAGATATTTGTGAAGAGGGCAGGGTCGGCCAAGTTTATATTGATTGGAGATGCTGTCGTTTGTGAACTGAGGGCAACTTGTGAAATATTGATTACAGACTAAATCGTGAAGGACACTCGTTTATTCCGAACGATCAAACAATGAAAGGATACAGTGTCCAACGTCATCAGCCCGCCAACTTTCATTAGTGTTGGCAGCTGTCTGCGTTCTCATTGCATGCTGAGCATGTTGAAATGTGAGCGGTTCTTCTTTTTTGTTTTTCCTTGTTCGTTTTGAGGAGTTGCATTTTCTTCCGGAAACGTGCAGTCATTGTTCAGATGTCGATTGAAAGCAGTATGCCTTCTATTACAAAACAAACACACAGCATACTCTCTCTCTCTCTCTCTCTCTCTCTCTCTCTCTCTCTCTCTCTCTCTCTCTCTGTATGAAAAAAGGTCACCATTTGCACATTTCCTATACAGACTGCCTGATATTTCTGGTTCGCCACATCATCCCAAACGTATCATTTGAGAGACGGTTTGAAAAGAGGTGCATACATGTCTAGGTGATAGTAGTTTTATTAACTTGTCCTCTTGAAAAATATATTGTAAGCTTCTGTTAGAGAATCCCAAAAGCCGAATGAAGAAGGAAAACACGGGCTTTGGTTAAGAATGGATTTTTTTAGGTCTTTATGAGAGTTCAATCATGTTGAAAAGGAACCAAAAGAGACTTACAGCGAAGAGCAAACTGCGAAGTCCTAAAAACGTTCATTTTTTTATCATTTAAGAACATCAGATGTTCTGTTTCTTCATACAGAAAGGTGGAGAGTTTGTCCCTTCGTTGTTTTGTTTATTCTTTGAGCTTTTTTTAGACAAGCTTTCTTGTGTCATATTTTCCTATCAATCAGCTGTTGGAATCAATAGTTTGTTTTCGTAGTTTCCTCTACCAGTGCATATCTTGGTGACGACGATTGTATGCTTGATTATGAAGCTTTCTTGGCGAGGAATGCTGTCATACGAAAATCCACATAGACTGGCTTCTCTTCAAGACGCTAAATGAGCTGTCAGTGCATAAAGATGATTGTCACGAAAGTGGGCTGGGGTGAAGGGATGGGGAAAGGGAGGTAAGGGAAGAAGAAGAGAGGAAGGGGGGGGGGGGGGGGGGGCGAACAGAGGTGAATTCAAAGCAGTAACTAAGACAAATGCTGCCAGTGACCAAACTCCTGATGCACAGGACCACTTTTCACCGTTCCAGTCAGATCTAGAGTGGAACCTGAACCTAAATTTTAGAGCAAGAGTGAATGTGATTTTGAACATTCTTTCGCCACGGATGAGTGATACTGATCAAGTTTAAAACACTGTGTGTGTGTGTGTGCGTGCGTGCGTGCGTGCGTGTGTGTGTGTGTGTGTGTGTGTGTGTGTGTGTGTGTGTGTGTGTGTGTGTGTGTGTGTACATATTTGCCTAGACATTGCTTTAATGACACAAGAACTGTAGGCCTATGTTTATTTTCCCCCTCTATTTGTTTGGTATGTTATTGTTCGGTCAATCAGTGGGAGATGGCATCTTTGAAAGAGTCTAAAGGCTGTTCGGTGGAATTCTTAGCTGCTATCACCACTAATGTGACTTTGGACC
Organism: Conus betulinus; assembly: GCA_016801955.1. NCBI lineage: Eukaryota > Metazoa > Mollusca > Gastropoda > Neogastropoda > Conidae > Conus > Conus betulinus. The sequence goes on along the minus strand of JADBJO010000037.1, from coordinate 451,396 downwards.
CTTTTTAACCATTGTAATGGATTCTTGAGCACAAATTCAAAGATTTCCTCCTATATCAATTACTCGTGTGTGTGTGTGTGTGTGTGTGTGTGTGTGTGTGTGTGTGTGTGTGTGTGTGTGTGTAACTACCTGATGATATTTTTCTTCTCGTTTTCGCTTTTCTAACCTTCACTGGCTGCTTTGGGTAGCCGTTGGATTTTGGTTTTGTGCACGTGGTGGTGAGTATATCACAGAAGTATCGATAATGTGTCTCCATTTCATTCCAGTGGTGGACGAATGCAGTTTGCCGGGTATCGCTGATGAGTTTCGATCTGGGGACGAAAGTGGACTCCAGACAGCACAATTGGTTCTGTTTTGAAAACAGATTTTGTTGGTCTCCATGTGTTGTTGGCGAATGATATAACCCTTTTTTTTCTTCTTTTTTTCTTCTTCCTTCTTGTCCCAACTTCTTACCATAGATCTGTGCAAAGTCATCGGTATGACTACGGACAAATTGTCAGGCGTACTTGATTTCCCTCACTTCCTTTTTAATGCATACATTCCCACACGCGCAGCTAAACACGCTTATTCCTGCTATTTCAAACTCGTTGCATGTCATGCAAAGACATGTGTTTACACAGGCAAAAGAATGTTGACTCAATGTATACTAGATGGTAACATTGCTGAGCTGATATTACGCACAGGAGCACTACACATGCCACCACACATCGCACGCGCGCGCGCACACACAGACACAGACACACACACACACACACACACACACACACACACACACACACACACACACACACACACACACACACAATGCGTGCGCGCACGCAGGCATGCACGCGCACTGAGAGAGAGAGAGAGAGAGAGAGAGAGAGAGAGATGCAAGCACCCGTATACAGATACACCCACGCATTCACATACGCGTACACATAAAAAAATGCACACAGACACTTGTGCGCGTCTACACGCTCGCACACGTCTTTGTGTGCGATTCTTAAAAACAGGTGTCTTTGTAATGTGATCAAGAACAAACAAGTAACATCAATGTAGCATCAGGATGTGGAATGTGATGTGTGTTTTAGAGTCAGCAGCTTCTTCCTGAACGAGTTGAATGCTTTCGGCAACAACAGGACACTCTCGGGAGATGAGAGAGACGAGGGGAGAAGTTTGGATGGGTGTGTTTGTGGTTTGCGAGGTGCGGGGCAGAGCTACGTGGGGAGGAGGAAGAAGAGAGAACGCTAAATTCGGCGATCTCTCTCTCTCTCTCTCTCTCTCTCTCTCTCTCTCTCTCTCTCTCTCTCTCTCTCTCTCTCTCTCTCTCTCTCTCTCTCTCTCTCTCTCTCTCTCTGTTTTTTTTCCTTGTTTCAGTGTCATTTTTTTCCTTCCCTGTAACTGTTATTAGGGCCCATTTCACACACACACACACACACACACACACACACACACACATATATATACACATATATACACACACACACACACACACACACACACACACACACACACACACACACACACATATATATATATATATATATATATATCCTTGTCTGTCTTTCTGTTTTTGTGTGGCTAGCTCTCTCTCTCTCTCTCTCTCTCTCTCTCTCTCTCTCTCTCTCGCTCTCTCTCTCTCTCAAGCCATCTGAAAATTCCTTTCAGACCTCCCTCCCTTTCTCCCTCTCCCTCTCTCCTCTCAGCCATACCCTCCTCCTGACCTCTCTCTCCACCCCAAGCCTCCCTTCCTCTCACCCCCTCCCCCTCCCCCAACCTCCTCCCTCTCCTTTCAGGCCTCAACTAAGGTATGTGTGGGAAGGGCAGCAGACGAGAGGATCGATGACCAGACGTTCCACGTGGCGACGTTGTCAGCAGTCACTGACCCTTCTCAATGAGGAATATCAGTGTTAGCGCGCGGAGAGGAGATGGCCAGGATGATAAACTAGGAAAGTGGGGGTGGAGGAGAGAGGGGAGGGGATCAGCCCGGTTCATGAGGACAAGGTATGTGTGTGGTGATGGTGATCTCGGTGTCACGGAGAGAGAGCGACAGAGAGATGGGGTGGGTGGAGGAAGGTGAGAGAAGATAGAGATAGAGAGACAGGCAGGGAGGGGAGGAGAAAAAAAGAAGAGGGGGAGGGGGGGGGGGCTGGTGGAAGGCGAGGAGAGGGAGAGAAGGAAAGGGAGGGAGGCAGAACAGGAAGACTGTGGCAGGCCTGCCTCACGTAACATTTGTTAATCTGGCAATGGGTTTTGTGACATCCTCTCTCCGTTAACAAACAGACCTTCTGCTCACGTAACATTTGTTAATCTGGCAATGGGTTTGTGACATCCTCTCTCCGTTAACAAACAGACCTTCTGCCTCACGTAACATCTGTTAATCTGGCAATGGGTTTGTGACATCCTCTCTCCGTTAACAAACAGAGCTTTGAGAAGAGAGACAGATGGACAGAGAGAAGACAGGCAGTCAGATATACAAACAGGCAGACAGCATGAAGGAGAGGACAGAGACAGACTGAGAGAGACAGAGACAGAAAGAGAGACACAGAGAAAGACAGGGAGAGAGAGAAAGAGAGAGATTATATTATTCATTATGAGAGAGACAGAGAAAGATAGAGAGTGAGATAGAGAAACAAAGAGGGAAACTCTCTCCTTTAATACATTCTTTTTTCAGAGAGATAGATGATAGCAACCATGAGAAAGAGAAAGAGAGAGACAGAGAGGAAGAACTGGAAAAATCCCTCCAGTAATCTCTCTCTCTCTCTCTCTCTCTCTCTCTCTCTCTCTCTCTCTCTCTCTCTCTCTCTCTCTCTCTCAATTACAGGAATGCCTCTCTCTCTCAATGACAGGAATGCTTCTCTCTCTCAATTACAGGATTGCCTCTCTCTCTCTCTCTCTCTCTCTCTCTCTCTCTCTCTCTCTCTCTCTCCCAACAGCCTGATGTTAGCTGCCTGGCGCACTGACCATCCTCTTCTCCCTCTTCACTCCTTAAAAGAGTCCATTAACCTGGTGATATGTGACGTGGAAGAACATGATCGATGGACACGCGTTGTGTGTGTCTCTCCCCGCAAGCTTTCGCTGTCCATTCTCAGCGTGAAGTGTGAGATGTCTGGGCAGACTGGGAGACGTGAACTGTCAGATGTCTGGGCAGACTGGGAGACATGAACTGTGTCAGATGTCTGTGGCAGACTGGGAGACGTGAGCTGTCAGATGTCTGGTCACACTGGGAGACGTGAACTGTCAGATGTCAGGGCAGACTTGGAGACATGAACTGTGACATGTCTGGTCAGACTGGGAGACGTGAGCTGTCAGATGTCTGGGCAGACTGGGAGACATGAACTGTCAGATGTCTGGGCAGACTGGGAGACATGAACTGTGACATGTCTGGTCAGACTGGGAGACGTGAGCTGTCAGATGTTTCGGCAGACTGGGAGACATGAACTGTGAGATGTCTGGGCAGACTGGGAGACATGAACTGTGAGACGTCTGGGCAGACTGGGAGACATGAACTGTGAGACGTCTGGGCAGACTGGGAGACATGAACTGTGAGACGTCTGGGCAGACTGGGAGACATGAACTGTGACATGTCTGGGCAGACTGGGAGACGTGAACTGAGACGTCTGGGCAGACTGGGAGACATGAACTGTGAGACGTCTGGGCAGACTGGGAGACATGAACTGTGAGACGTCTGGGCAGACTGGGAGACATGAACTGTGAGACGTCTGGGCAGACTGGGAGACGTGAGCTGTCAGATGTCAGGGCAGACTGGGAGACATGAACTGTCAGATGTCTGGGCAGACTGGGAGACGTGAACTGTCAGATGTCTGGGCAGACTGGGAGACGGACAGAAACAAGGAAGGGGGGGGGGGGGGGAGGGAGAAGTGGGAGGGGCTGGGTATGGGGACTGGAGTGAGAAGGGGGTGGGGGGGGGGGGGGGGGGAAAACGGTTGAGATCGTGTTCTTTTCAGGTGAGTGGTTCTCACACTACCAGAAACACGAGTTGTATGTTGATAGCGGCTATTGAGCCAGTGATTATCCTGTGCTTTTGTAAGGAAATGGTTATCTTACGCCTGTGTGTACGGTTGTAATCTGTGTATGTGTCTGTCTGTCTGTACAAGATTTCATGATCTGCCGGACCAGAGGAATGGGTCTGTGGTTGGTATATATCTTATTCATGATGTGAAATACTGCTGGTTTGGATGTTCTGTGCATGACTGACCAATCGTTCCTCGTCATAGAAACGTAAAGAAGGAAGATGAAACGTTCATTCCCGTCCTCGAGCTTGTTACGCACTAATAAGGCCTTTTCGGGGGACAAACAATTGGAAGAGTTAGACGGTGAGAGACAGACACACAGACACACAGAGCAAGACGCGAGACACACACAGACGGACAGACAGCCTGATAAACAGAGACAGGGACAGTGACAGACAACGAAAGAGAGACAGACAGAATGAGAGACACACTGCGCACTGACAAGACTTTCACATTCAAACCGTCGCCAAATCAGGAGGGTGGATGAAAGTGTTTCAGAGAGAGAGAGGGGGGGGGGGGGAAGAGAAGAGAGACAGACAGAGACAAGACAGGCAGAAACGGATTGCGTACAGACAAGAAGATTGCCACACACAAACCCTCGCCCAAACCAGCAGGAAGAAAGCGTTTTCCGATTTTGAATGGTAAGTGCATAACTGCCTTGAAATGGGCGATGCACGACAGTGGAGAGACGGGCAGAGAGAGAGAGAGAGAGAGAGAGAGAGAGAGAGAGAGAGAGAGAGAGGAAGAGGGGGGGGGGGGCGTACGAGGACGGGGAATGTGGATGAGACAGCAGGTGAAATGATCTGTAACAAGGAATTTTACAGAATTCGGTGAATATGGACACACACACACACACACACACACACACACACACACACACACACATTACATTGCACCCACAGAGTATGATTGGTGGAAGCTTGTTCTTACCCCTGATCAGATGTGCAGAGGAAAGGGAGGCGGCGGGAGGGTTAACCTGTAGATTAAAACCTCGTTCAAAGTTTCGCAGGAAAGGAGGCAGGGGGAGGGGTCGTAAAGAAACTTTTTGTTTTTCTGACCGCAGAACTCTCACAGCACATCTTCTCTCGGGGATGTCCTGGTTAGTGTGATGGAGTCAACAAGAGTTTGCATGCAAACCACGGACGTTCTCGTTGCGCAAGACTACTTGCTCCCTTCACCTATGCCTTCAATGGAGAATGCCCGGAGTGATAAAGACGGACTTTTAACACGTCACCTTCGCCGGCCGGTTATCCAAGGGAGACAATCCTTCCCAAACCACAGGACCAGTGGGAGTTGCCCGGCTTTACAGCTCGCTCAGCTTAATGGCTTGATTCTGTTAATACGATGTAAAGTCATTCCTGTGGCTCCGTTGTAAATAATCCATGGACTGATGTTTTCTTAGTTTGCAGACCAGCAAAAATACAATGAACAAAATGGTTTTCCAGTTTTATCAATGTCCTTTACAAGAGAGGTTATTAGTGGAGGATTAGGTGTGTGCGTTGTTTCTTTTTCCTGTTACCTTTCCACTTACAGCTACTTTTAAACATACTTGTGTGACTGAACTCTAACATAACAGACATTCTGTGAACAGTATCTTTTGCCTTCATACATACCAAGTCTGCATGTCATGTGTTTGTGTGTGTATGTGCATGTGTGCGTGCGTGCGGACGTGTGTACGTGTATGTGTGTGTGCATGCATGTGTATGTGTGTGTGTGTCTGACAGAAAGAGAGGTAGAGAGAGTGAGAGAGAGAGAGAAAGAGGGGGGGGGGGATAATAAACTAAGCGATAGACAGAGACTTCAGAGAGACAAAGATATTAGATGGAAAATCTGAGAATGTTTGCTTTAAAAAAAATATATGAGGCTAACATCGGAACACTAATATGCAAATTTGGGAAGTCACCAATGGAAAAAAAACTCTCTGCACTTATAAAAATTGGGAAAGCACAACACATGAGAACGCCTGAAACAGGGATTAGAGGAAGACAAATGACATCATAGACACATTGGAAAGATGCCAGCGCGACACTTCATTGAAGTCATAGCCAAACTTCGAAAGGTTGAAGGAAAATGCTGAAAAAGAGTGTAGGCTGCTTTTTGAAGCAGGCCAGTAGAGCTATAGCCATGCTTGTGTCAACTTTTACACACGGGAAAATAGCGGGAAAAGAGAGCAGGAGATGTTATGGAGAAGCTGGAACAGGAGGATCGAGGCTGCAATGCAGTGGAAGTTGTCTCTCCAATTTCAAGAATTGTAGAATGTTTCAACTCCTTGGCGTGTGATCAGTAGACGCCAGAGAGCGATGTCATGGCAGCATTTCTGTGTACAGTTTCTCCCGTATCTAGTGCTGCTGCGTATCATCACTTTGTGTCTTTTCTGTTTTTAGTACTCCTCTCTCTCTCTCTCTCTCTCTCTCTCTATCTCTCTCTCTCTGCTCTCTCTCTCTGACCAATCGTCTCTCTCTCTCTCTCTCTCTATCTCTCTCTCTCTCTCTCTCTTGTCGCACTCTCTCTCTCTCTCGGGGGACAAACAATTCTCTCTCTCTCTCTCTCTCTCTCTCTCTGTCTTCTCACACAGATCTCTCTCTCACTCTTCGGAAAAACTCTCAGGGTCTCAGACTCCGAAAGAGACTCTCTCTCCTGAGAGACTCTCTCTCTCTCTCTCTCTCTCTCCTCTCCTCTCGCAAAATCTCTCTTCTCTCTTCTTCTCTCTCTCTCTCTCTCTCTCTCTCTCAGCAATCTGCTAGATTTTCCCAACACAGCATGTGTCCCTCCTATTACCCCTAAAACTGCATTACACAGACGGTTCTCGTGGGTATCTGAGGTAGGGGAATGTGGTCGATGAACAGATGTTCCGTTTTGGCCACATTTTCAGTGCACAGCACCACCCATTCCAGAGTAGACTCTGCCGTGTTTTCGCAAACTGTGAAAGTGGGGTGGTTTAGAGCAAGGGAGAGGGGGTGCAGGTGGAGAGGCTGGGGAGGACAGAAGGCTGGAAGATATGAATGGATGTTGTCAAGGCGGTAAATTAAGCTGAATTCCAGCTTGTCTTACTATCAATGGAAAGCCACAAGTATTTATCGCTGAAAGACCCTTGTGTGTACACACACACACACACACACACACACACACACACACACACACACACACACACACACACACGGCACTTAGAGACTTATCGGTGGAAGCCTGTCCTTACCCCTGTGTTCAGACGTGCAGAGACAAATGGGGGAGAAGTGTGGGGGCGGGAATGATAAACGTACAGATTAAAACCTCGTTAAAAGTTTTGCAGGGTAGAAGGAAGGGGAGGGAAAGTGGTAGAGGAACTTTTTGTCCTTACCACAGAAATCTCGCACAGCACATCTTTTCCAAGTGATGTCTTGCACAGTGTTTGGCTGTCAACAAGATGTGACATGCAATCCACGCACGTTCTCACTGCACGAGACTATAGCTCCCTTCACCTACGCCTTCCATGGACAATGCCCAATTTGCATAAAGAAGGACTCTGCTTACGTCACCTTCGCCGGCAAATTATCCAAGGGAGACAACCTTTCTCATACCATAGGACCTGTGGGAGTTGCCCGGCTTTACAGCTTGCACTTGGCTTTGTTTATATTGTGTAAAGTCATTTCTGTGGCTCCGCCGTCAATGAACTATGGACTGAGGCTTTTCTCAGTTCGCAGACCAGCAAAAATACAGTGAGCGAAATGGTCTTCCAGCTTTGCCAGTGACCTTTCCAAGGAGGGTCTATTAGTGGGTGGATTGGGTGTGTTTGTTTGTCTCCGTTTCCTGTTACCTTTCCCCTGCCAGTCACTTTTAACCATGCTTCTGTGACTGAACTCTGACAAAACTGACATTCTTTGAACATCATTTTTAAGTTGCAAAGTGAAACGACCAAGGCGGAAATCTAAACAAATCTTAAATAAATGTCAGCGAACCGCCCAGAGAAACGTGGACAAACGAGTCAACGCCTTCCTTGCGCTGAACTCAGAAGCAATCTGAAGCGATCAAAGCTAAGTGAAAGAGGGGTTATTTTGTCTGTCTTTATTTCACCTGAGGAAGACCTACGAGGTCGAAAACGCGTTGTGTGTTGTCTTGTGACTCGTTTGTCCACGTTTCTCTGGGCAGTTCGCTGACATTTATTTAAGATTTGATCATTTTTAAAAAATACTTTCATTTAGAACAAAGTCTGTGTGTGTGTGTGTGTGTGTGTGTGGAAAGGTGTGTGTGTGTGTGTGTGTGACAGGAGAGAGAGCGAGAGAGAGAGAGAGAGAGAGACAGATTAATGAACTGACAGACTCATAGACACACAGAATCAAAGAGAAAAAGAAACATTAAACACGGATTAGCTAGCAAATCTGGGAAATATTCAGGGTAAGTTAAACGTAAAAAACAGTGCATGGGGCAACCGCAACTGCAATGATATGCAAATTAGAGAGCCTTCAATTAAAAAAAAAAACCGCTGCAATTAGACATAATGGGAAAAATAAAGAACGCATAACACGACACACACGCCAGACATAGGGATTAGGGGAGCACCAACGACATCAAAAGTACGTTTGAACAATGCCACCGAGACACCTCATTGAAATCATAGCTGAACTTCAGAAGGTCAACAAAGGAATTCTAAAGAGAGTGTAGGTTGCTCAGAAATAGGCCAGTCAGAACTATAACCCAGCCTGTGTTAACCTTTACACACCAAAAACTGAAGAAAGAGAGCAGGAGAAGGATGTGGAGAAAACTGGGAGGGAAAGGAGGGTGAGGCTGCAGTGCAATGGAATCTATCGCTTTACGAATTGTAGAATTTGTCAACTCCTTGGCGTGTGATCAGTAGCCCCCAGAGAGCGAGATCATGGCAGCGCTTCTGCGTTATGGGTTTCTCCTATATCTAGTATTGCTGCATACCGCCCCTTTGTCTGTGTCTGTGTCTCTGTTTTCCTACCATCTCTCTCTCTCTCTCTCTCTCTCTCTCTCTCTCTCTCTCTCTCTCTCTCTCTCTCTCTCTCATCTCTCTCTCTCTCTCTCTCTCTCTCTCTCTCTCTCTAGGTTTTGGCCTAAAATCTCCCATCCTCCCTGTGTATTAAGATCAATCAATCAATCTCTCTCTCTCTCTCTCTCTCTCTCTCTCTCTCTCTCTCTCTCTCTCTCTCTCTCTCTCTCTCTCTCTCTCTCTCTCTCTCTCTCTCTCTCTCTCTCTCTCTCGGCCGGACTTCCCAACACAGCATGTATCCTCCTCCTACTGCCCCTAAAACTCCATCAGACAGACGGTCTTTGTAGTATCGGAAGCAGGAGTGCATGATCGATGAACAGATGCTTCGCCTCACGACTTCTACAGTACTCAGTACCGCCCAGTCCGGAGTGGACTCTGTAGTGTTCTGGCAGACTGTGAACATGAGACGGAGAGAGAAAGAGCGGGGTGCAGGAGTGTGAGGATGGGGAGGAGAGAAGGCTAAAAGGTATGAATGGATGTTACTGGAAGGACGAGTTTAAAGCAATAACAGGAAAAGGAAAACAAACAAGCCAAAAAAAAAAACATAAATTGCTTGTCAATTTCGTCATAGACCAACAATTTACAACACTTGAGATAATCTATATATACGTTGACAATAGAAGCATTTGTTTTCGATTTAGAAGACATCATTTGACAAAAATTATGACAGATTTTGGGGAGAGAAAAATCTTTTTTGGTAAATACGTGTTGCGCAAATTAACGTATGATGAACATTCCATGACAAAATGAAATTCATCACCTATTGCAGACATGTCACATTTATTACATAACCTTTCTTCTTTCTGGTTGCAAAGTGAGACGACTGCAGGCGGAAATCTAAACAATTCTTAAATAAATGTTAGCGAACCGCCCAGAGAAACGTGGACAAACGAGTCACAAGACAAAACGCAACGCGTTTCAACCTCTTAGGTCTTCTTCAAGTGAGACACAAACGAATAAAATAACGAAAATTCACTTAGCTTTGATCGCTTCAGATCGCTTCAGAGTTCAGCGCAAGGAAGAAGGCGCCTTCTGTCTTCCCTGTCCACTCAGCAGTGTTGTCGGCTCTTCATTCTTCTTCTATCGTCCCCTCCATCTCCCCACTTCAAACACTTCCCTGTCGGTTTTTTTTTTTTTTTTTTTTTTTTTTTTTGGGGGGGGGGGGGGGGGGTGGGGGGGGGGGGAGGTTGGCAAGGCGATGGGACCGTGTAACAGGGTATATTGACGTAGTTTTCTCGTCCTGGCTGATGTCAATAGATCTTCGTACGATCCTGTGTGCTGCCCTTTGATTTAATACATTTGTTGATCGGTGATATGATCAGTATATCTTGCGGCAACTTTCATTTCCATGACTTGGATTTCTTTTACGGCTCCTGTGAGGAGTCATGCCTTGCATGCGAACAGGGAGATGGAATAGACCAGCGCACGCAGAAGCTTATTCTTGTGTGTCATGCAAATGATTTTGTCCTCCCACACGGGTTTGAATCTGGACAGTGCTGTGTTCGTCTTTTTTGCCCGAGAGAGAAAATATCTCGTTGTGCTCCCTCCATGCTAATGATGGGTCCCAGGGTAGTGAATTGTTGAACAATATCGGTTCTGACTGTGGACACAGTTGTGGCTGGTCATCAACCTGGTCTTCTTGGCGCTGATTTCCATGTCAGATTTTGTTAATGCTTCATCCAGTCGTTCAACAGCAACGTTCTTGTTCACAGCATGCCAGGCCATTATGTCATCTGCAAAGCGAGGGTTTGTGATTATTCTTACTCCAGTGTTTACTGCTGACATGAACTTCAGGAGCATCAGTCACCATACGTTCCAGGAATGTGTTGAAAAGTGAAGGAGATAAACGGCAGCCCTGATGAATTCCAGCTGCAGTGTGGAACCATTCTCTAATAGCATTCTGTACAGCACCACTCTGGTCGCTTTAGAGTACGGTCACTGGATGGTGTGGTAAGTTTCTGTCCAAAGTTAAATTTCTTCATTGTGGCCCGTAGTGCCTTCTGTCAGACCCTGTCAAACGCTTTCTTGCAGACTATGAAGAGGTGGTGGGAACTCCCTTTGGTGCCGAAGTGTGTTTCTGCAAAGCGTAAACGGGTTCAAACATATATTTATACATATGTTTCCATACAACAAGGAACACACAAACAGTTTTATGGTAAAATAGAAGTATCCTGTCCCCAGATTTTCCATATGAATGGTTCAGTTGGCTGACGAACTGATCTTCTCAAAGTGTCTCTCTGTCTCTGTCTCTGTCTCTCTCTCTCTCTCTCTCTCTCTCTCTCTCTCTCTCTCTCTCTCTCTCTCTCTCTCACACACACACACACACACACACACACACACACACACACACACACACGCACGCACGCACGCACGCACGCACGCACGCACGCACG
>JADBJO010000037.1:420000-435000 GCA_016801955.1 Conus betulinus | reverse complement strand
GTTGGATCATGAAATGGGGAAGAATGCATCTTGGGTTGACGTTTAGCACAGCAAAAGATCAAAAAATTCCTTTCTATTGATAAGAAGAACGTGTGGTCTTTGACCAACAAAAAAAAACTTTGGCATGCTCCGACATTCTCGAACAAAATCATTTTTTTTTTTTTAAAGAACAAGTGGGCGGGTGTCTGTGTTACGTATAGGCGCGCCAGCGTGTGAGAACGAATCTTTCAGATAGAATAAAACCAAGGTGATAGGTTTAGAAGATACGAAATGTGATTGACAATTTAAACCAGAAAAGTACTACTCTTTTTTTTTCTCTCTTCTTATATATATATATATATATATATATATATATATCACCACACAGTCTAGCAGTGTGAGAAAGCAAGCGCACGTTATCAATTCTCCCGCCATTACGTTGATCAATTGACAAAGATTGAACAAAAATATGTGTGTGAAGGAGAGAAATAAAATGAAAACAGAAAAGTAGAGAAATGTGTTATCATAAATGTTTAAACCTTTTACTAACAATAAAGAGGAACTATCGTAACGCATCCTGGAAACATATTTATTCATATTGTCTGCTCATAGATATTATCTCTATTCATATTGCTGCTCCCGGGAATTAGATATTATCTCTATTATTGCCTGTTCCCGGAATTTTATTCGCTGGATCGGACTCATCAGAAATGCACGATTAATTGTGTTGAGCTGCCTTGGCATTGAATGGATATACACCACAGTCTGTAATTCTATGGTGTTCTCACCACCAAGGGTTCAAAAACAGAATACACCAGCACCTCGAAGCAGCCAGCGAAGGGTAGAAAGTAAAACGAAAAGAAAGTGCGGTGACGAAATAAGTTGTTGAAAAACTAAAATCATGCAAACAGTATGAAATGTAGGGAAAGGTCTTTTAGCACAAACTTGTGGATCCATTGAAGGATGCAAGGGAGGTCAAAGATGTCCAGCAGTCCGAGTGGTCAGCTCTGACATTTGATACACCAAGCTTTGTCAGCAGCTAAGAATTGTGCAGCAGAGCAGCCTTTACCTGGATCTCCTAGGAGATGCAATCTCCCACTGACTGACCAAGCAATATCATGCTGAACAATTTAGTAGTGGGGAAAACAAGTGCAGGCGACAAATTCTTCTGTCATTACGTTAATGACCGGGTACAGATTAAAAAAAAAAAAAATAGAGGGGGTAGGGGTGGCGAGAGGGAGAGAAAAAAAAAATGAGAACATAAAATTAGAGAAAAATGTTATGAAAATGTTGGAGCCCTTCACTAGCAGCATATGGGAACTGTATATATATATATATATATATAGAGAGAGAGAGAGAGAGAGAGAGAGAGAGAGAGAGAGAGAGAGAGAGAGAGAGACCACGGAGTGAACGCCTGATGTAGAATTCTCATGACAATAGTTTACCAATTTCATGACATTTAGTGTTATGTTCATAGTGGTGAGTTGGCACAGTTTGGTCATCAAATGTTGACAATAACTTACCTTTTTGATGACACTTACTGTTCAATTCCTTTAAGTCAGTTGCCACAGTTGACAATAACTTCTCTTTTTGATGACACTTAGTGTTCAATTCCTCTGTCAGTTGCCACAGTTGATGACACTTTGTGTTAAATTCCTTTAAGTCAATTGCCACAATTTTGTCATCAAATGTCTACAATTAATCCTTTTCCATAAAACTTTGTGATCAAACTCATCAGCCCCACAGCCGATTGCACTGGACTGTTTCTGTTTACATTGGTTAGTGTCTAGTGTTTGTATGTGAGTGTGCGTGATGCACTTTGAGCTCATGCTATGATGCATTGCGCTGTATGAAGTAATTGTATGCTATTATATATTATACTATCATTATTGTTGTTGTTGTTGTTGTTTATTTTTATCATTATCATTGCTATTATAACTATGTGTTTGAAGTTGTTCGAGCTCGCATGAAGAGAGACAGAGACAGATAGGCAGACAGATAAACAGACTGATAGACACACGGACTGACACACAGAACACACACAGACAGAAATGACACAAATGCAGGCACACAAAGAGCTATAAGATGCGAAACTTTCAGACTGTTCAGTTATGGTATTGACAGAGGAAGAGGTGGATGAGACACCAGTACCAGTGTATGAATGTGAAAGATACATATCAGCACAGGCCGGTGCATGTGGACACAGTGGGAAAAGGAAAATAAGACAAGACTTATGAAGCGATCAGCATGCTCCAAAGAGGCCGTTGAGCAATACCAGTGGACTCCAAGACGAATTGAAAGATGTGACCGGGTATCTCAGCAAATTCCTGGACAGACTGCGAGGGAACACCAGACGACTGCTAATCAAATTGTGGGCTGCGGGAAAATAGGTGAACGAACGGACATTGGTTATCATAGGTCAGCTTCATTATTTTCTTCCAAAGGAGAGTGATTTGAGAAGGGAGGGGGGGGGGGGGGGGGGGCTGGAGTATGGAATGGATGGAATCGGAAGGGCAGCGCCGATATCGGGAAGTGGGACGGGGGGGGGGGGGGGGGGGGGGGGAGGAGGGGGGGGGGGGGGTAAGTTAAAATGTGTTTTCCAGGCTTGAGATAAGTTCTGGAATTGTCCAAGTCCTTGTGTTGTGATCAGTAAATCCCAGAGAACAAAAGAGTCTGGAAGCCATTCTCTGTTATAGGGACTGCCTCTCTTCTTCTTCTTCTTCTTCTTCTTCTTCTTCTTCTCTCTCTCTCTCTCTCTCTGAACAAGTTTTTTATTGCGTGATCTGTCAAAGTAGGAAGGATGAATAGATCCGCGCCGACATTTGCACATGACGGTTTGCCCGTGCACCCGTTCATTCTCAGCGCCGTGCACCGTTCATTCTCAGCGCCGTGCACCGTTCATTCTCAGCGCCGTGCACCGTTCATTCTCAGCGCCGTGCACCGTTCATTCTCAGTGCCGTGCACCGTTCATTCTCAGCGCCGTGCACCGTTCATTCTCAGCGCCGTGCACCGTTCATTCTCAGCGCCGTGCACCGTTCATTCTCAGCGCCGTGCACCGTTCATTCTCAGCGCCGTGCACCGTTCATTCTCAGCGCCGTGCACCGTTCATTCTCAGCGCCGTGCACCGTTCATTCTCAGCGCCGTGCACCGTTCATTCTCAGCGCCGTGCACCGTTCATTCTCAGCGCCGTGCACCGTTCATTCTCAGCGCCGTGCACCGTTCATTCTCAGCGCCGTGCACCGTTCATTCCGTGCCGTGCACCGTTCATTCTCAGTGGAGCATGGCGGTGTGCTGGAACAATGTGATTTGTGCTTGCAGCTTGCACAATGCCAGATGAAGTCTTGGAATGGACAATGCCTGTCTTGTGACTGATGTCAGAGCTGTGGCTTTGATCTTCTTTTCCTGGTTATCGAGGGGTCTACATCTGGAAACCTGCTCACGTCGTTTTGCTGGCCTGGTTAGAGCAGTGGAGGACACCGATAGGGCAGTGCCGTGAAAACCCTGCTCACGTCTGTTTTGCTGGCCTGGTTAGAGCAGTGGAGGGCACAGACAGGGCAGTGAAGGAAACCGCTCACGTCTGTTTTGCTGGCCTGGTTAGTGCAGTGGAGGGCACTGATAGGGCAGTGAAGGAAACCTGCTCACGTCTGTTTTGCTGGCCGTTAGAGCATTGGAGGGCACTGATAGGGCAGTGAAGGAAACCTGCTCACGTCTGTTTTGCTGGCCTGGTTAGAGCAGTGGAGGGCACTGATAGGGCAGTGAAGGAAACCTGCTCACGTCTGTTTTGCTGGCCTGGTTAGAGCAGTGGAGGGCACTGATAGGGCAGTGAAGGAAACCTGCTCACGTCTGTTTTGCTGGCCTGGTTAGAGCAGTGGAGGGCACTGATAGGGCAGTGAAGGAAACCTGCTCACGTCTGTTTTGCTGGCCTGGTTAGAGCAGTGGAGGGCACTGATAGGGCAGTGAAGGAAACCTGCTCACGTCTGTTTTGCTGGCCTGGTTAGAGCAGTGGAGGGCACTGATACAGGGCAGTGAAGGAAACCTGCTCACGTCTGTTTTGCTGGCCTGTTAGAGCAGTGGAGGACACAGACAGGGCAGTGAAGGAAACCTGCTCACGTCTGTTTTGCTGGCCTGGTTAGAGCAGTGGAGGGCACAGACAGGGCAGTGAAGGAAACCTGCTCACGTCTGTTTTGCTGGCCTGGTTAGAGCAGTGGAGGACACTGATAGGGCAGTGAAGCTGCTTAATGAATATACGAGTATGAGATAACTGTCATCTGCATATTGATAACAGAGGATTTATGATGCTTAATGAATATACGAGCATAAGATAACTGCCATCTGCATACTGACAACAGAGGATTTATGATGCTTAATGAATATACGAGTATGAGATAACTGCCATCTGCATATTGACAACAGAGGATTTATGATGCTTAATGAATATACGAGTATGAGATAACTGTCATCTGCATATTGACAACAGAGGATTTATGATGCTTAATGAATATACGAGTATGAGATAACTGTCATCTGCATTGGACAACAGATGATTTATAATGCTTAATGAAAATACGAGTATGAGATAACTGTCATCTGCATAAATTATTGATAACAGAGGATTTTTTTATGTAGATCATAAATTTGTCTGTCTGTCTGTCTGTCTGTCTGTCTGTCTGTCTCTCTCTCTCTCTCTCTCTCTCTCTCTCTCTCTCTCTCTCTCTCTCTCTCTCTCTCTTGCACAATGAACTGTTTGTTCTACTACCAACAAATCACTGCATATGATATACTGGTTTCTCTCTGTCTTGCAATTGTTTGTGCGGTCAACTACCGAATCGCTGCATGCGATGATCTAGTCTGACTGCACAAAGACAGAAAACAACTTCTGCAATAGAGGCAGCTGAAAAAAAAGTAAAACAGGATGGGCTGGCATACATATGCTGTTAATAATGGTGTCAACTAAAAAATAAGGAAGTGGTTCAGATCTCTCTCTCTCTCTCTCTCTCTCTCTCTCTCTCTCTCTCTCTCTCACACACACACACACACACACACACACACACACACACACACACACACACACACACACACACACACCACACACACACACAATGCAGTCGGTTGAAGTATTATCATTACTTGACGGTGCTATAGATATGATTGATCGTGATTGTAATGAAGCCTTGCATATGTTTGTTGCATGTCTTAAACCTTGCGCTGGTTGTCTAAAAAAGCAAATTTGTTTGAATAAAATGAATGAAAAAAGTGACTGGTACGATGAAGAGTGTAATAAGTAAATCAAAAGCAGAGGATTGCTGAGAACATTTCTACGGACTAAGGATGCTGCCGATCGCGTTCTTTATTGCATTGGCAGGACAGAATATGAAAAATCTACTGGAATTAAAAGAAAAAAACAACATAATGACTCATTGTTAGGATCGTTAGTTGCATCAGTTAATGATAAAAAAAATGGGGAAAATGTACATAGTCTCCTTTAAAAGAAAACAACTGTATAACAATATAACAATGGCTGACTGGAACAATCACTTTAAAACATTACTGGAAACAAATTTACAGGCAGAAGATTCCTTTAAAACTGATAATGGCGATGATGATACTAATGATACTGGTGACACTTATGACGAAAGTGACCACGACGGTTCCATGAACCGCTCAATATCTAGAGAAGAAGTCTTATCAGCGATGAGGAAGTTAAAGAATAGTAAATCGGCTGGTCCAGACGGAATTATTGGGGAATGTTTAAAACACGCTGGGAATCGCGTTTTTGACTTCTTTGTTAATCTTTTTGATACTCTGTTTGATAAGTGAATGTTCCCAGATAATTGGACAGAAAATGTTGTACTACCTTTGTTTTTTTAAAAATGATAAAGATGATCCTAATAATTAGAGAGGAATGTCGCTATCAGATATAAACAGTACACTTTATAATTCTATTGTAAACAACAGGATCCAGGAATGGATTGAGTTGCATAATATTACTGGGAACATCAAGCGGGGTTTAAAAGAGGCTACTCTACCATTGATCATATGTACACATTATTAAACTTTCATATAAAAGCAGTTTTGACTTAAACGCAAACTTTGTTGCTTTTATTGATTTTTAAAAACTTTTGATTCCATCAAAAGAAAATTATTATGGCCTATTCTTTTGAAAAATGGAATCAAAGGAAAACTTTTCAGATGTATCCACAGCATGTATGTTACAGTTAGAACTAGAATTCGTTCCGGCTCAAGGCGACGTTACTAGTCCAGTGTTGTTCGCTTTGTTTATAAATGAGTTAATGTTGGAAGTAATCAGAAATGGGAAACATGGTGGTACATTTACGTGTGATTACTTTGAATTATTTATATTACTTTGGGCAGATGAAGTGGCTCTCTTGTCTAAAAATAAAAAAAAAGAAAATAGGTGGGTTACACACACAATTAACAGTCTACATAGAGCGGCACCAGGACTCCGTCTGAAGCTGAATATGAATAAAAGTATTATAGTCGTTTTTTTAGGAATGGTGGATACCTAGCAGCGAGAGAACATTGGACTTACAATGGAATCCCTATATCCGTTGTTAATGTTTATAAAAGGCATTTATGTTTCAACAAGATTGAGTTTTACTGTGTCGTGTCAAAATTTTGCCAGCAGAGCCAAACATGCGATGTTATGCATATTTGTAAAGATTATTCAAACTGAACTGTTATCCCCTAGTTGTATATATATAAAATTGTTTGACACACAAATACAACCAATTGTTCAATACGGGGCTGAATTGTGGGGACTAGAAGTGCGGCTCGACATTGTGAAAACGTACACCTGTTTTCTCGTAAAAAGTTCCTTGGAGTTCAAACACCAAATGATTTGATATGTGGAGAGACAAATAGATAACCTATTTACATAAATTCTGCAGCCAGGTGTGTACGTTACTGGCTAAGGTTGACAAGAATGGATGAGACAAGATATCCACGAAAAGCATATTGTGTGTTGTTCTAGTTGAATTCTCATGACAAAACTAACTGGAAATCTGTTATTCGTTGTGAATTGTACTTGGGTTTTTGGTATGTATGGCTAAACCAGGGCATTGAGGGAGTAAATCAGTTCCTTTCTGCATTTAAGGAAAGCTTGGTTCTTTGTAGATGGTAATAATGGGATTTTCATATCAAGAACACTGAAAGATTCAGTTTTTATAACATTTCTTGCACAATAGCTGCTGATAAAATGCATTTAAAATTGAATTTAGACAGGTATCTGAAAATCATCACATAAAAATTCAGACTTGGCGTTTCAGAAATCGCTGTCCATAAGTGTCGGTATAAATAAAACGCACCTTTTGATTTGATTTGTCTATTGCGTAAACAAGCGACAAAAGACGAGATGCATTTTTGTTTTGTGCTGTCTTGTTCTGAATGATTTAAGGGCAAGGTATATACATTTAAAGTACTATAAATATTCAAGTCTTCTTCGTCTTGGTTTTCACGTAGCGTCAAATAATGAAAGAACAACTAAAAATCTGTCATTTATCTACATAAAGCGTTTAAGCTGCGGTCTGTGTTTGTTTCCTAATATTAGGAGCCGGAATAGCTCAGTGGGAGCAGGAATAGCTCAGTTGGTAGAGCGCCGGACTCGTAATCTTGGTGATCCTGGGGTTGCGGGTTCGAATCTCCGCTGGGGCGTTTCGGTACAGGGGGATTTTTTTCCCTCGGAGTTAACATTGGTTCTGACTCCATTTCTCATACAGTCCTTCGAATGAGACTATAAACCGAGGTTCCGTGTGTGAACGCACGCATAATATCTTGCACACACGTAAAATCCCATCACCAACTTTCGGAAGAGAAGGCCAGTTTGGCCGTTGGTATGGATGACACGTTACACATAGCATGCACCCTGCGTGAGAAATGGAAGAATGAAGGAAGTAAGGAACTTGAGTGAACGATATCGGACGATATTGACTGGATGACATGGGAAACGACTGAATGAAGCGCCAGCTGGCGGCTCTTCAGTCGGCACCACCCAGGAGGCAGCCCGTTGTGTAAACGAGTGTTGATTGTAAAGCGCTTAGAGCTTGGTCTCTAGCCGAGAATAGGCGCTATATAAGTATTCATTATTACTATTATTCTAAGTTTGATCAGTTATATTGTATTACATTTTTTGGGACGATTTTTTTGTTGCACCCCCCTTCACGAGGGGCAATGGCCTAATATTGAATAAAATATCCGTATCAGTCTCTCTCTCTCTCTCTCTCTCTCTCTCTCTCTCTCTCTCTCTCTCTCTCTCTCTCTCTCTCTCTCTGTCACACACACGCGCGCGCGCGCGCACGCACACACACACGCACGCACGCACGCACGCACACACACACACACACACACACACACACACACACACACACACACACACACACACACACACACACACACACACTCACACATTCATACGCACACGTGCCCGGTTGCAGTTATGTGGGCAAGGAAGCGAAAAAAATCACATACATCCATTCCCTCCAGGCTCCTTCAGAAAAGGAAACGCCAACTAAGAGCTGTGTTGCTTTCTGTTTCATCATCTTTCAGAAAGATTTCCACGTTTGCAGGCACGCACTCTTTCGTGCATCCGCACTTTTATCATTTATTTATCTGTTAATCTTTGGTCATAAATCGGAGAGGTTGATGAACAACGTTTCAGCCACTTTATTTTCACAGTTTGCAATTTTCCGTCATGTACATCCGAGCAGAGAAAAAAGTTTTGAAGCCAGCGTTTCACGGTATTGATCCAGGGCATTTGCAGCTCTGCAATTGTAATACTCCACTGAACTCTCTGTTGATGTCACTATGCATTGAATGTGTATTGAACATGAAAACAAAACAAGTGTATGTCGAGTTCCATCACGTTTGCTTAACAACAGTGCACGATTTTTGGGAATACGTATAGCAGTCGTCACTCCGCTCTCTCTCTCTCTCTCTCTCTCTCTCTCTCTCTCTCCCTCTCTCTCTCTCTCTCTCTCTCTCTCTCAGAGTAACCTGATATATTAGTTGTCTGGCTTTCCCAACGCCTCCCCCCCCCCCCCCCCCCCCCCCTTCCCCTGAAATCCCACAGCTCATTCCCCAAAGGAACCCAGAAACTTGATGCTGTGTGTAGTGTCTGTTGGGGGGGGAAGACTCACATGATCGATAGACTGAGACATTCCGCATGGCCGCTTTTTTACCGCGCACTGCCTCTTTACAGCCTGGACTGACAGAGCAGATTGTAGGTGGAGTGAGAGACAGAGAGGGACAGAGAAGATGGGGGGGGAAGGGGAAAAGACAGAGAGAGTGAAGGATGAATGAAAGTATGGAGGCGTTCTTCTTTACAGGTGAATGCCCATGTTTGTCCGTTGCCGGAAACAAACGTTGCGCGTTTTCGTGGATGCACATTTGTAATTGTCTCCCTTCTCTATGGAAGAGTGATTACTTTCGTCTGTATGCCTGTTTGTGTGTTTTTTTTTTGTCTCTTTGACTGTCAGTCTGTTAATATGTCTGTCTGTCTGCCTGTCTGTCAGAGGAATATTTCGTTAACAGCCATGCCGAATGATTTGATACACGATATTGAATGCCTTTGCTCCCAGTGATCAATACTGCTGATTTAGGATTTTGGCCAGTAAAGCTGTGGGATAGCCACAAACCGGAAGACAATGAGCAGTTTCCAGGATGAGAAATGTCACTTTAAATCGATGTGCACTTTTAGGATTTCTCCCTAAATGCTTTAGATTTACTGTGCGTTCTGTGTTATGTCCACCTCAAGAAATAAGTAAAGAAATCAGTGAATCGAATTAGAAAGAAAACAGAAAATGAAATGCATTATATATCATCAGTCGGATAGAGACAAAAGTTGTATATCACTTCAGTTTATCTGCAGTAAGTTTTTTTGTTTAATTATTTGTTTGTTTGATTTTTGAGAATAAGTGTCCTATTTCCTGTTTCTTCTGTCCCTGTGCAGAATGGCTTACTTCCAGAACACAAACCCTTTCATTGTAGTTTCCGTACGACTGAAATGTGGCTGGAAGAGAACACACGCTCTCTCTCTCTCTCTCTCTCTCTCTCTCTCTCTCTCTCACACACACACACACACACACACACACACACACACACACACACACACACACACACACACACAACGCGTGCATGAATAGCGATTACCCTTTTTTTTTAATCTCTATTAACCCTTTCACCGGATAGTGATGGGCTAATTTCTGTTATTCCGATAAACAACGTATCTCCGTTTATGTTGTGTCCATTGATTGCATCAATGAAGGCAAGATAGTCAACAAGAAATGTCATGCCAACAACAGACTTGTTATTCGATGCAACATCGTCACTTACTTCTGCCTCCGTATGGATGGCGTCTAATTTGCATAACAAAGGACTGTGCACACATTACTTTCTCTGGCCAATTATCTAAGGGTGGCAAGCTCCAGATACGACCAGATCCCGCGTGGGTTACCTGCCTTTACACTTCGTTCAGAGTAGTGACTTGACCTTGCTCGAACGGCGTTTAGGCATTTTGTGTGCCCCACTCATAAATAAACCATAGGGGGAGATTCTACACAGCTGCAGACAAGAAACGGACTGACGAAAATGATGGTCATAAAGCTTTACTGATGTCGTCAAGTGTGAGAATATACTGTTCATTGGTTTAAGCCATCATGGTTCTCTCTTTCTTCCCTATTTCTCCTCCTTTAGTTTTTGTATTTTTCCATGACTCAAAAGGGTTAACGAGGATAAATCATTGTTCATTGGCAGTCTGCGACTATGTGTCTTTAACGCAGCTTTGCAGAATCTGATTTCTGTAATTGTTTTCCAACGTTAACAACACATTTTTTCGTAAGAATGTTTTCATAAGACTTAAATGGACATGGTTGCTTACATGTGTGCAATTTTATTAATGGACACATGGGACACAGGAGGGAAGGGAAGGGAGATGGGAAGAAAGTGAGAGGTATAGACACGAACAGGCACAATGAGAGACAGAGTCAGAGTCAGACAGACAGACAGACAGACAGAGGGTTAACTTAGATATGAAGTGTCAAGAGTACAAAATGAAACGATCTTAGTACTAACATGAAAATGAAAATTAAAGAACTGTATTAATCTGACTCTTTATTTTTCACAAACTTTTCGCCTCGTGGCCTTTTTCACGTACATAGAAAAAAAAAATACAACCACGGGATATCCATCTTTGACAGCTGGACAGATCAAAGAAATGGCATCATAAATATACTGCACAAGGCGTGACATCATAATGTGTAATGTCATCAGCAAGAAATAGGGAAAAAAAAGGGGGTGGTCATCCTGATGAACTAGATCAAAGACACAATAACAGGATGGGAACTACTTAAATGTACCTCAATCATGGCACTTCTCTGCTATCCAATTCCACTCAATAACGTAAGTTGTATGTGTATATGCATGCATGCATGCGTGTGTGTGTGTGTGTGTGTGTGTGTGTGTGTGTGTGTGTGTGTGTGTGTGTGTGTGTGTGTGTGTGTGTGTGTGTGTGTGTGTGTGTGTGTGTGTGTGTGTGTGTGTGTCTGTCTGTATGTCTGTGTCTGTATCTGTGTGTGTGTGTGTGTGTGTGTGTGAGAGAGAGAGAGAGAGAGAGAGAGAGAGAGAGAGAGAGAGAGAGAGAATGAGAGAGAGAGAGGAATGATTAAGTGCGTACACAAGGATATGTGTATGTGTGTACGTACATTTATGTGAGTATGCCGGTGCCCACGTGTGTACATGACTGAGCAGTTAGATTTATAGTGTATACATTTGAAGTTCTGGGCTGTATTTTACTCTGTGATAATCTGTCCTTAAAGCATTTATCTAACTTTCACTACTTGTTGTCCATGTTGTCAGTTCCAAGATTTCTTAAGGTAACTGTTGTACTTCAAAACCACAACAATACGCTCGCTTCATAAATCACAATGACAATGAAATCGTAGGATAATGTGAATGTAGTCCTATCTATGACTACCTTTGACATACAATACCTTTTATCTGAAAAAAAAAAATCATCAATCTTCTAAAAAATCATCAATATTTTTCATAGGTAGATTTAGATTGTCTGTGTTGTCAGTTGCAAGATATGTCTTAATGTAACCAATGTACTCCAAAAACACAACATACGGTTCATAAATCACAATGAAAATGAAATCATAGGATAAGATGAATGCAGTCCTATCCATGTTTACCTATGGCATACCATAACTGTCATCAGTATTGTTCAGAGGTAAATTTGGATAGGGTTGTTACAAATTTGTCTTGACGTTACATCCATTTGGTACTCTTGTATCTAATGTCCTTTATCCATTTCTCTTCAAAAATGTTTGAAGTTTTTGTTTTACCGTAAGCTTTTGCCAGCACCGCATCAGCAAGGTCTTCTACTGAGTGCTGAAGGAAATGTCGCATTATTGGCTTGACTCTTTCGAACATCACCAACATAGCCATATTATCTCAAGTAGGATTCCTGTCATCCCCCACATACAAAAAAATCCTTAGCATATGGCTTGGTTGTTAGGTGGAGAAGAATCTATGAAAAAGGATGAAGACTATCCTAAGCACAGAACTTATGGATCAGTTGTGCAAAAGTGGCTATAATAGCAAACTCATAGAAGGTCAGTTGAAAAGGGTCGATAACATGGATAGGAACCAACTTCTTCAGAGAAAAAAAAATAAAGTAAAACATGACAAAGTACCGCTGGTATTGACATTTTCAAGATTATGTACAAGCTGTATTAGGAAGGCATAGTGATACGATTTATAAATCAGACGCATATGCATATGTAAAGCATTTTTTAAAAAAAAAACGATACTCACACAAAGACTGGATACAAATTTTGTGATACGTTGGTTCACCATGAAATAGAGAGAGCAGTGAAAGAAAAAAAGCAACACTTGTGATTGTGACACCAGTTCTTCACTAGTAACTTCAACAGTGTTGGGACACGAAGCGGAAATCTTCACACAATGTTGTGAGTAATGTGACATGTGTAGACAGAAATTTAATATATGCTTGTTATGCGAACGGTGTGATCAGAGAGTTTATATTGGGTGAAACTGAACGTTCATTGAAAGAAGAAAGAATTGCGGAACACAGACGTGACAGACTTGACAACCACCATTTCCGTTGTGTCTGCTTTGTTTGGAAATTTGAACTTGCCATAATCCTGAGCAAAAAAAACTGATAATTCAAAGTATTCATTTAGGCCCTTGCCAGCTTATCATTAACTCTGTCATTCTCTCTTTCTATACCAAGTGATTCAGAGGATATATCTGTGTATCTCTATCGTCATTCAATTTTTTTTCCAGTATGGATTTCAGAGAAGTGTTTTCATTCATACTTCTGTTTTACCATACCTCTCTCTCTCTCTCTCTCTCTCTCTCTCTCTCTCTCTCTCTCTCTCTCTCTCTCTCTCTCTCTCTCTCTCTCTCTCTCTCTCTCTCTCTCTCTCTCTCTCTCTCTCTTGTATCAATTCTGCCGATTCTTCTTCTTTTTTTTTTTTTATTCTTTATTTTTTTTTCTTCCTTTCTTTCTTTTTTCCTTTTTTTTTTTTTTATTCAAACGTCAGACAGTTAGAGGTTACCGTAAATATTTCCCTGGTGTGTGATTCGCATGCACCAGCCCCCTCCCTCCCCTTCCCCCTGTGTAGTAATGCGTCCCGAAAGTCTTTGTGTACATGGTAGTATGTTGCAGTTTTACGGAGTGATGCTTCAGGATAAAGGGAGACAATAGACAGGCGGGTATGACATTTAAGCCGAATATGGTTATCACATCAAACCAAACTAAAAGACGAGCGAAGGGCCGATGAGGGAAGGGTGGAGGGGCTGAATGAAGGGCAAAGGGGCACAGAAAATGTGTGACGCTAGTCAGCACCAATATCACAGTGGTGTGAGACGAGTTACTTGAATCAGATGATGGGAACCAATGACATTGTCAGGGAGGGAAGCCGAGGAGAGAGAGACAGACATTCATGGAGAGGAACGTGAGACGGTAACGTTAAGAGACACAAGGAACGAGGGAACAGGTTTATCAGCGTTTCAGCTTTCGTGATCTGGCAATCGCTGGCCAGACAAACAAACACACACACACGCACGCACGCACTCAGCACGCACACACACACACACACACACACACACACACACACACACACACACACACACACACACTCAGGGGGACAAGAGAGATAGATGGAGGAGGGAGGGAGATAGAGAGATAGTGAGAGACAGGGATGGAGGAAGAAGGAGGGAGTGGGTGTGAGGGTGGGGGGGGGGGGAGGCGAGTGTCAAAAACTACCAAAAAGTTCCCTTTTGTGTGGTGCATTTTTCTTTTTAACAACCTCATGCCTTTTAAAGGAAATTCTTTGTATGGGGCGCAATGCATTCAGCATTGTTAACAGTGGTACTGATTCCACATTTGCCCAAAAAATCCTTCGAATGAGACTATAAACCGAGCTTCCCACCATTGTGTGAACGCACTCACAACATCTTGCAACACACGTAAAATCCCATCGTCAGCTTTCGGAAAGGAAAGTCAGTTTGGTCGTTGGTATGGATGACGCGCTACACACAGCATGCACCGAAAGAATGAAAATTAAGTGACTGAATGACGCGGGAAACAACTGAATATAGCGCCAGTAGGCAGCTCTGTAGTCAGCCCCATCTAGATAGGCAGCCCGTTATCTAAACGAGAGCGTGGATTGGAAAGCGTTTAGAGCTTGGTCTCTAACCATTCTGACCATGAGTGGGCGCTAAAAAAAAGTACTCTTAACAACAACCATGATAATAATAACTCTCACTTCGACCTGTTGGCTGCTGCTGCTCTCCCAGGACAGAGGTTGTTCCCCCTCCAGGACATTGTTATATTTCTAGGGGTGAGGGATGCCACGATCTCCATCTGTGTCAGCTATATGTGAAAGACAACGCAGCTGTCTATCTGAGAGTCAGTGCCTGTATTTAGAACGGAACCCTTTGGCCCTTGCCTGAAAAATTAAAGTGCACAGCTGACTTCAC
>JADBJO010000037.1:407500-415000 GCA_016801955.1 Conus betulinus | reverse complement strand
TCTCCTTATTGATGGGCAGAAGTTTTATCTGGATGGTAATGATAAACTGAAAAATTCAAAATAATGTTCTGGCCGGCCCATTTCTTCCCGTAAAAACCCCTGCACACGATCTTGGTACAAATGGGAGGGGGTATAAAGTTAAACTGTCACCGGGGCAATGTTTATTTGTCGATGTCGCACGTGAGAACTTGTCCGGTCAGAGTGACAGCCTTGAGTTGCCAGAGGTGTGCGAGCACGTGCAGTTCGGATCGACGTCACACAGTCGAGGGGGGAGCGCATCTGTGTCTGAGGAATATGAGTTTTGTGACACATTACCAGAAATGTCAGCAGCACGTTCCCCCTTTCAAGCGTCGCCGCCTGTAACTGTAAATAAACGCCCCTTCTCCTTTCTGTTATGGAATGTTAACGGATTATCATCTAAAATCAAAGATCGGGACTTTGTAACATATGTTTTTAAATTTGATTTCGTGTGCTTGGTGGAAACTTTTTGGAGAGTTTTGACAACGACCTATTTTCTGGTTACACAGCCTTCTTTAAGTCTGCCTTTAAACTGTCCAAACAGGGGAGACGATCAGGATGGATTGTTTGTTTGTTAAAGAGTATATTTGCCCCATTTATACAAATGATTAATGTGAAATTTGTAAACGCGTGTGTGTTTTTGATTGATAAGCAAACTGTTTGGCACTACGAAAGATATAATCTATTTTTGTACATATGTTCCTCCAGAAGGATCACCTTTTTATTCTCACTTTGATCTTGGAAATGGAATACTTTTGTTGAAGAAAGTTACAGGATTGTCTAATGGAACGGGATGCGCATATTATCTTATGTGGTGACTTAAACAGTATGATAGCTAAATTTTCTCAGATTCATTTTTCAGACCCTGCCATAGATATACAATATAAAAGTCACTCACTTGATTATGGTCGATGTTCAGAAGACTGCCATATAAATAGTTTTGGTAAAGCATTATTAAACATGTGCACTGCTTTGAGTTTGAATATTTTAAATGGAGTGTGTAATGGTGACCTTGAAGGTCACGACACATACATTTCTGAAACAGGTAGTAGTGTGACTGATTATTTTATTTTGTCGAATGATCTATTCTCTGTCGTGTGTGATTCCTGTGAACTTTGTGTTGCTGAACGTATTGACTCTGACCACATGCCTGTTGTATTTTCTGTTGTTTTTCCTAACGTAAATATGGTTGAAGATAACACTGTTGACAATCAGGTCATTGAAAAGTTTGTGTGGAACAGTGATAATAGCCAATTATTTCAAGATAATTTGTTGTCAGAAACTGCTATTATAAAGATTTAATATAGCTATGGCTTTGATTGATGTTGACATAAACAGAGCGCTGGATGAGTTTAATGAATGTATGAGAGGATGTGCGGAATGTATGAAAAAAAAACACGTATTTATGTTAATAAAACTGATAAAAATGATGACTGGTTCGACCAGGAATGTAAAGCAAGTAAAAGAAATGTTCGAAAATTGCTACGACAGTATAACAGACGTCCGGCAGACAACACAGCCTGCTCTGAATATACAATAGCAAGACGTGAATATAAAAACTTGTTGAAAAGAAAGAAAAAAGCTCTTTAATAAGGTGCTATTGGAGAGACTTGAGAGTTCCATACGTAATCAAAGAGAGTTCTGGGATAATGTACATAAACTGTCGTTTAAAAGAAAACAACAAAAAAATAGCATTAATTTAATGTTGAGACCTGGTTTAATCATTTTAAATCATTATTAGAAAAAGAAACATTGGATTGTAATACGAACGAAAGCTTAAGTGAGCATGATGATGTTGATGGTTTCATGAATCGTCCAATTTTCGGTAGAAGAAGTGTTATACGCTTTCAGAAAGCTGAAAAGTCGCAAAGCAGCTGGACCTGATGGTATTATTAGTGAATTATACAAGAATTCTTGTGATCATGTGCTCCAGTTCTTCTCAAAATTATTTAACACACTGTTTGATAAGGGTATCTTTCCTCGAGATTGGAGTGAATCTGTAGTTTTACCATTGTTTAAGAAAGGTGATGTGAATAATCCTAACAATTATAGAGGTATATCCCTTAGTGATATTAGTAGTAAATTATATAGTACAATTATTAATGTTAGACTGCAGGAATGGGTAAATGAACATAATATCACAGGTGAGCATCAAGCTGGCTTTAAAAAGGGATATTCAACTATAGATCACATGTTTTACTTTGTTAGCCTTGATACAAAAAAACACATTTTCGTTTAATCGTAAACTGTATGTAGCATTCATAGATTTTGAGAAGGCATTTGATTCTATAAATAGAAATTTGCTTTGGCCAATCTTGATAAAAAATGGTGTAAGAGGTAAATTGTACAAGTGTATTATTAGGAGCATGTATGATAACGTTAAATGTAGGGTTAAGTGTGGCTCTCAACTGACTGAATATATCAACTGTACTGCTGGTGTGAAGCAGGGTGATGTGTGCAGCCCCATATTATTCTCATTGTTTATAAATGAACTGGCCCTAGAAGTACTGAATAACGGTAGGCATGGTGCCGTGTTTTTCTATGATGCATTTGAGTTGTTTATTCTTTTACTGGCAGATGATATTGTTCTATTGTCTGAAACTATCATTGGCCTTCAAACCCAGCTTAATAACTTAAGAAATTCAGCACTGGCACTTCAGTTGAACGTTAATATGGAGAAAAGTAACATCATAGTGTTTCGGAAAGTTGTTTTTTTTGGGTGCGAGAGAGAAAGATGGACTTATAATGGTGTTTTTTAATGCCGGTAGTAAACGTGTATAAATACTTAGGGATTTTGTTTTCCACTCGTTTAAGCTTTACTGCTGCTTGCAAGGATCTTGCTAGTAGAGCAAAGAGGGGTCTGCTTGGCATCATGAAAAATTATCTTCAATCAATAACAATTCATTGACATTATTTGTTAAAATATTTGATTGTCATGTGCAACCTGCTGTACAGTATGGCTCGGAACTGTGGGGACTCAACAGAGCTGCTTTATTTTCTGAATCTGTGCACTTATTTGCTTTAAAGAAATTTTTGGGTGTAAGCATGTGTACACCCAATGATTTAGTTTATGGTGAAACCAATAGATATCCTTTATATTTAAATTCTGCTGTTCAGTGTATTCGTTATTGGTTTCATTTGCTTCAAATGGATGAGTGTCGCTTACCTCGTAAAGCATATAATATGTTGTTTGAATTAGATAAGAAAGGAAAGCAAAATTGGGTATCAGATGTACGTACATGTTTATACGAATATGGTTTTGGAGAAGTGTGGATGAATCAGGGCGTTGGCAATGTTAAGGGATTTATATGTGTTTTTCGTCAACGTCTAATTGATTGCAGATGGCAAAAATGGCATGATCATGTTCAAAACAGTGAAAGATTTAATATGTTTAGGATGTTTTGTAATACACATGAAATAAAAACACACCTTTTGTTGAATATGGATAGTCATTTGAAATATATAACAACGAGATTTAGGCTGGGGATTTCAGAGATAGCAGTGCATCATTATAGATACAGAGAACACAATGAAGCAAATCTGATATGTTGTTTATGCAAAAAATTCTAAAGAAGATGAGGTACATTTTGTCTTATGCTGCCCAGCTCTTAGTAAAATCAGAGAAAAGTTTATCCCCAGCAAATATTATCAACGCCCTTGTGTCTTTAAACTCTGCTTATTGATGGCATCCTCTAAACACAGTGATGTTAGAAATTATATCGCTTTTCCTGTATAAAGCTTTCAAGTTCGAGAAATTATGAACTCGTAATCGTGTATTTCAGATATCCTATTTCATGAATAAGTTCATTGTTGATGTCTTGTGTTAACTCACCCCCTTCATAAGGGGCTAGGCCTAATGAATATAACCATTCGCATTCGCATTCGCATTCGCTCTCTCTCTCTCTCTCTCTCTCTCTCTCTCTCTCTCTCTCTCTCTCTCTCTCTCTCTCTCTCTCTCTCTTATTATATCTAATTTTCACTCCAATGAAAATGTCACATACATGTGTTAGTATTAACACAGCGCGCGCGCGAGCAAACGCATGCATGCATGCATGCACGCGCACACACAGACACACACGCAAACACAAACAGAAGAATAAAAGGGGAGGGGGGTCATCAGTTGAACTTATTAATTTCTTTAATTTCTATATTCATTAGAAAGTTTCAAATTAGATATGTTTGTATGAATGTTACCATGCATGAGGAGTTGAGGAATGGTAGGAAACTGTTGGGGAGGCCGGAGCGGTGAAAACGGAAGACTGAATGTTTTTAGTATGTCTTCCTGAGGGTTAACTCTGTAGATATGGCGCGTAGGCACCATAAACAGGGCTTGGTCATGCACACTTGAAACGACTGTCCACCTCCCTCCTTCTAATCCCGCCCCTCAGTAGTCTTGACTTCCTCCTCATGGAAAACGTTTTGTTGGCTCGCATGTCACACTCACCGGCTAATTATCCAAGGGAGGCAAGCCTTCAGATACCAACGGGCCCAGTAGGAGTCGTCCGGCTTGACAGTTAACTCGGATTAGTGTCTTGGCTTTGTTCTGATGGTGTTACGTCACTTCTTTGCCTTGCTCATCAACACAGCGTGGATGGAACTTTTCGCACGGCTATATGCTTCGCCCAGAAAATGATCAGTGAATGTGATGGCCCTACAGCTTCAGTGCTTACCTTTCCAATAACGAAATGTTGGTGCTGCGGTGATGTGGTTAGTGTAGAGGGCTTATGCCTATGGAGGTTGAAGGTTTAAAATCTTATCAGAGGCACCTGTGGGATTTTGTGGCCCTTGTCTGTTTCTACCCAGAGTTGAGAGCGCCATAGGCTCAGATGCGATGACTGGAATCACACAGTCAACTGTTGTTCGTAATGGATGCATCTCTGAGAGTGTTGCACAAATTTCCCGACCAACGCTGCAGCTCGCTCTCTCTCTCTCTCTCTCTCTCTCTCTCTCTCTCTCTCTCTCTCTCTCTCCGGGGTGTGATTGACGCCAGAATTTATAATGAAAGGAAACTCAGAGTACAGCCCTTATGTCACAGATCAAAGAGAATTTACATGAGTTATTTTCATTATCCTCGTCCTTGCTGACCGCCATAAAGAGAAAAATATCAATCAATCTTTGGAGCGTTTCTCTTCTGTTTTCCACTCTATCTGCTTTGCTCCAGCTTCCAGCTCTTCTCAGTTATGTTTCCTGGGTCAGACTGTGTACAACAGGCATTCGCTGCCGTCAGGTTTGAACAGTACCTTCACACAGTCATTTCATGAAAATCTGCTGTACATGGTGAGTGTGTGTGTGTGTGTGTGTGTGTGTGTGTGTGTGTGTGTGTGTGTGTGTGTGTGTGTGTGTGTGTGCGCGCGCGCATGTGCGTACTGACACACTGCGCGCAAGTGTGTGCGTCCGTGTGTGTCCGTGCGTTTGTGCGTGCAAGTGTGTGTGTGTGTGTGTGTGTGTGTGTGTGTGTGTGTGTCTGTCTGTGTGTGTGTGTGTGTGTGTGTGTGTGTGTGTGTGTGTGTGTGTGTGTGTGTCACTCACACTCTGTGTGTGTGTGTGTGTGTGTGTGTGTGTGTGTGTGTGTGTGTGAAGATGGAAATGCAAAAAGAAAAAAAAAAATCTGAAGAAGAAAGAAAAGAATCAAAGCAAAAATAATGAAGTCAGTTAAAGGCAAATCAGGAAGACCCCCCAAAAAAAGAGAAGGGGGAAGAGGCCCTCCCAGTGGGTTGAACTTTATAAAAAAAAAAAAAAAGGTAAGACTTGCACCACTAACAGCCAGTCAGTCAGGCAGCATAACTGGAATCAAAGGCACATGGCAGAGAGATGACAGAGATCTATTGGTGAAATCAATGGCGAGGTCCGAGGAGATGATAGAGGGATGTATGCGAAAAGAATAATTGCCAGTGGGGTTTAGATGAATGGAAACTCTCTTCTTCTTCTCTCTTCTTCTTCTTCTTCCACAGTTTATGGGGAGTCACTGAGGCACCATACTAAAGAACATTTCACCAGGTTCCTCTAGTTCTGTCGGTGATGTGCCAGGGCCAGGGTATTCCATGTGGATTCTGCAAATTTCTTAGTTCATTTGTTGTTGTTGTTGTTGTTGTTGTTGTTTTTTTCTGTCTTCCCATCTGTCTCCCTCTTTGAACAGTTCCCTGAGGGATTGCTTTGGCTGGGCAATTCGTTCTTGTTAGTTGGTAGTTTTCCCCCAAAACTGATGTCATTAGATCTGTATATTGTTGTATGTGCTGCTTGATAGTTTGACGCACCTGTTCATTTGAAATAGTATCAATATATACCGGATGTTAGTTGGTTTGAAGTAACGCCTCATTTTCATGCCTTGGATTCCGGTTTCCCTGATCAGCGTGTTCCTCATGCACACAAAAGACGGGGTAAACCAGCGCACGCCGAAGCCTGTTCTTGTTTGATGGAGATGTTATTTCCTCCTGCACATGCTTCAGTCTGTACAGCGTTTGTGTCGTCTTTACTTCTCTTGAGAGGATTCTGGGTTGAATCCCTCATAGCTAAAAATGGATCCCAGGTAAGTAACCTTTTGAACAGTTTCAAAGTGTTGTCCATCGACTGTGACATCAGTCGTGGTGATGGTGTT
The DNA here is from genome assembly GCA_016801955.1 of Conus betulinus. Taxonomy (NCBI): domain Eukaryota; kingdom Metazoa; phylum Mollusca; class Gastropoda; order Neogastropoda; family Conidae; genus Conus; species Conus betulinus. Next base: position 408,387 of record JADBJO010000037.1, on the reverse strand, counting down.
GTGGCTGGCCATCATGTTGGTCTTGTCGCGCGGGTTTCCATGCCATATGTTATTGACGATTCATCCTGTTTTTTTTGTGCTTGTTTGTATGTTGTTGTTTTTTTTCAACAAACTGATGAATTCTTGTTCGCCGCCAGCCACGATATGGATGTCACCTACAAACCGAAAGCTTGTGATGGTTCTGTTCCAATGCTGACAGTGCTAACATGACTTTCAAGTGCAGGTCATGATGCGTTCCAGGAATCATTCAAAAAGTGTGGAAAATAGATGGCAGGCCTGATGAACTCCAAGTACAGTATTGTAGCCTGTAGCGCCTCCTGTCAGATTGTGTCCAACACCTTGAAGTTCTTGAAGAGTAAAGAACTCCCTCTTGTGCTAGACATGCTTTACGTTGAGGGTACGCCAGCTAAAAATATGTTCGATTGTACTTCTGCCCGTGAGGAATCATCTTGTTTTTTCAGCTGGAATGGTATCGTTTGTACTTCTGCCCTTGAGGAATCATCTTTTTTTCAGCTGTAATGGTATCGTTTTGCAGCTATAACCTTTCAGAATGATTCTGTGAGATAGGGGAGGTGGGGGGGGGGGGGGGGGGGGGGGGGGGGGGGGGGGGGCTACTTTGCAGCATGGCTGATTAAACTAGCGCTGCAATAATTTTGGAAGTGTTGGAGATGTCGTTTATTAGTAAAGGTGGCGATTAGTGATTGAGACCAAGGCATTGACCACTCTACAATGTACCAGACTGTGTTGCAGATGGCAGTAAGGATGTTGATTACTGCCTCTCCCGCCATGTTTCAAGTGTTCTGCTGGAACATTGTTGATGCCTGCACCCTTCCCACAGGTCAGCGAGTTCACAGGAATGGAAGAGAGATGAATTTTATTGCTGTTGC
>JADBJO010000037.1:402500-405000 GCA_016801955.1 Conus betulinus | reverse complement strand
AAACGAGAAAGAGACAGATTTTTGCTTAATTAATTAGATTGAATTCACAACATGTAGGATCATTCTTGCTCCCACAAGAAAACAAAGACACGCCCATAACTCCAAAGAAATGCTGCCTACGACACTGAATCGCCTAGCAGATATGACAGCAGAGCACACAGAACAAACAAGGAGACATTGGGGATGTTCTGTGTACTCTGTGCTGTCATATCAGCAAGGCGATTCGCTGCCGTAAGCAGCATTCCTTTGGAGTTATGGGCGTGTATTTGTTTTCTTGTGGGAGCAAGAGTTACCGTAATTATTTGTTGTTTATTGTTTACTGTTCCCTGCCTCATTTCATAATTACCTTCGTTCCAATCAAATCGAGCTTACCGGCATTTGTTTCAGTTTGTCCATGTCTTGTCTGACTGTATTCAAATCGAAAAGGCTGTGCCAGTCCTGAATAAATATTGATTTTGTTTTAATCATTTCTTCAGTCGTTGCTGTGTAGATGTGTCCGGTATAGGACATACTAAAGTCTTTTGTTATAGTCATTTGTTTTTTCTCTTGGGGGGGGGGGGGGGGGGGGGGGGGGGGGGGGGGGGGGGGGGGGGGCTGGCGGGATGTTTCCGTGTTTGTTCTGTGTGCTCTGTGCTGTCTGTTAAACGTTTTCGGTGTCGTAAGAAGCATTTATTCCTTTGGAGTGATGGGCGTGTATATTTTTTTTCTGAGGGAGCAAGAGTTAACGTACTTTGTTTACTGTACCGTGTCTCGTTTCATAATTACTTTAGACTGAATTCAGGCTGGGGAAAAAATCAAGTATTAATAAACATGTCTTATAGAAAAATAAAACGTAGACTCAAAATACCATCACGCTTTTTCCCAGTTTAATATCTATATCTCTGCTGTTTACTTTTAGTCAAATTGATAATAATCATGACTAGCAGAGCAACCATTATTTTCTGTTATCAAAAACATATAGTTCTGCGATACAGAGACATTTTTTTCCAACGCATTTGAACTTCTATGTCAAAATAGGGTCTGGTGTCTTTTTCTATCGTTCACGAAGATTTAGTATGGCTATTGAAAGGTAAGTATTCTATTTCTTTTATAATTTTGCCGTTCTAAAACTTTGCATGAAAAAGTTTACGTGTTTTAGGGATGAAAAAGTGACATTTGAACATATTTTAATTTGGGGGGCAATTTTGCTTTTCAAATTCTTTGGAAATATGTTGCCGCGTAGAGAGGTGTTCATTTATTTTCTTACTCTTTCAAAGTGTTCTGCTTTGAATTAGACAGGCCGTACGTCTTGTCGGTTTTTGTAGACTGGCCCTACATCTTGTCGGGTAGGCTTTTGATTAGACTGGCCCTACATCTTGTCGGGTAGGCTTTTGATTAGACAGGCCCTACATCTTGTCGGGTTGGCTTTTGATTAGACTGGCCGTACATCTTGTCGGGTAGGCTTTTGATTAGACTGGCCCTACATCTTGTCGGGTAGGCTTTTGATTAGACAGGCCCTACATCTTGTCGGGTAGGCTTTTGATTAGACTGGCCCTACATCTTGTCGGGTTGGCTTTTGATTAGACTGGCCGTACGTCTTGTCCGGGTGGCCGTTTCCTTTGAACCGTCCCTGTCTTTCTGACCCTCTCATCTCCGCCCCCCTCCCCACTCCTCTTCCCGCACCATAACCCCAACCCCACATCTCTCTCTCTCTCTCTCTCTCTCTCTCTCTCTCTCTCTCTCTCTCTCTCTCTTCTTAACCCACCTAGGCTACCCCCCCCCCTCCCCCCGTTCACTGATAGGGTTGCTGATTTTTTAAAGTTTGATCGATAATCATTGATTTTATTATCTTACTTTAGCTTTCAACTGTAATTAGAATCCAAAATTTTTCAACATGGATGGGCTTGTTACAAAAGAGTGAAACTATCTTGCATTTAACATACAGACAACGAGATGCTGCTGTGTCAAATGTGTCTTGATTCCAGAACCGGTGCTTTGACATTATGCTCATCCCACATTCAATGCCACTGATATTGTCTTAACTCCAACAGTACTGCTGTTGATTCCGTTAAAAAAAAAAAAAAACAAAAAAAAAACAGTGCCGTTGATTCTGTTTTAATGCCAAAATCAGTCAGTGGCTACGTTTTTAAAGAAAGAACTGCCATTGATTTTGCTGTAATTGGTTGTACTGTCATTTTAAGATAAATCCTTTCACGCCCAACGTCAGGTATATCCATGGTTTAGGGGTCATGGGAGAAGACAAAAAAACGGAAAAACATGCATGTCAGTGTCAGACTCAACGCTTATGCAACGTCGACAAACAAACAGTCAGACAAAACGAATGAGAGTTCCCCCTTTTAATTAACATCTAAACATTTTACACTGTTTACATACAAATTCTTTCTACTTTTTTTTTTTCACAAAAGAAAAAAATAGACACACATTTTTCATAGTTACATCATAAGCTAAAAAAACCTTTTGCCTTCTTTCAAAATTCGCAAACTCTGTGCCACATACAAAC
>JADBJO010000037.1:375000-397500 GCA_016801955.1 Conus betulinus | reverse complement strand
ATCAGGGGGTTGTTGATAAAAGAACGATTATTTTGGAATTTAAAGACCGTTCATCTCATGTTATAAATAAAGATAATAACTCTACTTGCTGAGTATGTTGCAGAGACATCTTATGTCAGGAAAAAGAAATGCTCGGTAAGAATTTGTAATGTTTGAGTTGTTTGTGTTCATGTTTTTTTTCCGGAAGCTTGGTGACCTTATTTAGAATTTTTTTTTTTTTGCTATTGTAACTAATGGTTAAACGGACGGTGATGATTGATGTGACCGTGCAGAAATGATTTATTACCGTTGATATGTGTACCTGGGTGAGGCACTTGTGGTACTTTTGAAAATTACATATTCATTTTGAGTGAGGAAAAAGCACGTCATTATTTTTCTTTTTCTGCCACATGGTTTTGAGTTCCAACGTTAACATGTACGTAATCCGTTACAATTTATGTTTCTTTGCTTTATATGCTTTTTTCGGCGCTGCAAGTGTTAATGTACACCCCCTTGACATAAAGGTTATGTAGGCCATTGTCAAAAAAATTTCTCTCTCTCTCTCTCTCTCTCTCTCTCTCTCTCTCGTCTCTGTTCTTGCGCATTGTTCCGCTTTCTCTAATAGCTGTCTGTTTGTGTTTTACTGTGTATGTATATTCTAATATTCTATCTATTCATTTGTCTGTCCCAATTATTTAGTTATCTGTACACAGCCTTGATATGGCCCCCATAGGGTCGGCTGGGCTATAAAGAGTATGGGTTGAATTGAACTGAATCTGCCTGCCAGCCTGTCTGTATCTGCCTGTCAGTCTGTCTCACATCACATCTCTCTCTCTCTCTCTCTCTCTCTCTCTCTCTCTCTCTCTCTCTCTCTCTCTACACACACACAGACACACACACACACACGCATACACACACACACACACACACACACACACACACACACACACACACACACACACACACACAAAGCCAAGCCATGAATTTGAATTTAACTCTCGTGTTGCAGTCAGAAGCTATCGCTGTTGCTGGCTCATTCGCTTTTAGCATGACAGTGTTAATTAGCTTAACGACATTTTACGAGAACCTAGCCTCCAACTGCCATTGGTTCCGAACACTAAAAGGACCAAGTTTGTATCCTTGTTGCTGAGTGCCCACGCCCACGTCCACGTACATGAGGCTGAGAGAGAGAGAGAGAGAGAGAGAGAGAGAGAGAGAGAGAGAGAGAGAGAACGAAACGAAACGAAAAACGAAATTTTTATATTACCAGGATAATAGGATATGTATAGAAATACTTTTTTCCACCCAGTCCTGGGGGGGGGGGGGGGGGGGGGGGGTGGGGGGGAGAGAGAATATGAATGAATGAATTCTTTAATCAGAAGGCCATGGCCTATTCTGATGGGGCCTCAGTCAAAAAAAAAAAAAATCATACACTGTGTAAATACCTGTCTACCAGTACAATGCAAAATATTCGATTGAATATCTAGTTAATAATGACAGTACGTCTTGCAAAGGTTTTATACAAGTACCATGACAAATTTCGCATCATTACAATGTTAGATGACGAATATAAAAGGCACAATCTGAACATACATGGATTCATGTAATATTCTCTTGGAATAAATTCTTTTCTTAAATCACAGTAAGCTGGACACATAAGGACAAAATGGATTTCATCTTCCTTAGCAGTTGAACATAGTAGACATAACAACTGTGATTCAGTTGTTTCTTGTATACCTTAAAGAATGTGTGAATACAGACGAAAACTCCAAATCTAAATGTGCTTAGGACATTCTTTACAAATATTCATAGATACATAGGGCTCCCTTAGATAACTGTTTTTAAACGTTCTATAAAATCTGTCACTTGCTTGCGTATGATTGTCCCATTTCTGCCACCTGCAATCAGCTATTGTCTGTCTAAATTCTTTCATGAACATTGAAACTGACTCTATACCCTGATTATCCCAAACATTTAAAAAGCCATATTTGTCTAAAGTTATACAAACATTTGGAACACACGTACGCTTCCCCTTTTCGTCAAGAGAACATACATTCTATATGCCTAATATGGTAGTCTATGTTCCCCCATATGGGTCTGTTTCAACCAGAATTTAATGCAATGTACATACGAGTTTAAGTATATAGGGTACCTACCCAGATCGCCATACACGAAATCATCCGGTGTTCTTGTCTTCACCAAAGAACCTTTTAAGACCATATGTGTGTACCTTTTCTATTTCTAAAGTTGCCTTATCCAAAGCCCATATTTCAGCGCCATACTGTACTATATGCTGCACTTCGGCATCGAATAGCTTAAAAAAAAAAAATAAAAAAAAAAAAAAAAAAAACAGTTCAGGTGAATTATTCTCAAGTTTATACAATGTTCTCAGAATTGCTCTTTTAGCTTCACTCACCAATTCGTCACATGCTATATAGAAACCAAGTTTGGCTGAAAAGCACAGGCCTAGATACGTACAGCTGTTAACAACTTTCGTTTCTGTTGTACCATATATCCATTTTTCCCTTGAAGCTAAATAATCACCTTTCCTGAAAACTATGATATTACCTTTATTCATAGTCACCGTCAATTCCAGATAACTGGATGTTGTATACAAATTATTCAACTGAGTTTGTAGTCCAACCACTGTTTCAGCACCAAAATATTATCATCTGCAAATAACAAATTAAACAATCAAACAACTCGGAGAAATCAGGAGAAAATTTATACACCATGCTTTCCAGTTTCAATTATTTCTAAACGAAAACAAAACTGGACTGCACACATCTCCTTGTTTTACCCCTCTTGAATAAATGATAAAATCTGTCAAATCTGCCTTATTTCTTATTTTTGCTTTAACATTCTCATACATACTTCTTCTATAGGCATACATTTTGCTCCCTATTTCATTTTTGACAAGTATTTGCCAAAACGTTTTCTTGATACAGAATCGAAAGCTTTTTCAAAATTGATAAATGCAACATATAACTTTCTATTGTTCAGTAACTGCTTTTGAACTGACGCCAAAACTGTAAAAAAATAAGATCAGTTGTTGAATAATTCTGTTTAAATCCAGCCTGATACTCACCAGTGGTATTATTTTCTTCAATCCGCTTTTGCAGTCTTACATTAACTATTGAACTGTAAGTCTTCCTGCTCACATTGCTCAGTGATATGCTCTGTAATTATTCGGACCATCTACATCTCCCTTTTTATGTCATGTACAAATTATGGATTCTGTCCATTGCTCAGGGTATACACCTTTATCAAACAGAGCATTGAACAACTTACCAAAGACATAGCAGCAAGATCACTAGAAAAACTTCAAAAATTCACCTATTGTACCATCTGGCCCCGCTGATTTTGAATTCTTTAATTTCCCCAAAGCACCAATTATCTCTTCTTTCTTTCGTAAAGCGGCACGCTAACAGGTTCTCCAGCTACGGAAAACACACATGCTCTGGACAATTTGTTTCTGACACAAACTCGACCTGTGTAACGTGTTCAGTGATCCCCTATGAAAACTCTGCAACGTTTAAATTTAGAATTGCTAAAGGCTAAATTTCTCTTTAACACATTCGGTCGGCCTAATCCCTATTTCGTCTGAACAAGATTTCTATTAGCACTGGGGTAAAAATTTGGTTCCTTCGATATTAAGGTGGCCAAAGACCATACTGGCTCTTTTCCCAGCCTCTCTTGCCTCTTTTAAATAAGGATCCAGTTTTTATCCTAATTTCTTTGACTCTTTTACTAAAGTCCTCTCCAACGAAAATCGATGTACCTTTCAGCTTACCTTTAGCTCTCAGAATGTCTTTTTTGTCTTTGAAAAATGTACACCTAGCCACAATCGGAGAGTCCTTAGAGGACACAGGTGCATACGGTCGAATCGACACTCTCCTGTCAGTTCCAGTGTGTTCACAATCAAATCCCTGACACTGTCTTCACAATTTTCCACGTCTTGTTGTCTTTGCGAGGTATTCCATGGAATACGAGGTTGTTTCGCTTTGATCTGTCTTCAAGTTCATCAGTTCTGCGTTCCATATTTTCACATTTAGTCTAGCTTTTAACATTTCATTTTTACTTTCCAGAGCTTTTTTTTTTGTTTTGTTTTGTTTTTTTGGCTTAACGTCAAACCCTCTTCCTGTGTAGCCATTTTGTATTTCAGAGTTCTACATTCTTTCAGTTCATTGACGTCATCTTGCCTTATGTCGAACTTTGTGTTTATGCTTTTAACAAAGTCTCCATTACATCGCGTGTGGTCAGGTTTTCCGTCTGTAGACTGGCATCTAGGGCAATCCACGTTGTCGTTGCTGTTAATCTTTCCAGCAGAGGTCAGTCGTGAATGTCGCATGCATGTCCTTGCCTTGAACTGGTCCGGGGTTCTTTTCAATGTCACCCACACCGGTGTAAAAGGTCCCCCCCTCCCCCCCCCCCCCCCCCCCCCCCCCCCCCCCCCCCCCCCCCCTCTGCCGAACTCCAGAACAGAAGTGTCAGCAACACTTCCACGACGACACCGGTTGACCTCTGCCGACCTCTCAAGGTCAGCAAAAACATGGCCTTCTTCCGTTTTGCTGTCAGGTACATGAAGCTGATAAACACAGCGGTAAAACTTCCGCATACCGCTCTAAAGACGAGTGGAGCTACTGGCATGCCGTGACTGGTATCGTCATCAACGTCTGCGCAGAATGTTTAATCTTAACAGTTGAATGGGCCATCGAAGTTCTAATTAATCTGCGGAACTCTTTGAATATCGGCCTTTTCTCTGTAACATCCGCGCATGCGCTCCCGAGAGAGAGAGAGAGAGAGAGAGAGTCATCTACAGCTCAGAGAAATGCAAAATGCAATGATATAGATCCAAAATGTCATGTTGAACCAAAGCGATGCTTTTCTTTTTCTTTTTCTTTTTTTTTTTTTAAAACGAAATAGGGTCCAAGAAAGAGACACAACCCCCGCGGGTTTGAGCCATTTTCTGTCCTAATGAATATTGTTTCCCCCTGTCAGATTGTTTTTTTAGCCCTTGCTAGCGTATTGTTTCAGGTATGAACGTGTTTTCCTTTTTCGTCGTTTTGCATACGTCTTAATCTAAAGACCTTAATATTGCATCGCACGCTGAAAGTTTCTTTGTCGACTTTTTGTAGTTAAGATCCGGGCCAAATGTTGGTGAATTAGTTTGACCACACACACACACACACACACACACACACACACACACACACATAAGAGAACGACCGAACGAACGAAACATCGTTTATGGAGGGAAAGGAATACACACAAGTCAGTGGCTTTTTTTTTATCCAGCTCTCAAACAAAGAAAAGATATGTAAATGTATGAAAGAAAACAGACAGAGAGAGAGAGAGAGACAGAGAGAGAGACAGAGAGAGAGAGACACAGAGAAAGATGACTGAAAGCATACTGTATCCGCTGCAGGGTTAAAAACAGCAAAATGAGAATTAAAGAAACTAAGTAATGAAAGGCGAACTTGTACTTACAAATTATTGGTAGGAACAAAATCGGCGAAATAAAACGGCTGATTTCATCAACATTTTGTTTGTTCACAATGCGTATCGTTCCTTTGTCAATATTTTACATATTTTAACTCAAAATCAAATTTGTTAGTAGTCTGTCCGCTTGAAAAGAAAGGATTAATCTCTATACTCCGATGGTATTAAAATCCACACCTCCAACATTCCCACTCCACAGACGTTCATATTTTTCACATATATGTATGTAGGTAGATAGACAGATAGATAGATGTGTGTGTGTGTGTGTGTATGTGTGTGTGTGTGTGTGTGTGTGTGTGTGTGTGTGTGTGTGTTGAGACTTATTCGTCTGAATTCAGTCTGAGGAAAATTCAAGTATTAATACAGACAGTTGTCTGAAAAATAAATGCAAATTCTTATCTCCATCACAGGATTTTTTTTTTCAATTTAATATCTATATCTCAGCTACCACGTCGAAATGGCAATTATAATACCAGATTTAACATTGTTTGCTTAGCATAAAAATGTATCATTTTGAGAATTAGGAACAAGAAATATTCTAAATGCAGTTGAACTTCCTTGTTAAAAAATGGTAGGCTATCATTTCCTTACTTTCACGAAGATCTAGCGTAGCTATTAAATGATAAATTAAGTTGTTTTTTTTTCAATTTACAGTTTCATAACATTGTTTCAAAAAATTCGTTTATGAATGAAAAATGAATACAATCTATAGCGATTGTTGCATCAAATCCTAAAAAAAAAAAAAAATACAAAGAAAAGAAAAAAGTGATTCTGTAGGCGTATATTTTGGACTTTGGTACATTTCTTGTTATCAACTCAGTAAAAGCGCCCAGAAACGCTGAGCAAAAGTACACCCCAAAACATGTTCGATACTGTTCTGACACGGCCCCCAAAAGCTGCTCCTATCATTATCAGCGACTCTAATTTCTTTTGAAATAGTATTTGTTCCTAAACATCTGTGGAATATTCGAAGTTGAAACCATTTGAGGTTTATATCCGTTTTTATTTTATTTTCATGCCTCCCCGTCATGAGTTTGAGATAGTTAATTTATGGAGCTCTCAAGTCATCAGCAATCAGTACATGTACAATCCTAGTATATGGCTACATGGGCGTTAAATGCTCATCTTGCGTCGAACTGGATGAAGATAAGTGATTGCTCGTTCATTTTCGTGTCCTGAGTATTGTGTATCTTCCTGAAGAAGACCTAAGAGGTCGAAACGCGCCATGTTTTGTCTTGTGATTCGTTTGTCTGCGTTTTTCGGCGGAGCTTATCAATAATTTTTCAAGTTAGAAAGTGAGAAAAATCAATATTGACATCCTGTGTGTGTGTGTGTGTGTGTGTGTGTGTGTGTGTGTGTGTGTGTGTGTGTGTGTGTGTGTGTGTGTGTTTAACTTCTGTGTGGAAAAAAAAACGTCGATTGTGATAAAAAAAATAAATGTTGCTTTTGTTCTCAAATATTTTGGAGACAGTGTTTTTCCCCGACTTGAATACGTTTATTGTATATTGGTTCAGCTAGTAGTTCAGCAAATTTTAAGGCACACATTTGTACTAGAAATGTTCATAAGCTTCAAAAACATCTGCCCAGAATCGATTATATTAGGTAAATCTTGAAATAATCTCTGGACCATGTTTATTGGTTAATGACCATTGTAGGAAGTTACGGAGTAGATATGTTTTTCCATTTATACTTTTATCTTTCACTTTTACAGATCCAAGACACTTTCAGAGATGTGACAAAGGTTTTTAACTCGGTAAGACCGATACCCTTTTTTTTTTTTACACAATTATACGCAGTTTTTCGACTGACAGTGACTGTTTTCTTATTCCACACAAATTCATAACAGGTGTGTTGGCATGATTGAGAAAAAAAAATCTGATGGACTTGGCGAAAACAGCCAGAGATGGATTAGTTTTGAAAGGATCACAAATTTTAATATAATGATTCTACGAAGGGGGGTTATCTAGCGTTTTTCTCATAATAGTATTAAACAAGCATTTGCTGTCAGCTAGCTTTTCTGCGTAATTCATTTCCATACTTTTTTTTTCAAAAGCTTAGTGAACCATACACCTAGTATTCGAAATTTTGAAGGATTCCAATCTATTTCTAAATGTTCTATGTAACGAACGTTACCATTTTGCATGCTTTCTAACCAAATTGCACATGTTTTACCCCAATTGATATGAAGAAGTGGCACATTATCAAATTTAAGAAGAGCTTCAAGACAAAGTTTTAAAGAATTGTCTATCAACTGCAAGTAGAAATCCGTGAAAGCTCATATTCAGTCATCTATCGTAATTCCCATGAATGTTTTGAATTTCTGTCACCATGATGGCTAATGTCTCAACATAGATGGCTAATGTCTCAACATAAAGTGCAAACATGAATATGGGGAAATTGGGTCTCCTGTTGACAGCCTTGTTTGATTTCAAACCAGTCTGAAATGTGGCCGTTCACAACAATGCAAAACTTTATATTTTCAGTAAATGTGCTTATACATTTACATATGTCTTTCTGGATACCATACACTTTTAAAACTTCAGACATAAAATTCCAATTAATCGAACCGAATGCCTTTTGAAAGTCTATATTCAACAACAGGCCAGGTAGATCTACTTTTCTAAATACTATTGGATATAGAGTCAAATATCATCTAAATACTGTTGGATATAGAGTCAAACTTCAACCTTGGATTATCACCGGTATATCTGTTTATTATGAATGCTGTTTGATCTTCACCTATAAACTGAAGCGATACACGTATTATTCTACTTAGACGATCGTATCTTATCAACTACATTTAAAACTGAAATTGGTCTTCAGATTTTTATGAACTGCCAGGTTTGTCCCTTTCGGAATACATGTGAACATGTTATGATTCCTTCTTGCTGAACAGAAGGAAGTTCTACTTCTGTTAATCTGTGTTTAGCGCTCTTGCAATGAAAATACCATTTTTTCCCCAAAAAAAACATGTTTTAAAGAATTCGGAACTAAAATTATTAGCTCACGCGCACACATACACCCACGGGGACATAAAAAAAAACACACGCACGCTGACACGCATGTGTGCACGCACTTTGTTTGTCTCCTGCTCACTTATTCACATTCATGTACATAAAAACACGCGTTCACAGTAACAAATATACACACTGTACACGCGCGCAGGGTGGTTGGGCAAGCAATAGCCTGTATGTACACTCCGTCTTTCTGCCTGTGCTCTCTGAAGTGAAATGTGCTCAGATGCTTGTTGGGAGAGGTTTAATGAATGAATGAGAAGAAATTTTATTCATTTTTTTTTCTTTAGAAAACGCATTCGAATTCGTACAAAATACACACTTTTATGTGTGCGCGCGCGCACGGATTCGAATGTGTTTATCTCCGTGTATGTACGAGTGCGCGTGAGCAAGTGTGTATGTGTATATGTAGGCCCTGTGTATGTGTGCGCACGTGTGCGTATGCTCATGTGTATCTGTGCGCATATTCTCTATTCAAACGTCATCAGCGTCAAGAAGAAGAATGAGGAGGCCTGCAGACGCAGCAGGTTTCGGGGCTTGACGGGCTGAGTATAGCCTGCGATTTCAAGCATTGGCCAAACCTGTCCGCTACATTGCGAACAGATAGCTGGCAGTTAGGAACTGTGTTCTGTTCGGGTTATATTCCCCTGTTTGCAATTGTCCAGTCAAAATCGCTTTCCGATCAGAAGCAAATGCAAGGTTTACGTCCCTTCCGAAATGGTGACTGGTTCATTGACGTTGATTCAGTAATAAATTAGACCACACAGAGTGTTTATTAGTTCAAACATGCCGAGAATTGAAAAGACTGAATTACACACGCAAAGAAGATACGCATCCGACTACCTAAAACCGGCTTGACATGGAAAAATATGTCTAATCAAGAGTGAGCCTTTGTGAAACCACGTACGAGTAGGGGTTTTTTTTTTTTCCGTGGAGCGACGATCGATAACTGGTCACGTATGTGATGAATACCCAAGTTTGTAGACCAGTATCTAAGTTGGCCTTAATGAATGAATTTTGTCTTGCTGCTAGTGTCTGACTACTGCCCAAGTTTTATTCTGTATTGCCTCACAATGACTTCAGTTTCTTCGTTTGAACGGTAGCATTTTTGCAGATTACTGCGCGTAATCAAGGTGAAAAGTCAGGTATGCAAATGTCCCCACACTGTCTTGCGTGTGGCAGGCTGTGTCTGCGGAGAGTGGTGCCTTACAGACTCAGCACGGCAAATTGTTCCTTCGTCTTGCTCCCATGATGACATAATTGCACGCCCATAACTCCTTGTTTATTCTGCTGCGCCGTGTTTTGGCATTTCTGCATGGCCATTTGGTGCCATATGCACCAGTTGTTTGGATGATGGGCATAATTTGCTCATCATAGGAGCAAGAGTTATTCTACTTCTTTTTATTTACTGTTAACTATTTCCTGCCTCATTTAAGATTTCCCTTTCTAAAATTAATGTCATTTATTCTGTTTTCCTTCCAGAACGAATACCATCCATTCTGTCTTTGCTCCTGAATCAGTGCCATTGATTCTGTCCTAGCTACGAAATTCAAGCCATCGATTATGCACTCCAAAATCAATGCCATTAGCATCGCTTTAATTCTGAAATCTGTGCGGTTGATCCTATCTTAGTTCCAAAAGTAACGCCTTGATTTTGTTTTAAGTCAAAGATTAGTCCAGTTAATTTAGTCTTAATTCCAAACTCTGTCGAGTAGCGTTGATTTAAACCCGGAATCAATGCCACTGATTCTGCCACTGTTCCAGTATCAGTGCCATCAGTTCTGTCTGAGCTGCAAACTCCGTGACACTGACTGTCTTATTTCCAAAGTTGATGCCGTTAATTCCTCTCATAAATCCTGTATAAGACATTAATCATCCGTTTTTTTCACTCGCAAGTAGGCCTTTGGGTCAACAATCGTTTTCGGGGCCATTTTAGCCATCTTCATATACTTTACCGTCCATCTTTCTCTATATCTATCTATCTATCTATCTATCTATCTCTATCTATCTATCTGTCTGTCTGTCTGTCTGTCTATCTATCTGTCAATCTATCTGTCTGTCTGTCTGTCGATCGATCCATCGATTGATCTGCCTGTCTTTCTGTGTGGTTGTCTTATGTCTGCCTGTCTGTCTGTCTGTCTGTCTGTACTTATCCATCTGTCTATAATTATGTCTGTTTACATGTCTCTCTACACGTCAATCTATGTACATATCCATATGCACTCTGTCTATCCGCCTATCTTTTGGTCTGTCTATATATCTGTTTAGCAATCTGTCAATCGTCTGTCTCTGTCTCATCGTGTGTCTAATTAATCTACCTGTGTATTTATATGTATGTCTGCTATACATCTAGACATCCGTCTGTCTATACATTTATCTCTATGTCTAGCCATATTCCTTGTCTATCGCCTGTATTTTCATTCGTTTTCTTTCGATTGGCTTCTTCAATTCTCTCTCTCTCTCTCTCTCTCTCTCTCTCTCTCTCTCTCTCTCTCTCTCTCTCTCTCTCTCTCTCTCTCTCTCTCTCTCTCTCTCTCTCTCTCTCTCTTCCATCGTTCGTTTTTTTCCTTCTACTTTTCTTTTCTTTTCTGTCTGTGTGTCGCTGTGAAGTGGGGTAAGCGTGTGGGCATACCGTCTGGTATTCAGGACCCACTCTGAGGGCAGACGACTGAGAGAGGGTGAAGAAGGCTTTCTCTAACAGCTAAGCCGTTGAGGTACGGGTGGGAAAGATGGAATGCTTATTGAACGCTCGTTGTTCAGATCGCGCGAGAGGGGGAGAGACTTACGCTACTCAGAAGTTCCAAATGGCGTGGGTTCTTTGCTCGATTTTCTATTTCTTTCTTTTCTTTTCTTTTCTCTCCTGTTTTCTCTCCTTTTCGTGATTCTTTCATTCATTCTTTCCTTTCTTTCTTTCCTTTTTTTTCCTTATAATGGATCTTTCTTTCTTTCTTTACCATCTTCTAGATGTCATTCTCTCTCTCTGTCTCTGTCTCTCTCTCTCTCTCTCTCTCTCTCTCTCTCTCTCTCTCTCTCTCTCTCTGATCTTCGATTCTAAGATGTTATCTGTTGTTTTTCTTCCTCCTCTCCCTCTTTCTCCTTCTCTTCCTCCTCCGCCTTCCTGTCGCTCCTCATTTTTTGTCCTCCTTTCTTATCTTTCCTCTTCTTCTTCTTTCTTCTTGTTCTCGTCCGCCGCCGTTATTGCCGTTTTCTTTTTTTTTTTTTTTTCTTTTTTTTCCATTTCTTCCTGTTAATTTCTTCTAACCTATACTTTTTCTTCTTGTTTTTTTTCGTGATCGTGGTTCTCGTCGTCGTTGCAATTGTCGTCGTCGTCGTCATTTTGGTCTTTCTTCTCAGATTCGGCTTGTCTCTCTCTCCATGTGTATAAAACGTCTACTCGTCCATCTTTCGATACAGATTTTTTTTGTACAGCAAGCGGCTGTGCTGAACTTTCATGTTTGTCGTGAGTTTCATTCACAGGCATTAAATGCATGCTGCACGTGAAATTCCGCTTTATTGTCTCATTGGAAAGAGTTCTCATACAAGTAAAAAATATGCAGATATGATCTTATGGACAACGACGATTTTGGCACCAAAGAAAAATGTGGAGGGGACTACATATTATACAATCATGATGTATTTAAAAACAATCCCTGGGAAAACTGAAACAGGAAACAAAGAAGAGAAAGGGTGAACGAACGCTGGAAATAGACGATCGGCTAGTCTGTACAAGAAAATCATATAGCAACAGTTATTTTCTCAGAAAAGAAAAGCATGCATCTAACCCATCTGTGCTGCCCATAAATGTATTCTGCAAACACAGAACTGGGGGGGGGGAACGCCTGTTTACTGGGTCTGCATACTTTCTTTTTAAAAACTTCAGCTAACGTCTACATTACTTTGTTCATTTCAGATTCGGCTTGTCTGTCTGTTCGTGTGTATAAACGTATATTTGTCCATCTTTAGATGCATTAACATAACCAGTTATAGTGTCGCTTTCAAATGTGACTCACCAACAGTCTTTTCTTTTTTTCTTTTTTTTTTTTTTTTTTTTTTTTTTTTTTTTTTTTTTTTTTTTTTTTTTTTTTTTTTTTTTTTTTTTTTTGTTTAAAAATAACGTCAAAACATGTTATGAAAGTCATCACCAGCCATTCTCTGCCTTGAATTACCTCGCCCTGCATCTTCTGTCTTTGGTGCTAACGAAAAAGTTTACTTTTAGGGATGAAGGTTAGACAGGATAATGTGTGTGTGTGTGTGTGTGTGTGTGTGTGTGTGTGTGTGTGTGTGTGTGTGTGTGTGTGTGACCCACTTTCTGTGTCACATCAGTGGATTTGACCAGAGCCGCTCATTCCGAGACCCCGTCCACAGCTTCAGCCCTGGCACCGGCAATCCACAGGGAGCAGTCAATGTCAAGTCGTTAAGAGGCAACCCATCGGAGGAGACTCTGCACTGCTGCCGAGTCACTTCGGTGGTGTTCTGTGGTGCTTGTTCTGATCCAGCATATGCAGGACACCACCTACTAAACCCCCTAGTGATAAAATTAAATACGAGATGAGGCAGGGAACAGTACATAATGAACAATAAACAAGTAGGGTAACTCTTACTCCCACAAGAAACACATAATTCCAAAGGAATGTTGCTTAGGACAATGAATCGTCTAGCAGACATGAGAGCACAGAGCACCCTGAACAAACAAGGAAACATCCCAGAAAAAAGGATCCTCCAAGCTGATTAAATCGAGGTTATTTGTATTTGTTTCTGTCCGTCTTTGTAATTTGTCTGACTTTATTCAAGTTTGAAAGGCTGTGCCAGTCTTGAATGAAAGTTACTTTATATTTATTCATTTCTCCAGTTCTTGCAGTGTCGATGTGTTGGGTATGGGAGTATATGGGCAAGCTTGGAGCATCCGTTGTTGGGGATGTTTCCTTGTTTGTTGTTGTGTGTGCTCTGTGCTGTCATGTCTGCTAGGTGATTCGGTGTCGTAAGCAACATTCCTTTGGAGTTAAGTTTTCTTGTTGGGAGCAAGAGTTACCCTACTTATTTATTGTTTATCCCCTGCTGAGAACAATAATTGCTTAGACGCAGAGCCGGCGTGAGTGAGCTCTCCCCTCCGGAGGGCGCCAGCACGTCCGTCCAACAACAGCCCCCAAGAATTCGCAGGTACAGGTTACTCCGAAGGTATTAAACAAAGGCTATAGACGACGTGGAGAGGGCATCAAAACTAAGGTCACCATGAGAGCAGGGCATGAAGGGTCACAGAATTAGAGACCTTTTTTTAGAATAATCTTTCTAATTCCGTACCGTCATTATGCGCCAGAAATTGTCTCGTCTTCTGAGTGGTGGACGACAGGATCTCAGTTCTCATTTGAATAATGTGTGTGTGTGTGTGTATGTGTGTGTGTGTGTGTGCGTGTGTGTGTGTGTGTGATTTCAGGCGAGGTAGGCAAGGAGATGTACATCGTCAACCGGGGCAGACTACACGTGGTGGCGGACAACGGGAAAACTGTCCTGGCCACCCTGAAACCTGGTAAGTTACGGCAGGCAGGCTCTCTCTCTCTCTCTCTCTCCTCTCTCTCTCTCTCTCTCTCTCTCTCTCTCTCTCTCTCTCTCCTCTCTCTCTCTCTCTCTCTCTCTCTCTCTCTCTTCTCTCGCAGCCGAAGTTTGGGGTCTTGAGAAGATAGTGTGCTGTCATAGAAATTGTACATATATTTGGCTTTAAAAGATTTCTGAACGTTCCCCTGCACAAATATAATAATTGCCTTGCCTTGCCTCAAACAAACTAGATCTAGTTGCAAAGTGAAACGACTGCAGGCGGAAATCTAAACAAATCTTAAATAAATGTCAGCGAACCGCCCAGAGAAACGTGGACAAACGAGTCACAAGACAAACCACAACGCGTTTCGACCTCTTAGGTCTTCTTCAGGTGCAACAAACATGAAACAACTAACGAAAATGCACTTAGCTTTGATCGCTTCTGTGTTCAGCGCAAGATAGAAGGCCTAAGAGGTCGAAACGCGTTGTGGTTTGTCTTGTGACTCGTTTGTCCACGTTTCTCTGGGCGGTTCGCTGACATTTATTTCAGATTTGTTCAAACAAACTAGTCTACGGAGAAAGCGGTAGATATTCTCTTAGTATAAAAACAAGTATGAAATGTATTAGATACAAGCTAAAGCTCCTTAGATTACCTATGTCACGACTATGCAGACAAGCACATGAGATACTTCTTGTTCAGTATGAATTTGGGCATAACAGTTGGGTAACCAATGTGTAGAACGTTTCATGTGAAAATGGATTTGGTATAGTGTGCATGCACTTTTCTGTTGGAAATACCATACTTTTTCTGGTCTTCAGTTGTGAGTGGAGTATTTTTCCTCCATTGTTGAGAGTTTGTTGGCATTCTTTCTTTATTTTTTACGCTTAGAAGAAACATAACATTCTTTTTTTATTTTGCATTTTTTTTTTTTTGCACTTGAAATCACTAAAAAATGAAATTGTTGTTGACTTACCATTTTAACATGTTATGATATAATAAAAGTACAGTGTATCTCCTCCATTTTACAAAAAAAATAGCATGAGAATTGGTTGTTTAGTTCCAGAGATATCCGCGTTTCACATATGCTGGTATACAATAAGAGCTTTTTTGGAAAATGGCTGGCGATGGAGATTTATGCAAAATAGAATGTCTGGCGGTGAAAGGGTTAAAGGATTTGGAAGGGAATATAATTTTCTTGCTGAATTCAAAGACAGACTTACTTTGTGTAATATGCAAATATGGCATTCAATATTAGAAAACAATGACAAATATAAATTATTCTATTCTTTTAAGAACATTTTCCAGCCAGAAAGATACTTGCCTTTAATTACAAATAAATGACACAGGGATAACTTTATAAGATTTCCACTAAGAGGTCGTGGGTTTGATAACTGGTTCTTGATGAAAAACAGGCTGATGATAAATGTCCGACTGTGAAAAAGAAACTGGAAATTAAGTTCATTTCTTATTCTACGGCCGAAAGCAATGTATTGTACTTGACCCACCTTCTTATATTACTAACTAGAATCGTATTGCAAATGTCTTGTCGAGCAACAATGAAAATGTGATAACAGATCTAGCAAAATCATATAAAAAGCTATGAACATTGGAAAAAAAGACAATTGAAAGAAACAAACTAGTGATATATTTAATGACTGAAATGTTTGTCGAGATGATCCGCCTGTATATGCGCAAGAGTGTGCATGATTAACCGGGAGCGATCATTGGAGGTTGGGTGGGGGTGGGAGAGTGGGGACAGGGAGGCAGGAAGCTATTGGAACGAGCTGTGGGCGAGGGGTGGTGGGAGAGAGAAGGAGGGTGATGTGAGCGATTGATTTTACTGAGTTATGTTCGAACATGCCCCCTTGCCTAAAGGGCTTAATTGCTGAATGGACAATAAAATATTTGTCATTGTCATTTTATGTGTGTGTTGTGTGTGTGTGTGTGTGTGTGTGTGTGTGTGTGTGTGTGCGTGCGCGCGCGCGCGCGCGCGCGTGTGTGTGTGTGGTCTCTCTCTCTCTCTCTCTCTCTCTCTCTCTCTCTCTCTCTCTCTCTTTACCTTCTTCTGCTGTCACATGGTTCATTTGTCTTAATTATGACTTTGTTATCCTTTCAGCATGTTTGACTGTGTGAGCAGCGCGAAACAAAACTGTCAGCTAGCAATTATTAAAATAAGAACTATTGTGACACACAGCTGGATTTTACTTTATAGATCCCTGACACAGATCAGTTGTCAGATTCGTGCTTCAATTTTTTTTTCTAAACATTTGACATGATCCAGGTTGTAGAGAAAAAAAAAATCACTGCTATTCTCTCCCCCTTGTCTTTTACCGACCGATGAGGTTTAGAGCCTGCCATTTACGTCATCATTACATGCCTTCTCTAGGATGGGATGTCAATAAGACTGCTGGATATCCACCCCGTGTAAAATGTTCCTCTCTCTTTTCGTGTACGGACTTTTACCACAAAGACGTTGTGATGTCGAACTAAATCCCGGACCTACTCCCAACGTCAAGGCGGACAAGGCAGACAGTTTGAGGCGAATGAGACTGACGAGAGCTAGTGAGGCTTCAGCCACAACCAGCCCCTCCCCTAGCCGCACTTGTCGTCAGCCAACCCCTGAAAGATGTAATGCCTTGCATGCAAATTTGGATCAGTAAGTTGATGGACTGAAGAATGATTTTGATGGGATAAAGGGAGGTTATGAAAGAGTTGAAAGGGACATGTGCTTGCTTAGTGAGGATGTGTGTTGTCTTTAAGCCATGAAAGTGTTTGAATTCAAGCATGAGAATGAGAAACTGAAGGAACGTAATGACTGGCTGGCTGAGGAAGTCTTTCAAGTAGAGGTAAAGGCCGTTGACCATGAAGCTCAGTCAAAAAAAACCAATGTGATAATTCATGGTATCCCCAAGATGGGAAAATGAAACCAGGCAGGACTGTGAGGAGGTGGTTCGGGATCTTATTGCTGATAAGCTCGAGCTGTCCAGTGACCTTCATTTTGACAGACTCCATCACATAAACAGGAAGTGAGACTCCCCCATCACAGGATGCAGCACGTTTACAGGGATACGGAAAGACTACAGGGTGCCAGACGCAAATTGCAGGGAACACGAGTGTACATAAAGGACTTTACCCAGCGTGTGAGAGAAATTTGGAGAGAAAAAAAAACTTGTTCCATACGTGGAGTTACCAAAATAGCAAATTAAAAAGTCACTATGGTTTTTGACCAGTTTATGATTGAAGGAAAGAAGTATTGTTTGCATGAGGAAAGACAAGCTTAAATTCTTAACTTGGGGAAACGGCTGGCCTAATCATGCGTATGCAATTTCACTGAAATTATCTACAGTTAATTTTAATAAAAATGAAAATTTACGAGGGGAACAAATCAGATGGTAACCCCGGTAGATCTTGAATAATGTAATACAAGCAGATGAATTTAACTTTTAGAACAAATGCGATAACACTGGTGTTACCGATAATGAGAGTGATGACCATTTCAACAACGTTTTTTTTCAAAAACGTGTTTGTCTGGCAATTTGAGAATTTCACGGATAGTGGCTCTTCACTTACATGTTCGTATGTTTGTTCAGAAACTACAGGAAACGAACGGTTACTTTCATAAGAAGAATGTATGTCGGAATGTTCAGAATCGTGTCAGAGGAAGTCAGTATAATGTAAACAGCCCGAGAGATGAATGGACAACATATTTTTATCGTGTTTGCATTGGAATGTTAGCGGTTTGCTTTCAAAGATTCATTTTGTATCTTATGTATACTCCTTTGATCTTGTATATTTTTTTTTGGAAACATTTGTGGATAACTTTCATTCTACTATTTTCAGAAATCATAGAGAGCTTTGTAAGCCTCCTGTTCGTGTTACGAGTCAAGGAAGGCGCTCAGATGGCGTTATAAGTTTGGTGAAAAAGAAACTTTTGCCTTATGTTAGAGAAGTGCACAGTGATAACAAAAACACTAATATGTTTCTGATTTGTAAAAGTCTTCGTGGTTTGTCAAAAGATGTCTTGTGTGTTTGTACGTACGTTCCATATGTTCCACCGGAATGTTCACCATATTATTGTATCTGTGATATTGATAATGGTATTAATGATCTAGAAAGCTGTATTTCTTATGCTTTACTTTCTATGCCGGAGGTGTGTTTTTACTGGTATCGGGTGATTTAGAGATAGCACAACATATGATGTTTCACAAGATTTGAATGCACATGAAATTACCTATTATTTTCAAACAAATTACACTACAGAGATGAATTACAGATGCTCTGAAGATAAATGCTTGAACACATTTTAGAAGTTCTTAAACATGTGTACATCACTGGGTCTATGTATCCTGAATGGTGTATGTAATAGTGACTGTGAAGGTCATTTCACATGCATATCAGAAACCGGTAACAGTGTGAATGATTACTTTATAGCATCCTCCGATTTTTGTTTGCTGTAATAGGTCTGTTTTGTATCCTCCATGTGAGTGAGTGATCTGATTGAGTCTGATCATTTTCCTCTTAATTTTAAATCAGTTACATTCAAAACAATCAAATTAGGAACATATGAACGAAAACGCAGCGTTCATTGAAAAACTGCGGTGGCAAGATAAAACATGTTCATTTGTTTCATGAGCAAATGAATTGTATTGAAACATCGTCATTGATGTGAAGAGCTACTACTCTCATTGACGAAGATGTTAATTCAGCTCTGAATATGTTTTATGCATGTGTCATACAACAAGCGAAATGAATGAATAGATGTGTTAGAATTGATGGCAAGAATGAAAACGGTGACTGGTTTGAACAAGAATGTACAAATTCAAAATTAAGGGCAGGGAGACTTTACAGAAGAAAACTTTACTGATGTCACTGGTGATTATAGCTTTTCTGAAAATAACTCTGAAACGCTTTATTTTGATCGTCCAGTCTCAAAAGAGAAGGTTTCAGTTGCAATGAAAAGACTGAAAAATGGAAAGTCTGCTGGTCCAGATGGAATAATCGGAGAATTGTTGAAAATATGGCATTGATCTTATTGTTGACTGTCTTGTTATTTTTTTCAGTGTGCTTTTTGATGAAGGGATATTCCCGGAAAGATGGACAGAGTCAATAATCATATCATTCAAAAAGGGCGCATATGATGATCCTGGTAATTAAGAATATAGAGGCATTTCGTTGTGTAACATGAGTAGTAAACTGTATGGTTCAATTATCAATTGCAGGCAACGGGAGTGGGTTCAGCAGAATGATATCACTGGTGAACATCAGGAAGGTTTTAAGAAGGGTTTTCTACTGTTGATCAGGTATTTACACTATTAGCAATAATACTGAAACAGTGTTTGCAGAATCGCAAATTATATGTAGCTTTTATTGATACCGAAAAAAAGCTTTTGATTCTGCGTCGAGGCCATTACTTTTGTCTGTACTCTAGAAGAATGGGGTTAAGGGAAGTTCTGTAAATGTGTTAAAAAGCGTGTATCGTAGTGTTAAAGCAAAAGTAAGATCAGGTGCTAGTTTTACTGAATACAGAGTAAAATAGTGAGTTGCGTGCAGTCCTGTCCTTTTTTCCGTGTTCGTTAACGAACTAGCCCTGGAAATCATAGAGAAGGGATAGCATGGTGCGATATTAACTCCTGTTTTTATTGAATTGTTCATCTTGTTCTTAGCAGATGATATTGCTTTATTATCTGAAACGCCAGTTGTTTTTTCAAACGCAATTGAATAAGTTAAGTAGAGCAGCGTCAAGACTTTAGCTCAAAGCTTCATATGAAAAAGGGTATATTGTTATATTCAGAAAAGTGGGTTGCCTATTTGCGAGAGAGACGTGTTTTCTAGATGGGGGGGAAATGAAATGAAAATTGTTAACTGTGGTATCTATTTTTCCACCAGACTTAGCTTTGTTTTCGCTTGTGAGGACTGTGCAAATCGTGCAAAGAATGCCTTGATGTGTATTATGCGTAAGTTATGCTTGCTTAGAAATAATTATGAAGAAGTATTTTTGAAAGGTTTAGATACGCAAGTTCTACCTACAGCCATGCGGGGCTGAAATATGGGGACTCATTAAGGCTGTTGCACATGTCGAAAGGGTTCATTTCTTTGCATTGAAGAAAATTTTAGGAGTACAGTTTAAAACACCCATATGATTTAGTGTATGGAGAGACAGGACATAATACCCTGTAGAGATAAATTCATCTGTTCAATTATTAGATACTGGCTTGAAATATTACGTATGGATGTAAGCAGACTGCCAGTTAAAGCTTATGAGATGCTTATGTGACTAGACTCGCGTGGCAAATATACGTGGGTATCACGAGTTTGAGAAATTATTTTCAGAACGGATTTGGAATAGTATGGTTGAATCACTGCGTTGAAAATGTCAGTGTACTTTTGCATGAATTTCTTCACTGACTTATAGATTGCAGATGGCAGAAATGGTATGCACATGTTCAAGACAGTGACCGATTTTCTCTGTAGATAAATTTTAAGTTAAACAGGAACTGTGAAAAGTATCTTGTTATCGACACTGATAGATATTTTAAGCATAATTTAACAAAATTTTAGATTCGGAGTAACAGACATGTGTACCCATTGTGGCAAGTATAATAAAGCTTCAAGTGATTCTTTGATATGCCTTATGTGCAAAAATGTAAAAGAAGGTGAAGTACATATTCTGTTTTGTTGTCCAAGAATCTGCGATCCTAGGTAAAAGTACACTGCGCAAAAGCTTTGTGCAAGCCCATTTTTATTGATGTGGCATTACTGATGACAATTAGTAATAGCAACATACTGAAGAATTTATGCTTGTATCTGTACAAAACCTTTAAAAGCGTGCTTTTGCAGTTAAAGAACCTGAATGCTAATATCGAAGCAAGTACCTATGATACTTTTTCATTAGAGATGTTAAAAGTTTATTCTCAGTGTTTTGATGTGTTTCTTATGTTCATTGTTAATATGTCAAACATTGTGTTTGAATTTCAGGAGTGGCTGTGACCTATGCTGAATAAAGCATATTTTCCATTTCCATTTTACATCTCTTCCCCCTCCCCTCCCCCTCTCTCTCTCTCTCTCTCTCTCTCTCTCTCTCTCTCTCTCTCTCTCTCTCTCTCTCTCTCTCTCTCGTCACTCGTCTCTCATGCCTCTCCCCTCTTTCTCCTCTCTCTCTCTCTCTCTCTCTCTCTCTCTCTCTCTCTCTCTCTCTCTCTCTCTCTCTCTCTCTCTCTCTCTCTCTCTCATGACAACATTCTCATGCCCTCTCTCTCTCTCTCTCTCTCTCTCTCTCTCTCTCTCTCTCTCTCTCTCTCTCTCTCTCATATGCCGCCATCTCTCATCCCCCTCTCTCTCTCTCTCTCTCTCTCTCTCTCTCTCTCATGACGCGTTCTCACACCTTCTTTTTTCTCCTTCATTCACTGGAGTCGTCCTGACTGTTCTGCTGCAGGCAGTTATTTTGGAGAGATCAGCATCCTCAACATGGGCACAGCAGGCAACCGCCGCACCGCCAGCGTCAGGTCGGTGGGCTACTCGGACCTCTTCTGCCTGGCCAAGAAGGACCTATGGGACGTCCTCAAAAGAGTACCCGGCCGCCAGGGTCAAGCTGGAGGCCATCGCCGTCAAGCGGCTGGCCAAGTACAGAAACAGCCCCTGGAGAAAGGTAGAGAAGGCGTCTGTCGTGGCCTGAAGTGCGGGGGGGGGGAGGGAGGGGGGGGATGGGTGGGATGGTGAGGGAGCTAGAGGTTGGGAGTGGGGGTAGGTGGGAGTAGGGTAGGGTAGGGTCGGAAAGTATTGAGACATTTTGATCCTTCATGAGCGGCCAAAAACATGAACGTTCACGTTAGATCTTCATTTGTGAAGGGTAGCAATTCAGAACATGAGTCTGCTGTGACAGCTCATGGTAGGTCTGTGATGTCCGTTTATTATTGGTCTGTGATGACAATTCACCATTAGTCTGTGATGACAGTTCACTGTTGGTCTGTGATGACAGTTCACTGTTAGTCTGTGATGACAGTTCACTGCTGGTCTGTGATGACAGTTCACTGCTGGTCTGTGACGGAGACAGTTCACTGTTGGTCTGTGATGACAGTTCACTGTTGGTCTGTGACGGAGACAGTTCACTGTTGGTCTATGATGAAAGTTCACTGTTGGTCTGTGATGACAGTTCACTGTTGGTCTGTGACGGAGACAGTTCACTGTTGGTCTGTGATGACAGTTCACTGTTGGTCTGTGATAACAGTTCACTGTTGGTCTGTGACGGAGACAGTTCACTGTTGGTCTGTGATGACAGTTCACTGTTGGTCTGTGATGACAGTTCACTCCGTTGGTCTTTTTTTTGTCAGTCAGATGAGCCTCCAACTTCTCATTGACATACACAGAGAGATCATTATATTCTCGCGTTTTTCTCGTCAGAGAGGTTGCCCATTGTCATCACCCCATTACATACCTCTCCATCTCCTCAATGGCACGGCAGGAAGATATTTTGTTTCA
>JADBJO010000037.1:360000-370000 GCA_016801955.1 Conus betulinus | reverse complement strand
CAGACAGTTTTCTAATACGCAAGAATTAAGATTTAGGATGAACCCTTGTTTGAAGTCTGTCAATATTATGCATACCGCACCTCAATACCTATCATTCCTGCTGACAAATCAACACGAAAACTGTCCAATAATGATGATTTTACAGGCAGGCAGTCATCCCATTGATATAATAATGAAGTGTTGAGGAAAACCTTGAGGGTTGGATATATACAAAACTCAATCATCACCATCACCACCATCATCATCATCATGTGGTGATGCTTTGGCGCGGTTCCCCACTTGTGGTGAGGCTCATCGCGCTTTATGATGGCAAGCAAAACAAAGAGAGGTGAAATGAAATGACATCACCAGCATGTAACACGCACAACTTTATATTGGCTAGTGCTCACTTCACCATGAAAACTATCAACAACAGTGAGAATCCATAAAACAGTTTACCAGCACAAGTAAACCAATATGGAAATGGTACATCAAACACAAAACATTCATAAACTCAGATTAAAATGGTGTATGAATATGTCATAAAATAACCGGAGCAGAAGGTATCAAATAGACAATTAAAAGCATAGTTAGTTGGTTAGTTTTGTGTAGTTTGTGTATGCTGAAAACGTGTGTTTTTCATAACTTTCTTTAATGCACTTTTTTTTCTTGATGTAGCAAATAATTTTTTGGTAATGATTTCCATAATCTTGAAATATTGAATGAAAAAGCTCGTGCTTTTTGTCGGGGTCATCGGAATGCAAACAAACGAAAAACAAACAAACAAACAAAAAACCTGAAGTGATCTTTGGATGCATGGAGTATTGAAAAGAAGAGCAGACAGACAGAAGATTCAAAAGTGTGATACGGAAAAGACCCTGACCAGAATCTGTGGAAAAGCAGAGATAACCTGGTGTTGAATGCGAGCTGCAACAGGTTACGGCTCATAGTAGAGAGGTTACATGGTCTCACTTTCTGGTACTCAGGATGAGTCTGCTGCTAGCTAATTTTTGCATTTTGTGTGTGTGTGTGTGTGTGTGTGTGTGTGTGTGTGTGTGTGTGTGTGTGTGTGTGTGTGTGTAGTAGCTGATCTAAGCATAGCTTATGACATCCAGCCAGAACAGCTTTGGTTTGAGTTTCTATAGTTATTCCGGATGAAGAGTGCTTTTTTTTTTTTTCATTCGTTCCAATGCAGCGTATGATTTTTCAATGTTGTTCCTGTCTCTTTTCGAATCATTTAGGCACAGATGGACCGACATACAGATAGATATATCTAAATTAGGTTAGCGTACGTTGCAATGCAAGGGTTTTTTTTTTTAATCAGAAATAAGGTAATTAAACAAAAGTATTCATAGGTGGTTTTCTTTTTCCAAAAACGTGAATACAAAAAAAAGAACACACGCACACGCACACACACACACACACACACACACACACACACACACACACAAAGAAAGAACTTTGATCAGTCCACCATAATACACGACTGCCTCTGTCTTAAGATCGTTTTGTACATTGTATACAGCTGCGGTGCGCGTGTGTGTATATGTATGTATGTATGTATATTGTGTAGTGTGGTGTGTGTGTGTGGGTTGTGGGTGTGTGTGTGTGTGTGTGTGTGTGTGTCAAAGTGCGCGCACCATTTTATAATTTGCATTGGCAGTAGTACTATCGCGCGGCGCGCGCGCGCGCGCGCTGCGCGCACCACACACACACACACACACACACACACACACACACACAGAGAGAGAGAGAGAGAGAGAGAGAGAGGAAGAGAGAGAGAGAGGAATCGAAACAAAACTAAATATTGTTTTAACAGGATAATGCGAAAAAACAAATGTGAATGCTTTTTTTTTCCACGGAAAAATCTAAATAGCAAATTCAAGGCAGATATATCAGAGGAAACACCCAACACACAAACAACAAGATCTCACAGGCAGATATATATCAGAGGAACAAACAAACGGAATGGTAAAGAAAACGCCAGGCAATTCTTTTCGACAGATAGTTACAAAAAGTCCATTGCAAATAAGACTGCCGTGGCAACACCGAGATGCCCTGATCAGCACAAACAGATGAAACTCGCGAGAGTACACACAACACGCTACCACAAACAAGCGTCTGCACGCCGCGCGATTCGAGCGCGCGCGCGGTGCACACAGGGACACACACACCAGGAACACACACACACACCACACACACACACGAAGTGTGGTCACAGTGTGTGTGGGGGGGGGGGGGGGGGTACGTGTTGCTGTTTGGGCCCGCATGTGTGTTTTGTTTTTTTAGCCAGTTACTCTCTGTACTTGGAGGTGAAGGGAGAGAGGGAGAGGAGACACATATGGCGTAGAGGAGTGAGGGACTTGCGGAGGGCGACAAGGAGAGAGAGAGAGATGAAGCGAGAGAAGCAAGAAAGCGAAAAAATGGGAGAGAGTAAAGAAAGGACGACCAAGGACGAATTCTTTTCGGACAGTTCGGCTACATTTTAAGAGAACGAGAGAGAGAGAGGGGATCATCTAACATTGTTACTTAGAGGGAGGAAGATTAGTGATCACTTCATGCAGCGGAGGACGGGGAGAGGGACGAGAGAGAGGGAGATGGAGGAGAGAGTAGGAGAGTTAGAAAGTGGGAGTAGGGAGAGAGAGGGAGAGTGGGAGAGGAGAAGAGGGAGGGAGGGAGGAAGAGGGAGAAGAGGGAGGAGAGAGGAGAGATTGCAGAGTTTTTTGAGAGGGGAGGGGAGGAGGGGAAGGAGAGAGAAGGAGTTGTGGGGAGACGGAGAGTGAGAGGAGAGAGTTTTTTTTTTTTTTTTTAGAGGAGAGTTGAGGAGAGGGAGGGAAGAGAGGGAGGAGACCAGAGAGAAGGGAGGCGTAGGGAGAGTTGAGAGTAGAGAGAGTGGAGAGGAGGGAGACCGAGAAGGAGAGTTGTTGGAGAGTGAGATCGGAGAAGAGAGAGAGAGGAGAGACGAGGATTGTGGGGGGAGGAGCCCGGAGGAGCGAGTGGGAGTGAGGTAGAGAGGGAGAAGAGAGTAGGTGAAGTAGAGTGAGGAGGGGAGGGGAGAGAGAGAGAGTTTGCCGAGGGGAGCGTG
The DNA here is from genome assembly GCA_016801955.1 of Conus betulinus. Taxonomy (NCBI): domain Eukaryota; kingdom Metazoa; phylum Mollusca; class Gastropoda; order Neogastropoda; family Conidae; genus Conus; species Conus betulinus. The sequence continues at coordinate 366,936 of JADBJO010000037.1, read as the reverse complement.
TGGGAGAGGGATGAGATGTTAGTAGTTAGAGACGTGCAAGTTGCGTGAGACCGCGAGGAGACGGAGAGTTGGTGGAGGGTGGATGGGATCCGCGAGGGAGGAGGAGGAGGAGAGGAGGAGAGAGAGGAGGAGAGAGAACTGAGTGAGGAGGTGGGAGGATACGGAGAGAGGGAGGAGAGAGACGTTGGGAGAGAGGAGAAGAGTTGAGCCGGGGGGGTTGGAGGAGAGTGGAGAGAGAGAGAGTGAGGAGGAGAGAGAGGAGAGAGAAGGAGAGGGGCGAGAGTGGGAGAGAGAGGGGAGAGCGAGGGAGGAGAGGAGAGGAGAGAGCGAGAGATGAGGAGAGAGGAGAGAGAGGGAGAGGGAGGGAGAGAGTTGTGTGATTGCACACACGAGAGGGAGAGAGAAGAACCGAAATGTTATAATAACCAGGGTAATGTGCTAAGCTTGCCACAATGCTTTTTTCCACTACAGGCCGGGGAAAAAAATAAATGAAAACAAGGACACGGGAAAACGCGCTTCAGCATTCAGCATCGAGGGGGAAAGTGTGAATGCAATAGTCAACTTGCAACTATAACACAGAGAGAGAGAGAGAGAGAGGAAAACACAAAAAAGCACGAGCAAGTGTGTAGGTTTGTGCGTTTCATTTTTTCGATTTGAACAAGCAGGCCGAAAAATTCGCTGAAACTTTAATCAACTCAGGCACTCTCTGTGAGCATCAGATTTGGAAACTGACTCCAAACTTCCCACTTGGAAAGAAGAAAATCCGGAGACAGCGCATGCGTACCGTACAAGCTTTCGACTCCGCCTGAATCACCGCCATCAGTGTGTGTGTGTGTGTGGTGTGTGTGTGTGATGAGAGTTGGGGGTGGGGAAGGATTTGGAATATTTTCTGTAATAGAGTTATGTGAAAATTTCACCTCCATCCTCTCTCTTACTACTTATGGAAGGAGCAACTTTCCGGAACTAGTCATCAAAAGAATTTTTTTTGGAGGGGGGGGGGGGAGGGGCTATTAGAATACTCAATAGTGGCTTAGGGATAAGTTTCCTTAGGCTTGTATTCTTAAAAGTACTTGTAGCTCCGAGAGACAGAATTAGAGAGAAGTTCAAACATACAATACTGATTGAACAAGAAAGAACTGACACAAGTTAAGTGCACATTCACACAACAACCTTATTTGTTTACACAAGGGTGAAATATCTAAAACTATTTCCAATGGAAAAATCAGTTCGCTCAAGCTGAGTTTTGGTTCTCACTGCTTCATCATTAAGTGAGGGAAAGTTCTTGATGAGTTTGAGTTGGAGTCCACTTGGCATATCAGAACTTATCTGATGCAGTTGAAAATAAAATGAGGCAGGGTACAGTAAACAATAAACAAGTAGAGTAACTCTTGCTCCCATAAGAAAACCTAACACAGAGTAACTTTTATTCAAGACTGGCACAGCCTTTTAAACTTGAATAAAGTCAGACAAATACAAAGACCAATAAACTAATAGTGGGGGAAAAACAAGCGCAGGCCAACAACCCCTCCGTCATTACAGTAATGACTTGCCAAAGATTTGAAGTTGGGCGGGGAGGGGGTGGGGGGGGGGGGGGGAGTTGAAGATGAAGAAAATGGGAACATAAAATTAAGAAAATAAATCATAAATATGAAAACCCTTCACTCGCTGCATGAGGGTAACCATCGTAACCCCTTTCGAAGGCAGACCTATTTGTATTGCCTGTTCCTAGGCCTTTCGTCCGCTAGATCGGACTCATCAGGGAGACACGGCTGATTGTGTCTGTGCGCCTGGCGTCAAATAGAAACACAACACAGTCCGATCTATATATAATAGCTACTTGTCACTAACTTCTACTCCATCATAAAACCATCCTTCGTATTTTGATAAGTAACCACCATTTCTTAAAACCATTACATTCGTTTTGTTTTAAGTTCACAGTTAATTTATTAAACTATCTGTTGATTTTAAAACTAGTGACGTAAAATTTTTACTGTATCACGTTCCCTACAGCAGGGAAAGAGGAGGGGGAAGAGGGGGGGGGGGGGGGTGGAGATTGAGAGGGGAGAGTTGGCATAGATTTAAAATCTGTACTGCCGTTTTTCAGACAGACACGAAAGGAGAGAGAAAGGGGGGATAGTGTGTGTTTGTACAATTTGTACAAGTGGATGGGAATGGTTTACAATTCGTCACAATGGTGCACCACGACTCTCACATATCCACATCTAAGACCATCCCAGCACCAGCAATCCACTGGAAGTTTGGTATGTTATAGTGGATACCCGAAGGAAGAAGGCCCTACACCGCTGCTGAGTCACTCTGGTCGATCGGGTAGTAGTATCTTGAATCCCACGACGCTCACCTTGCGGACATTCGCACCGTAGACTTTAGCCCCGTAGACTTTTGCCCCTAAATTTTAGCCCCAAAACTTTAGCACCATAGAATTTTACCCGTAGACTTTTGCCCCATAAGCTTTAGACCCGTAGACATTTGCCCCTCAGACTTTTGCCCCGTGAAAAGGATGATATTCGTGACCTTAACATTGCATCAGTTGAAAGACAGGACACGATTTTCATAATTCTATTGTCATTTTCATCAGGAAATGTATTCAATCATCTCTCTTTTCTGTGCGGGTTGATCGCAAGATAATCAGTGTATATTGACAAGTTGGTTCAAAAAATGTGAACACAAAATAAAATCATAAGTGAAATGCAATCGCATTGATCTTGTACTCGTCTTTAATTGTCAGTTATCGGAAGAAAGCTATCGTGTGTGTGTGTGTGTGTGTGTGTGTGTGTGTGTGTGTGTGCGCGCGCGCGCGCGCGCGCGCGTGTGTGTGTGTGTGTGTGTGTGTGTGTGTTACAGTAATCAGATTGAACATACAAATTTACATTTGTACCAGTGTGAAAAAAAAATGTGTGTGTGTGTGTGGTGTGTGTGTGTGTGTGTGTGTGTGTGTGTGTGTGTGTGTGTGTGTGTGTGTTACAGTAATCAGATTGAACATACAAATTTACATTGTACCAGTGTGAAAAAAAATGTGACTGCGGTGTGAAAAACCACGGGAGACTCGAAGTGAAAAACCTGCTAAATACTAACCCCCCCCCCACCCCCACCCCCTTCCCTTCTCGTACAATAATTTTTTTTTTAAAATCGCGGAGCCCAACAACCATAGTCAACTGAAGTGGTCTGTTATGCTCAAGCAACAAAAGGTTGTGTTTTATATGGCATCAAAACAATGTAGCTTCTGAAAATTATAGTCCGTCCAGTAGACACGAATATATACACATTATAGTCCGTCGAGTAGACATGAACATATAGACATTTTGAAATGCAGTTTTCTTTTTCGCCATCAATGCAGAAATCTCTTCATCAATTGAAGTTTGTTGTTATCAACGTCGTCTATCAAAATTTCTCTACACAGGACCGTCTTCGTGCATGTAACTCTTCATTATGATATTTCATTCAACCCTTCAACCCCCCCCCCCCCCCCCCCCCCCCCTCACTTCCTCTACCTACTCCACCGCCACACACACAAACGCGCGTGCATATCCCCCCCCCCCCTCCTCCATTTCTTCCCCCATCGTATCTCCTCTTCGTTTCTGTCCCCCTAACACTCTCTCTCTCTCTCTCTCTCTCTCTCTCTCTCTCTCTCTCTAGTAACTTCCGTTGCCTGGGCTGCCTGACAGACGTACTTTTCATCAGCTAATGTAAAACTTCGCTCGCCTTTGCAAGAAAAACGTTCGAAAAATATTAATGCGCATTTAAAGGCTCCCATCGAATATGGAAAGAATGCTGAACTCCGTGCTGGTGAATTGTGTGACATTGTCCTCGTTTGAAATCAAGGGGAGGGAGGGAGCTAGTTGTGACTGCAAGTCACGACCACACCACAACCCACCCATCCCCCCCCCCTCGGCCACGCAACTCCAAAGTCATAGTACACAAACGTCCGTCACATTTTCAAAGGAACAGTGCGCATGTACTAGGGTAGGTTGGTGAAGGGGGGGGGGGGGGGGGGGGGGTATATAATGGCAGTGCAGAATTAGAAAAGATTTGTTTTTGTTTTACTTCTAGCATTAAAAACAACATCTATCTTGTCTGAATCGAAGATCATGGGGATTTCAAACGGACAGAAACTGAATAAGAATAGATCGTTTGTGTGTAGAAGCTGCGCAGCCACAGTAAGAGAGGATAATCAACTGGTGGAAAGAAGCCCTGCAAATAAAGCAAGAGAAGGTAATTCACTGACGAAAATAAGTTGTTGATTTATTCCTTGAGCTTCTTCCGGTCTATAGATTATCTTCTTCTATCTGTGGCTACGCCTTGTTCGTTTGGTCTTTTTTTTTTTATCTCTATCTTATTTTACCGGTAAACGTTAATATGTATCTTTAGCTACATGATTCGTCAAATTCTTTAAAGTTCCGTGGGATTGATAGAATGAGCTGTCCGTATTCGCCTGTCCCAACAACGTATGAACACAGGAAGAATCAGCGGTTAACGGTAACGTCTTCTCCATTCGTCTATTTGCCAACCCTAGCTTGTTCGTTAAACTATGTCGACAAGACTGACGACAACACAGCTGCTCGTGGAGCGTTGTCCAGATGTTTAGCTGGGATAATACTGTAACATAATAAATGCTGCCTATTCTTACGATGCGTTGCGTTCTCTCCCCAGCGTTGGAGCGAAGTCGCAGCACACCGGGTCTGGTGGAGTCGGCGGGCAAAGTGCCATTGGACGCCATGCTGGTACAACGCCACCACACGCTTCCGGCCGGACTGCTGTCTTCCGCAGCGGGAGGTCACCCGGGGACAGGGGGGAAGAGGCAGACGCCGAGAGGCTGAGGAAGTTGGAGTCCACGCAGAGCGAAGACAACTTGATAACCAGGTGGGGAGGGAGGGTGGGGGGAGGGGAAGGGGGGGGGGGGCAACCTAAATACGACCTCATGGGGATTTTTAGGAGCTTTTTCAGTACGAAGAGCTCCCTCGCCTTCTGAACATTGTATGGCTAGGAACTTCCACGTTTCTTAGACTCTGACTTTGTGTGTGTGTGTGTGTGGGGGGGGGGGGGGGGGGGGGGGGGGGGGGGGGGGGGGGGGGGGGTATGTGTGTTTGAAACTTTCTCGTTTCTTTGACTCTGTCTTTGTGTGTGTGTGTGGGGGGGGGGGGGGGTATGTGAGAAAGAGAGAGAGAGAGAGTGAGTGTGTGAGTGTGTTGGTGTGAGCGTGTGTGTGTGTATGTGTGTGTGAGTGTGAATGTGTGTGTGTGTGTGTGTGTGTGTGTGTGTGTGTGTGTGTGTGTGTGTGTGTGCACGTGTGCACGTGTGTGCGTGTGTGTGTGTGTGTGTGTGTGTGTGTGTGTGTTTACGAGCGCACGTGCGTATTATTGCATATTTGCGTATGTAAAAGGGATTGAAGAAGAAGGTAGTTCTCTTAATGCATTCCAAAACGTTTTGTAGTGGCCTATGACCAAAAAGAAAAATGAAGTAAGCTCTGCACTCATCTGTTTGTTGAAAAATGAAAAATCGATAGTTTTACAAACTTGTTGTGTTGTCGGTTAGTATGAAAAACTAAGGTGCATCCCAGTCCTGGATTTTTTTTTTTCGGTTGGGCTGGATTGAGTTGTTGAGGATTTATTTTGACTCCAGTTAAATCGGTGTAATTCGGTTTGGATCAGTTCGGCTTGGCTTGGCTTGGCTGGGCTGACTTGACTTTGGCTGGTCCAGGTTCTATTGTCCCGGGATCGGCTGGGTTCAGCAGGGATTAGACTGTTTGATCCTACCGGTATATTGTTTGATCCTACCAGTCGTCATGGCGAAGTGGTTAGCGTCGCGGACTCCAGGCTAGGAGGTCGTAGGTTTTCCATCCGAGCCAATCGTTTGAGCGATTCTTCTGCCATGGCTCATATCCAGACTGGAGTTTGCAGCAGGCTCATTCTGGAAGACTGGGACAACACAGTCGAGTTTAATCCACTTAATGAATGCGTCTCTAAGGGTGTTGCTCAAATTTCCTGACCAAACATTGCGTGTGTCTGCATCTTAGGGTCTGGTTGACGTTGGCATGTATCATGAAAGTAGTCGCTGAGTACAGTCCTGTCATGCAGTCTCAGACCAGAATGGAAATGAATTAATTAATGAACAAATAAATATGAATATAAATAAATAAATAAATGACATGTTTAATGTGCTTATCATAATTACATCTTTTGTATTGTTTCAATGTCATAAACTGTTGGTGTCAAAGTAGCCTGTGTGACGTCATGGCATTAACGTGCTGATCGTCCATGGCACTGTGCCGACAGGTGTGTGGAGGAGCGGCGCCTGTCCTCCGACTCCCAGCACGAGGTGGTCCTTAACCTCACCACCTCCACCCTCACCTCCTACAATGGCACCCCTCCCCTTCGCTCCCCATCCGCCCCACCCGCCGCCTCTGACGTCACCGCCACCAAAGCCGTCCCTTCTGCCGCCCCTCCCTACACCACTCCTCCCCCCCTCGCCCAAGAAGTCGGGCACGGGTACGGGTACGGGGCATCCTGCGGGCACGGCGCAGCATCCCCCTGCTCCTCCTCCTCCTCCTCCGCCTCCGCATCCTCATTCTCTTCAGCAGGTGCAGCAGACGTATGGCTACATGTCGACTGTGTCAGGTAAGGTGATGGGTGGGGGTCTTGGCTCTGTAGTGTTTAGAATGGACTGAGGACCAAGGATGTGCGGTTCCATCCAGCAGCCTTCATTCCAGTCCATTTTTAGTTTGGCTATATCATTTCAGGTTGTGTCCAGGTCTTCTTCGATGCATTGTTTTGTGAGCCGCTATTTTATTATGGAAATCTATCACCCAAAACAAAAAACAAAGTACAACCCCTTTTTTCCCTTAACGTTTGCTACAGGAATGGGTTCAGAATATTCTAGATTGCATTTGGTTATCTCAGCTTGCATTCATGGGTCGCTTAT
>JADBJO010000037.1:347500-352500 GCA_016801955.1 Conus betulinus | reverse complement strand
TGTGCATGGTTATGTAAAAAGCTCTGATCTGCATATGGCTAGAAATGACCCTCTGCGGAGCAACTGTTGTTATATACTTGAACGCGATTTGCTCCGATTTTCGCTTTCATTTGGGTTCGGTTTTATGTGTCAGCATGGTAATGTGTCCATGTGTTGGTATGACCCGTGTTGAATTTCGCTGTCAATAGGAGTAACAAAATAACCATTGCATCCATGAATTGTCAGGGTCTAGCCAACCCACAAAAGTGAAGAGATGTGTTTAATTGTTTAAGAGGACAATCATACTCAATATATTTATTGCAAGATACTCGTTTCAAACCAAAATTAGAAAAGTTATATTCGTGCAGAATCGGGTTATAAATGCTTTTTTTTTTTTTTTTTTTTTTTTTTTGCGTCTCTCAATTCACATTCAAGGGGCGTAGCTGTTTTGTTCTGTAATAATTTTGACTTTCAGACAGGAAAGGTTTGTAAAGACACTGCAGGTAATTGTATTTTTGTATCCGTTAAAGTAATGGATAAAGAATGTCTTATTGTTAGTATTCACGGGCCCAATCGTGATGAGCCTTAGTTTGACGTGGAGTTCACACATTAGGGAAGTTGGAGCTGAAAATATCATTATTGGAGGTGATTGGAATTTGGTCCGTGATTACTCCTTGGACTGTTACAATTATAGACATAGCAATAATCCTTTAACCACAAGAGCAAATAGAAAACATGACGGACAGCCTAGATTTAACTGACGTCTGGCATGATTTAAATCCCGAATTACGAAGATACACTTGGAAAAGAAATAACCCATGTCAGCAGAGTCATTTAGATTTTCTTATTTCCGACTGATTATGTAATCATGTAACAGCTGCAGATATTCTACCAGGATATCGATCTGACCACTCCTTAGATGGAAAAAAAATTCATTTCTCGTTATATTTCAAGGTGGAAATTATTCATAAATCAGGTTCTGATTTGTCTGGGGCATGATAAGTTAAATAATTACTGGAGAGAGATATTCAAAGCAGATAAAGAAAGAGATCAGATTGTTGGTGTCAAAAACTGCAGAAGAATTCTGTTTAGAATCTTTGTTTTGTAAGATGAATTTGAGGATTTGGGGCAGATCTAATTGTTTTTTTTTTTTTTTTAAATCTGGATAGAAAATGGTGTATTCTGTGTACAGAATCTTTCAGACGAAAATGATGATTTTTTGAGTTTCCAGTCCTTTGTTAACAGGTATAACATCAGTACAGATTTTGTAACATGTAAGTGTTATATTAGTGCTGTGAAAAAGTATTCGAGAGAAGCTGGAGTAGAAATAAAATGTTATGAAGAAGGTGAGTCAAGTAAACTATGTCTGTGATATGTTCAGTTTCAAGAGGAGCCTCACTTTATCATGATTTACTGAATCAAGACACTCTATAGCCAACTTTTAGCAATAAATGGAATGAAAGATTACTGGAGGATGTTAACTGGGCTAAAAGTTTTTGGAAAATCCAACAGATTAAAAATATTAAGTTGAGATGGTTTCAGGTTAGAATTAATGCTAGGATACTGGCAACAAATACTGTTTTGAAAAAAAAAAAATCAGAACAATGTTCTTTTTGTAAGAGAGAAAAAAAAACATTTCAACATTCATTTTGGCACTGCCCTCATGTTCAAATGCAAGAATTTCAAAACAAAATCAATCGAAAATGCGAGACTCTGAATCTACTGCTGAATGAAAATATTGTCATATTTGGTTGTCACAATGATTTTAGATCAGATAAAACGTTTGACTTAAATCTGTTACAAGCCAAATTATATATATGTACAAATGAAAATATGAAAAAGATTTGCCATTATTTCAAATTTTCATTGTGTATTTGGAAGCAAGATATGAAATAGAAAAGTATGCTGCATGTCTTGAAATGTCACTCACAAAGTGTGTAACACACAGTGGCTCACGTATTCTTTTTTCATTGGATTAATGCATTTTTTCTTACAAGGTTTCCAAATGATATGACAGCAGCAAGTTGCTTTGTTTTCCCAGTTTGATTAATTTCTTTGCTCGGTTCTGTCATTTTGTTTTCATTTATTTAACTGTTGTTGTTTTTGTGTTAACTCTTTGTGGTTATTATTGTGTTTATATGTGTCCATGTGTATATGTGTACAACACCAAAAGGACTTCTTCCACAACTTAATCGACTTTAAGAAGCCATTTGACCGGGTGTGACACAACGGCCTATGGCAGGTTCCGGGAGACTTAACATTGATGAGGGGCTCGTCCAAGTCACCCAGGCCCTCTAAGAATATTCCATCAGCACAATGCTCCTCAACAGCCAGCAGGGCCAGTTCTTTCCCGACCACAGTCGGAGTCAGGCAAGGGTGCCTACTATCTCCAGTCCTTTTCAACATCTTTCTGGAGAGAATCATGCAAGAGACCCTCGAGGAACACCACACCTCCATCAGCATTGGCGGCAAGCCGATCTGCAACTTCCGTTTCGCAGACGATATCGACCTCATGGGGGGCAGCAACACCGAGCTCCAGGATCTACAAAACAGACTTGTCACAAGAGCAAGTGCCTACGGCATGGAGGTTAGCACAGAGAAGTCAAAGGTCATGGTCAACAGCAGTGCCAACACAACCGTGAACGGTGAGCCCCTGGAAGAAGTGACCAGCCTCAAGTACTTGGGAGCAACCCTGTCCAAAGATGGCACCTGCACAGCAGAAACCCGAATCAGGATCAACTCTACATCAGCAGCGATGGCCAGACTGAACAGGGTGTAGAAGAGCAACATCAAATTCCACACAAAATTCCGGCTGTACAAGTCACTAGCGGTCTCCATTGATGGCCGAAGCAGGAAGAAGAATCCAGGCCTTTGAGACCAAGTGCCTGAGGAAACTATTCCGCATCTCCTACAAGGAGCACAAGACCAACGATTATATGCGGAACCTGGTCACCAACCTAGTTGGGCCCACGAACCACTACTGGCAACCGTCAAACGACGGAAGATGGCGTGGTTTGGCCACGTCATTCGTCACAACACCCTCTCCAAAACCATCTTCCAAGGTACCGTTGAAGGAGGGCGCAGACGAGGACGGCAGAGAAAGAGCTGGTCCGAAAACAAAAAGGATTGGACCAAAAATGAATGACCATGCCGGGTCTCCTCACGACAGCTGCCAACAGAGGAGCCTGGAGAGAAACGGCGGCTGCCTCATCACGTCCCCCGAATGACCCCAGCGGTCAGGGGAATGAGATGATGATGATTATGTGTCCATAGTTAGATTATAAAAAGAAACGCATACGGTGTTTATTAAGTGACTGATGTTATCATTTTAATGGTAGTAGTAGTGATAACAGTAGTGTAGTAGTTGTGGTAGTAGTGCTGATGATGGTATTAGAATCAGAGTAGTAGCAAGGTGATGATGTCGATGATGAAGGTGATGATGATGATGGTGATTATAATGATGATGTTTGTTGTTATTATTATTGTCTTACTACGAGAAATATGCGTTTTGCGTTTTGTATTCCTTATTATGACTTGTTCTTAAGTTTTGTAATACAAAATGTGACAACATCAACAAAAAGTATCACATTAACAGCAACAACAGTGAGAATAAGCACCTCATTAACTTTCTTTGTCTTCGTTGAAGACAAAACACAAAATCTCCAGTTTACAAGTTGGCCGACATTCCCACTCTGTACAGTGGGCGTGTTGAGTGTCCTAGTTTCATGGCAGCTCATCGCACCACGCTGCAAAATGTTGTTCTGGGTATGCTCCGTCGGAGTGTCCTGATGGCAGCCAACTGGACCGTCCCTGCAGTTGTGTGTGTTGATTTCTTCTGGCAGGTGGTGTAGGTGTGACGCTGGGCGGGACGGACCCTCACTCCGGGACCCCCCTCCACCAGCCCCACCCCATGCCCTACCCGACCTATCCGTCCCCGGCCAGCTTTCCACCCTACGCCAGCGGGCCCCAGGTCAGGTCACCCCCATGACCTACCTCGCCCCCTACTCTACCTCCATGCCCTACCCACCCTCCCCCACCCCGGGTATGTATATGACGACTGAATGCGTTGTTGGTGTGTGATCTCACAGCCATAAAGAAAGGTTAGACGGATTCGCTTTGTTAGTGGTGTCATCGGCCCTACAGAATGTTTCGGTGTGACGTCAGAATCGTATATGTCTTGGAATGACGTCAGAGTGTTGTGTGCGGTTTGAACATTTTGTTATAAGTTCATTTTAAGTTAACTGTCGCTTTCGTGTTCTCACACTCATGGAGGTGATGTTTATTGTTCATTTAAGAAAAAGAAAGAAGAAGAAAGAAAGGAAAGAGGGAAAGGCAAAGGCTTGTTTTCGTTTGAATGTAGTTCAAGTTTCTGAAGATCATAGAAAGTAAGAAGTTGCAATATAAACCATTTCTAACTTGCTCCAAGGTTTTGACTAACGGTTTATCAACACATTTATTACGTTTGAAGAGATTTGTTTTTTGCTTCTGCGTCTAAAGGATGACAGTTGACATATATCAGCTCAATCAAACTACTATGTTTTTTTTTTTTTTAAACAGCAGCAGAGTTGCGTATGCAGTGTGAAAAAATAAGAGCTTTGAGTGTTATATTTGAAAATGTAAGTTTAGTGTGCTGTTTGAAAATTGATATAAGTTGCTGTTTGAAACTTTTGCAAATATTTTTTGTCTTAATTGTTTACTACAGTTTTTATTTAATTCATCGACAACTGCAAGTTTAATACAAGCCGTATACATCGATTACTTTTCAACCTTTTTGAGAGTATAACCATGTTTGCAGCAACTCTTAGAAATTAATAACTGAAAAACGAATTAATAAAAGCCTCATGAAGCGTCCTATTTGGGTAAAGGAGGTTTAAAAGAGAACATGTATCACGAGGTCTGTTATATTGTACAAACAACAAAATAAAAGAAAACGGAGATTCATGTGAAATGAAATGAAAGAGACATAAACAGTAAACAAGCAATAAGAAAGACAGCTTTTGTTCTCGTAATGACACTGTCGT
>JADBJO010000037.1:327500-342500 GCA_016801955.1 Conus betulinus | reverse complement strand
GTCTGCGTGTGTTTCGGTGCAAACGGAAGGATTCCAGGAAGAAACCAGCGGATACTTCAGGTGTGGGGAACTCTCTCCGAGTGTCAAGGTCCCTGGATTCTGAGAAAGGACCCAAAGTGGTGCGGCTCCCGGGGTAGGGAGAAATGTTTACATTTCATTTTGAGGCTGCTGACAGCAGCTCTTGGAACTGAGTCTGTTTCAACACGCTGGAAACAGATGAGAACAAAACGCTGATCTTGAAGAGCAAACACGTTTTGAGTTTAAAGCAAAAGAAGCAAGCGAACGTGTTAAGATTATAAGATCAGCCCTTTGCAGACATTGGGTCCAGGCGTGTCTAACAGACGACTGTGCCCTTTGTTTTGAGAGCAAACTTGTATCTGGCTCTCAATTTGAGATTTCTAAACATTTGAATTTTGCAACTAGCAATTACTGAGTTCGGAAATTTTGTCTAGAGACGACCTGTGTCCGTGTGATGAATGAAGCTTGCAGTGTCTTTGGGGTGGTTCCGTTTTTAATTGTTTCTTGAACGGTTGGGTGTTTTAATACGATGAAAGTGACTGTTCAGAGAGGCAAGGACTGCACGAATACTCTGACACACGCATCAGTGTCTTTAAGCGTGGCGTGGACCATGGCCTGGTTAAGGAATGTAGTCAGTCACTGGTAAACCATTACAGGTCAGTCATTGGTAAACCATTACAGGTCAGTCATTGGTAAACCATCATCACAGGTTCACCAGTCCTGTACGTCAGAGTGACAAACTCTTATACGGCTTTCGTTGCCAGGGCAACCAGACTACCATTGATACTATTCCTGAGCGAGGACAGATTTCAGACAGGAATCCCGTGAAATGGCAGAGAGGGCGGTGAAAGGTGAACCGGAAATTACGGGTTGATGCTCCGGAAGTGCAACACTCATAGCACCGACAGAAGAAACTAGGTTCAAGCTCTTCTGTATGAGTTCTGTGTGTGTGTGTGTGTGTTTGTGTGTGTGTGTGTGTGCGCGCGCGCTCGCGCGCGCGTGCGTGTGTGTGTGTGTGTGATTGTGTGTGTGTGCGTGAGCGAGTGTGCGTGCGTGCGTGCGCGCGTGTGTATGTGTGTGAGGCCTTCATGGTCTGTGTTCCGTCGCCACCATGACGCAGAAGGAAACACAGACGTTTGACCCCCTGACCCCTTCCAAATGGACATTCCAGAGAGAGTGGCACCAGCAGAAGATACGGACTGCCAGCTCAGGGCTTCATGACAGCAAATTACCACACCAGGATTTTAACGGACTGTGCCACCGTGCGCACAGTCCCACAGACGATGCAGACAGAATGCTGATGTGTGTCTGTGTGGGTGGGTGGGTAACAACAAAAAGAAACATTGTTCAAACTAGACCTCACCTCAACCCTGGGACCTTGTTTTTTCCTTCTTTTTGAGGGTTTTTTTTTTTTTTACCTGTACGTTTTCTTGCTTGCTTTTTTTTTTTTTATGGAAATTATGGAAAGCCTGCCGAATCTTGGAGACATTTCTCAACGTTGTGGTGGTGGCATTCTCCTGATCTGAAGTTAGGACGGAAAGGGGAGTGCTGAATCTGAACACGACCAGTGCCCTGAGAGAACACACTGTCATTCTTTGAAGACTTCACAAGCAAGAGCGTGCATGCGCTCACACACACACACACACACACACACACACACACACACACACACACACACACACACACACACACACACACACACACACGCCGCTCACACACACACACACATCACTGACATAACTAAAGATCAATAGTTTCAGTTACATAATTATGTCTTCATGCGAAAACTAATCAGAGAGACACAGATATTGGAGATAACACAAAAATACTACAACACAGAATACAATTGATTTTAACAAGAACAGTGATGATTCATATTAGCATTAACGAAAACATCCAAATACGCTAAAATTTTCACACACACACACACACACACACACACACACACACACACACACACACACACACACACACACACACACACACACACACACATATATATATATATATATATATATATATATATATGTGTGTGTGTGTGTGTGTGTGTGTGTGTGTGTGTGTGTGTGTGTGTGTCTGTGTGTCTGTGTGTGTGTGTACGCACAAACTACGTAAGTCAAGTCAAGTCAAGTCAAGTAAACTTTATTATCTCAATTTGAGAAATTAATTTGTGGTCACACACATTCACAGCAAATAAACAAACATAATTTAGCCACATTACCCATTTTCTCACATATGACATACATTCATATAGAGGAATTGGATTTCAATTAAACATCTTCTCGGTTCATGAAATCAATGGACAGGGGAAATAAAACTTTGTTTAATCTCTGACACTTCTGCGTAGTATATAGGTCTAATATTCCTACGCGAAAAGGATGTAAGAAGCATTGGTCACTGAACTAGAATGATCAGCAAAGCCTTAGGAAGAATGAACAGGCATTAGTGAGAGAGTCATGTTCAAATACACCAGTACATATTCATATTCAACATAATTGTTTTTAAAGCAAGATTACTTTTTCAAGACATTGAGCAATAGGAGATAATGGTATTTATGAGGGCGGAGAGAGAGAGAGAGAGAGAGAGAGAGAGAGAGAGAGAGAGAGATTCAACATGAATTAATATATTGAGAGAAAAAAAAAGAATAAAAGAAACAAAGGAAGAAAGACAAAAAGACGGAAAAAGTAGAAACCCTAACACAAAAAATATGAAAGGATAAAATAAAAGAAATTGTTACACTATCCCTCCACCTCCCCTCCCTCCTCCTCCTCCCTCAGAGAGAGAGAGAGAGACAGAGAGTCGAAAAAGAAGCAAAAAGAAACAGAGATGATAAAGCAAAGTTAACAAGATGAATACATTTGTGGAATGGTGAGTGGGGAAGTGGGGGGGGGGGGGGGGGGTCTGTCGATGAGAGTTGTCGGCGATTACTATTTGTCAGTGTAAATCTTTTTCCCCTTGCTGATGTTTTCAACTCTTCATGTGCGATGCATTTGACAATACATTGCTGCTGCTGTTCATTATTTCTGCCTTGTCATAATCCCCCTTCTTCTTCCTCCTTAAAACTCTACTTTTCCACCACTCCCATCTCTTCTCTTTGTCCTGATCTTCATTCACAGTCTTTTTCTTTCTTCTTTTTCTTTGTCTTTTCAGTCTGCATCTCCATCTGTCTTTTCTTTGTCTTTTCAGTCTCCATCTCCATCTGTCTTTTCTTTGTCTTTTTTATTATCCGTCTCCAGCTCCTCCTCCTTCTATTTTTTCTACTTCTTCTTCTTCTTTTCTACTCTTCTTCCACCTTGTTCTACTCTTTTTTCTTCTTGTTCTCTCTCCTTTCTTCTTCTTCTTCTCCTCCTCTCTCTCCTCCTCCTCCTCCTTCTCTCTTCTTCTTGCTCCTCCTAATCCTCCTTCTCTTTCTTCGTTTCCTCCTTCTTGCCGTCCTCTTTCTTCTTCTTCTTCTTCTCCTTTCCTCCTTCTTGCCGTCCTCTTTTTTATTCTTCTCTTCTCCTCCTTCTTGCCGTCCTTCTTGCCTCCTTTTCCTCTTTTTTGCCGTCTTCTTCTCCTTCTCCTCCTTCTTGCCGTGCCGTCCTCTTTCTTCTTCTCCTTTTCCTCCTTCTTGCCGTCCTCTCTTCTTCTTCTTCTCCTTTCCTTTTTCTTGCCGTCTTCTTCTTCTCCTTTTTCCTTCTTGCCTCCTCTTTTTCTTCTCCTCTTCCTTCTTGACGTCCTCTTTCTTCTTCTCCTCCTCCTTTCCTTTTCTTGCCCTCTCTCTTCTTCTCCTTTTTCCTCCTTCTTGCCGTCCTCTTTCTTCTTCTTCTCCTTTTCCGTTTCCTCCTTCTTGCCGTCCTCTTTCTTCTTCTCCTCCTTTCCTCCTTCTTGCCGTCCTCTTTCTTCCTCTTCTCCTGTACCGTGCCCTTTTGTGACGCACGTGTTTAGGCAAGTCAGTACGCCATCATGCTATTTCGATTGTCTGCCTGTATGTTATTGTTCTTGCTGATTGTCTGCCTGTATTGTTGTTGTTGCTGCTGATTGTCAGCCTGTATTGTTGTTGTTGCTGTAAACTTTAACATTAGCATTTCCTCAGAAAGAGCAAGTATTTGCGTGATCAAACTCGAGAGAATGGTAAATCTTAAGATCTTTTCAGCAATCTCACACATGAAAATGTATTTGAATCGTAACTGGTATAAAATTCGATTAAGTAATTCCAATTTTACAACATTTCCAGTGTCCTGGAAATGTTGATCACCTACAATTATTGCTTTATGTTGAAACAGACACGAATGAAAATATTGCAACCAATGTTGAAGTTACATTCTGTCAAGACCGGATATTTTTATTCTGTTTCTATCAGGCAAAAGTGCGCATGGAAAAATATATATCACTAAACTAAAACAAACATGCAGTGCCAAATATAACTGAGTCACGCAACAAGAGTTAATAATACAGAGTGAATCGAGCAAGTAATTAATCAGAAAGTCTTTTCAACAATAAAAAAAAAAAAAAAATCTTTACCAAATAAAAGTATATGGCAACAGATAGTAAATTTTATGTTGTTGCCAAAATATAGAATCTGGCACTCCTAACCGTGGGATGATCCGAAAAAGACCCGTCAGCTGAGATCAGATGTTACTCATTTCCTTTTATGTTGTTTAAAGCCCAGCCGACCACTAGCACACATGTTACCTCAAAATACGACGTCATATGTTACATCTCACTTTGTTGATGGCGCCAATTAAGAGCAAGCCGGTATTACTTATACGTGAGCCTTCTCAGGCAAAGGGTAGCAAATGGGGCGAGGGTGGGGGGAGGGGGTGGCAAACATGAGTGCAGATGGGCGCTTGGGTCGGAGATTGGAAGTAGTGAAAGGAGAGAGGGGGGGGGAGAGAGAGAGGAAAGCTTGGAGTGTGTGAGTGATGTAGGGGGGGGGGGGGGGGGGACAGGTGTGTGTGTGTATGTGGGGGGGATGGGGGGGGGGGGGGGGGGGATAGGGTGATGGAATGGAGTGATGAAGAAGGAGAAATGAAGACTTAGCTGGAATGATTTGGAAACGGCCTTTTCCTGCCGGAACTAGCTGTGAAGTACTAGTTGGTTATTAGCTGTGAAGTACTAGCTGGTGTCTAGCTGCGAAGTACTAGCTGGTTATAGCTGTGAAGTACTAGCTGGTTATTAGCTGTGAAGTACTAGCTGGTGTCTAGCTGTGAAGTACTAGCTGGTGTCTAGCTGTGAAGTACTAGCTGGTGTCTAGCTGTGAAGTACTAGCTGGTTATTAGCTGTGAAGTACTAGCTGGTGTCTAGCTGTGAAGTACTAGCTGGTTATTAGCTGTGAAGTACTAGCTGGTGTCTAGCTGTGAAGTACTAGCTGGTGTCTAGCTGTGAAGTACTAGCTGGTGTCTAGCTGTGAAGTACTAGCTGGTAATAGCTGGAAGTACTAGCTGGTTATTAGCTGTGAAGTACTAGCTGGTTATTAGCTGTGAAGTACTAGCTGGTTATTAGCTGTGAAGTACTAGCTGGTTATTAGCTGTGAAGTACTAGCTGGGTGTCTAGCTAGCTGGTTATTGTTGTGAAGTACTAGCTGGTTATTAGCTGTGAAGTACTAGCTGGTTCTTAGCTGTGAAGTACTAGCTGGTGTCTAGCTGTGAAGTACTAGCTGGTGTCTAGGTTAGGGCACTCAAAGTACCTGTCAGAAGAGGAAAAGGAAAGAGAGGATAACGGAGATAAGGACGGTTGTGTGAAGAGGAGGTGGTGGGGGGACAAAGAATACGGTGGAAAGGGGAGATGAATGCATTGGTGCTTGAAGAGCTGAGTAAATGAATAAAACGGTTGAGCATAAGTCATCCGTCATCAAAACGAGTGACTGTCCCTTTCAGTATCAGGCCGACAGTCGCGCGTACTCCTCCAGTGGCAGATCAATCTAGCGAGAGAGGAGTGCACCAATCAATGAGCTGTTTTAAAAAAATTATTTGCAAAATATCTTTATGTACATCATTTTTGAACAGAAATGTCAGCAACTGGATGTTGGTAGCTGTACAGGAATAGAATAGAAGAAGCAGATGGTGTTTGGTAAGGAAAGCTGAAGAAGAGGCGGGAGGGGGGGGGGGGGGGGGGGATGGTATTCATCATGACTATATAGAGCACATTGTGTGTCACTGTGATGTGTTGACGTCATTTAGGCGTTACAGCGCTGAAAGTGCAGCACTGAAGGCCACTCTGATCTGAGAACAGGTTAAAATTCGTCATACACGGAGATGAAAAGGCGAAATCACACAAACGAATGTTACCCGACTGTCCGTTTGTCCTGTCCGCCCTCTGCCCTTTACCTGCATGTGGTGTTCAGTCCGACACGTGGTGTTCAGTCCGACACGTGGTGTTCAGTCCTACACGTGGTGTTCAGTCCTACACGTGGTGTTCAGTCCGACACGTGGTGTTCAGTCCTACATGTGGTGTTCAGCCCTACATGTGGTGTTCAGTCCTACATGTGGTGTTCAGTCCTACACGTGATGTTCAGTCCTACATGTGGTGTTCAGTCCTACACGTGGTGTTCAGTCCTACGACATGTGGTGTTCAGTCCTACACGTGAGTTCATGAATGGCGACTGCCTCTCATGGTGTTCAGTCCTCTTCTTCGAGTCATGATTTTCCACTGCCTCTCTTTTTTCTTCTTCTTCTTCTTCTTCTTCTTCTTCTTCTTCTTCTTCTTCTTTTTCAGGCCTCTCCTCTCTCATTCTCCTTCTTCCTTCTCTTCTTTCTTCTTCTTCTTTCCTTCTCCTTCTCTTCTTCTTCTTCTTCTTCTTCTCTTCTTCTTCTTTTTCTTGTATCCTCTTCCTCATTCTGTGTCTTCCTTCTCGATCGTCCCCTTTCCTTCTTCTTCTTCTTCTTCTTCTTCTTTCTTCTTCTTCTTCTTCTTCTTCTTCTTCTTCTTCTCTTCGTCCGTCATTTTTCTGTTTTAACTTTTTTTTATCGTGTGCACCAACTGATGCAGACAGCCACTGTTCATTTGGAAAAAAACAAACTTGTAATTTGTTATGCAATCTAATTCTTACAATGCAACAAGATTTCATCGATTTTTCTTTAATAGCACTCGGGGAAGGGAAGTATTGAGGGGAGAGTCTGGAGACGGGTAGGGGAGGGGGAGGCTGAGAAGTAGGGGCACATTTGTGTTGGTAGATAGTATTAGGGGAGATGGGGAGGGGAAGGGGGGGGGGGGGGGCTTGGGGGGAAAAAACAGAAGAACAGAAAGAAAAAGGACAGGGTAAGATAAGGACAGGAAGACAGGACAGGACATAAAGGAAAACGGTAACAAACTAGGAAAGAAAACGAAGGGTGAGTAACGCAACGGGAAGTCAATAATAACACGACTGTTCTATGTAAGATAATGGCCTATATGTATTGTTGAAAGTTTCAGTGAATCTCTCTCTCTCTCTCTCTCTCTCTCTCTCTCTCTCTCTCTCTCTCTCTCTCTCTCTCTCTCTCTCTCTCTGCACGAACACACAGTGAGAAACAGTTTATTATCAAGATTAAGCCTAGGCCACACTGAATCACTAATACATGCAACGTTTGTCGAAAGTGCGTTTGAATACGAACAACAGCAACAACAACAAATGGTCGAGTTAATTTTCAGTAGCCACGACATCAACAAACATTAGAAACTAACAGTTTGAAGTATGGATTCAAGCCGGAATAGTATGTCACAGATGCTAAGCTTCCACCGGCAAAATGAAAATGATAAATCAAACACAGGCCTTCCTCTTTCGTCTCTCGCGCGCGTTCGAGCGCGCGCAGGCACACACACACACACACACACACACACACACACACACACACACACACACACACACACACACACACACACACACACACACACACACACACACACACACACACACAGATGCGCGCGCGCATGCACGCACGACACTCGCGCGCGCGCACACACATTGAACTACGAAAGGAAACGACTAGGGCTGGGTCATTCTGCTGTGTGCCAAACTCTTGTACCGTGATATAGTTGAAAAACGCTGAATTTTGCAGTCCTACGTTTGCGTATTTGTTATCATTATGATTATTTCAAACATGCACGTGCATCGTTTCCAATAATCATGATGTGACGTTGCTAAACCATATTCAACACTGTTGTGTGATACAGATGATCAAGATAACTTTGATTTCATTCCTATATGTATTGTTGTCCAGAATGAGTATCGCTTTCTTCTGTCTGTCTGTCTGTCTGTCTGTCTGTCTGTCTCTCTCTCTCTCTCTCTCTCTCTCTCTCTCTCTCTCTCTCTCTCTCTCTCTCTCTCTCTTGCAGCCTTTCATTCATTCTTTATGTACATACTTTCTGTTGTCCTTTTTCATAATTGTCTATCATCTTATTTCTTTTTCTTACTAATTCCAGGTGTGCACGTTCCTTTAATCAAGGCGGCTGCTTTAGAGAAAAAAAAAAGTGGGGCAGAGGGGTGTGTCTGCATGTGTGTGTTTGAGTGCGTGTGTTTGTGTGCGTTTGTGTTGTAGGGGGTAAGATAGACCGTGGATTTTGTAGGAGAGACTACAAGATTAAAAAAAAAAAAAATTGGGGGGGGGGGGGGGGGGGGGGGGGGAAGAAAAAAAGAAAAAAGTGCTGATCAGAAAAATGACAGGCCTGCAAATTTTTCAAATCATGAAACTCGTTCGCGCGCGCGCGCGCGCGCGCGCGTGTGTGTGTGTGTGTGTGTGTGTGTGTGTGTGTGTGTGTGTGTGTGTGTGTGTGTGTGTGCGTGCATGCGTGCGCGCATGCGTGTTGTGCTTGCGCGCGCGCACGCGCGCCTGTGTTGGAGCAAGCATTTATTTGCATACGAATATTTGTTATATATATATTTTTGAATGTTTAGACAAGCGCGCGCGGAATTAGCCTACTTGTACCAGTTGATAATGATTGTCAAAGGATTTCTCGTGATCATTCAATTGCTGGTTGGGCTGGTTTGGCTAATTTCCTTTTTCTTTTTTTTTTTTTTTTTTTTTTTTTTTTTTTTTTTTTTTTGTTTTTTTTTTTGTTTTGTTTGTTTTTAGTTTTACTGTATTCCGAGATCTATGTGCATGTTTGCAATGCTAGTGTAAAATACAGTACACATGGAATATATCCGTCAAACATCCAGTCCCATTCATTCATTTGCTGAACATCTAGACTACATACATATCATTAATGGACTTTTTAATTAATCCTTGGTGACGTGCAACAACGTTGGTTCAAATCAATCGATCAAAAAGTAGCTATTGATGGATTAATCAGTTAATTAATCTGTTGATTGATTAAGTGATAATGGTTGAAAAGACAGAAAGAAAAGAAGGGGGAAGTCACAGAGAGCAGTAAGCAATGAAAAGAACTGTTTAGTTTTGTTCCGTTGAGGTAAGATCAACCCTCTAAAACACACCATCATATGCTTTTCGAAGGTGCCGCTGAATTCTTTACACAAAGATATAGAATAATTGTTGGTTTGTTCCAGTCGGTCAAATTGTGAACTGATTCGTTGATTTGCTGTGTTCATTTCTATGATTTCTTTATTTTTAACATCTTCAGTCATTTTGCATGCCTGTTATCTGGTTCTCTACAGACATGCAGCAGAAAAAGTGTGTGTGTGTGTGTGTGTGTGTGTGTGTGTGTGTGTGTGTGTGTGTGTGTGTGTGTGTGTGTGTGTGTGTGTGTGTGTGTGTGTGTGTGGAATTCTGTGTGTGTGTGTGTGTGTGTGTGTGTGTGTGTGTTGTCACCGGAATTCTGTCTGTTCCTCTTTTTATTAGGCCCTACTACCTTCTCCTTTTTCCTTTTTTTTCTGTTCTCTGTTTACAAATATGTCATTGAATCATCTGTTTCATACATTCAGAATCAAATAAAAGTGACATTGTAAAAAAAAAAAGTGACATCGTAAAAAGACAAACCTTCAGTTTGTTAATGTGAGGAGAAAGGTAAGATATATACTCCGTCCCACAAGACAGTGGGAAATGAAATATACAGGCTCACATATTTTAATCCCCTCGCACCTGTCGAAATCATCGACTCTTTCAGATACAGATAAACGAAAGCATATTACCTACATCTCTCGCATCTGTTTGCTATTCATTCGATTCCGGTGTTGAGTGAAGTAATGGGTGTTCGTTTATCATTGTTTACAACCACAGAAAGTCAACAGGTGTTTTGTCAGTTCAGCTTCTTCTTCTTCCTGTTTTTTTTTTTTTTTTTTTTTTTTTTGTTTTTTTTTTTTTTTTTTGTTTTTTTTTTGTGTCACGACTGTAGACCTATCTATCTTATACCAAATGAAGGAATGATCCAATATTAGGCAAAGGAATAGTGACAGGAGAGGGGACATTAAATCACTCAGCATTATCTACGTTCATTCCAACAGCCTTGCGATCCTGCGCCTCCTCCATCGATTCCTATGAACTTTGAACTCTGAACCTAATCTGCTCACTTTAAATGCTTGTAACTGAAATGCACATGTTCCGTCCTGGAAAGACATTGCGTTCTGTCTCGGTTCCCTGTCGTCTATGCTGGGTTGTTAATGAACACCCGCGTTAGAACGAGTCGCCAGGAGACTGGTTTTTCTATCAAACGATGAAGCGTGACTTAGCTCCACCTGAAACTTCGCCTGTTCCTAGTTTTCTGAAACAGCAAACAACAAAACAAAAGAAAAAAGAAAAAGAAAAGAATACACACACACACACACACACACACACACACACACACACACACACACACACACACACACACCACGGCATCGTTCTTTGACCGAAGCAACATTTGTAGTCATACCTCTCACAATTATTAGTTATTATCAATTTTCGTTATTTTGTTCCTTCGCCATGGTTCCTGCCACGGGTCGGTGGTAACTATGGATCTATAGAACTATGGTTCTCATCGTGCTCTGCTGTTCACTACACAGCCGTTTTTTTTTCACTATTTCCTGCAACTAAGTTCTCTAGTCATTTACATTCCCTTCAGGATGCAGTTCTGGTCATCAAATGTTCCAAATTTTTTTTTTTTCTGATCAGGCACCTTCTCAAGTTGTATTCTGGTCATGTTCTCAGTGGGCTGTCTACTGTTCTCTCAAAACCGCAGTTGTATCGGCTCCTTCACTGAACTGAATTACTTCCTCTTCCAGAATGTTTGTCATTGATGTGGTTTCCAAATCATCATAATTCTCTTCTTTCAAATTCTTTGAATAGCATTCCACGTTGTAACTCTCATGGTAACGTTTTTCTTAATTACGTTCGTCATTTTAGGCCGAGCACTTAAAAGATGTTCTTAAGAGGAGATCAGAACAGCCATCAAGACATTGAAGAACAAGAAGTCCCCTGGGTTTGATGGAATAACAGCGGAATGCTTAAAGGTGGTGGTGACTACATCGTCTCTTGGATGTGCAGTCTCTGTAACCAGGTTTGGAACTCCGACATCGTCCCAAAGGATTGGAAGAATGGCGAAGTCGTCTGTATTAAAAAAAAAAAAAAAGGCAACCTCTTAGAGTGCGACAACTGGAGAGGAGTTACTCTACTGTCAATACCAGGGAAAGTGTACTGCCAGGTCATCCTCAACCGACTGCGCGACGTACTAGACAATGCGCTCAGGGAGCAACAAGCAGGCTTCCGCCCGAAACGATCCTGTGCGGAGCAGATCTTCACACTATGACAGATCGATCATCGAGAGAGCGCCAAATACCCCGAGCCATCAGCTTCATTGACTTCACCAAAGCATTTGACAGTGTCTACAAACCATCATTGTGGAAAATCATGAAATCTACGGCATCTCAGAGAAAGTTGTGTGTCGGCCATAGAGCAGATTTACATAAACTCCAAGCGCAGAGTCAGGACAGAAGATGGCTACAGTGACTGGTTTGAAGTTGTCACCGGGGTAAGGGCAAGGTTTATCCTCTCCGCCTGTCCGCTTTGCAGGTGCCATCGACTGGGTTTTGAAACACGCAACCCACGGAAAAGGAATCAAGTGGACAGAAGGAAACAGCCTCTCAGATCTGGATTTTGCCGTTGACATTGCCGCTCTTACAAGCACCACTCAAGATCTGCAGGTGCTTGTAGACAATATCAGCAAGTTTCCAGGCAACATTGGCCTCGTTATCTGTGCCAAAAAGACTAAAAAAAAAAAAAAAAAAACTGCTGACCGGTAAACAGCAAGTGCCAGCAGGCGTTTTCATCGACCAAAAGCAAGAGGAAGAAGTAGAAAACTTCACATACCTAGGCAGCTAGCTCCATCAACAACGCCAATTACCTCGACCATGAACTGAAGTGTCGTATTGGCAAGGCAACATCAGCATTCAATCAGCTGAACAAAATATGGAACAGCAAGAAATTCTCCCTTGGAAGCAAACTGAAGTTTCATAACTCCAGTGTGATTTCAACGCTGCTGTATGGCTTTTGAAACCTGGCAACTGAAGACCATCAAGACGAAGAAACTCGGCGCATTTGACACCAAGTGCCTATGTAAGATCTTGGGCATCAAATGGTCAGACTTTATACCAAATGAAGAGGTCAGGGATAGGTCCAAACAGCTGCCCGTGTCAACCATCACAATGACTGACACCAGCAAACTTGCTGAGGACCGTGCACAGTAGAGAGCTTTGACTACCTCATGCGTTGCAAGACGCGGGAGCATCTAAGTCATGTCTTGATATGCAGACGGCGCCTCTACTGGCTAGGTCATGTCTTGAGATTACCCTCATCAAGAGACCTGCAAACCAGGCCATTAAATGGACCCCAGCAGACTTTATACCAAATGAAGAGGTCAGGGAGAGGTCCAAACAGCTGCCCGTGTCAACCATCATATGCAGACGGCGCCAGCAGAAAAAAAGGACGACCCAGGAGCTGGCGACAGACAGTGGATAGAGACCGCAGACTCGTTGACAGAGGATGGAGTGACACCAACAAACTTGCTGAAGACCGTGCACAGTAGAGAGCTTTGACTGCCTCATGCGTGGCAAGACGCGGGAGCATCTAAGTCAAAGTAAGTAAGTTCGTCATTATGCTGTTTTTCAGATATGGTTACACGCTTTAAATCTTTGTTTCATTTTCTCACAGGGCTGACAAAAATCGTTACCAAGTTTCCCATAGATACGATTCGTTAACAGGTTGTTTCCGTTGTGCCCTGTTCCTGTTTTGCCCTGACCATTCGTTTTCGCGTCGTTTGTCTCCTCCTTGTATTGAGCTATGCTCGTGTCGTTTTGCTGTTGCCGTAATGTCAGTTCCCCCCGCCATTTTGGGGGGTCAATTTTTTTCCCCAGAGCTGAGATGATTTCCATTGTAAATTAATGTTTTATATCACAGTACACAGCAATACTTTGTAGTCTTATTTTTGAAGACCTAGGCGAGTTATTGTCAAGGCGTTCCCATTTCTTAGCACACAAAACTTTACAGTCAGTTTTTCGAAGCCTCCTGGTTGTCAAGACATGGATCTTCGTGTAATTTTCACACATCAGGACGGAATGAGCCTATTGTCAAATGGCTACCGTGTCCATCAAATTGAGAATATAATCGTTGAGGGTCGAAAATCTCAGCTCACGTGGATCTAGACGTCAACCAAATTATAAAGGTATACTGCTCAAAACAATTGAAAGGCCACTTGGAAATTCTCTCGCTATTTCATAACAGAACGGAAAACAACCCAAAACAATGCTTTCGAACTTTAATTCAGCCATTAATCAAAACACCAATGACACAGATTAATGACAAAATTGATTTGAACAGCATGTTTTGCCACTTTCAAGTCCACTACCCATCTTTTCAAAAGTCAGAACGCGCCAGAGATACACAAAAACACAGTCAGTAACGCGTGTGTCCGCGCATTTGCGTGGATGCACGCGATGCACCCTTTGCCTCATGGATTGAGTCAGAGTCCTCAGAGTCATCTGGGGTATTGCCTGCCACTCCTGCTCAAGGAGCTGGAACAGCTGGTTGAGGTCAACTGGCGGGGGGGTGATTGCTTCGAAGTCGCCGGCCCAGCACGTCCCATAGGTGCTCGATTGGATTAAGGTCCGGTGAGCAGGCTAGCCAGTCCATGTGGATCACGTGTTGCTGCTGAAGAAAGTTGTTGACGACTCGAGCCCTGTGAGGTCTGGCGTTGTCGTCTTGAAGTACCGCGCCTGGTCCAATAGCTTGCAGCGCTGGCAGCACAAGGGGCTGCAGGATGCCATCCCTGTAGCCCACACCGTTGAGGTTGCCATGCACCATGTGCAGGGGGGTTGTGTAGTTTCGTGCCATCCCTCCCCACACCATTTATGGATCCACCACCATAGCGATCACGCTCGCTCACGAGACCATTGTGATAGCGTTCTCCTTGCCACCGCCAGACACGGTTCCTGCCGTCATGAAATGTTTAGGCAAAAGCGGGACTCGTTAGTAAACAATACTCTTGCCCACTGATCTCTGGTCCATGCTAAGTGACGCTGGGTCCAAGCCAAACGAGCAGCACGGTGAGCTGGTGTCAGGACAGGACGGACGGCTGGTCGTCTTGAGCGCAGGTGTGCCTCTCTCAACCGGTTCCGAATGGTCTGGTCACTGACGGTGACATTTGCCGGCTGCTTGCAGCAGCCCCCTGAGTGTGTCGGAAGTGGCCGTTCTCTGCCTCAGAGCGACAGGACAACAAACCTGTCCTGCTGCCTGGAGGTGGACCTTGGGCGTCCTGGACGTCTTCGCTCAGCAACACTTCCTGTCTGGTTGAAGCGGTCTCTCAAAGTCTGAATGACTGACAGTCGACGACCAACCTCTCGCACCCCCACGCCCTCCTGAAGCCACGCAATTGCCCGCCCTTGGTCATCCTGACTGACTCAGTCGTTGTCTCCGAGGCATGGTTGCAAAAGTGCCGTAAACACAGGCATAAATGCCACCAGTCTCTCAAAACTGGCTGACCTGTGTTCAGATAAGACATGGGCTGCACGTGCACGTGCATTGCAGTATTCCTGCAGTTCAGATGTGCTCTGTTGCACAGGCCTGTTTGATTTGCACCCTTTTTTTCGTGCAGTATGTG
>JADBJO010000037.1:275000-322500 GCA_016801955.1 Conus betulinus | reverse complement strand
GTGTGGACGGTGATCAAGCCAGAGATGTGGTGCCAGTCTTCTGGAGAGATTGGTCTGAAAGCAGCAAACTCTTCATGCACGCTGTGGCTGTCTGCCAAAACTGGAAGCCAGACTTCTCCGCCCTTCCGTAGCCTCCACCTAGCCCTCTCTTGTCGCTCCCCCCGCCTCCGTTTTAAAATTCCATTCAACATACTAATGCTATCATTCCAGTTTTGTTTAATAAGAAGTCTGTGGCAGTCATTCCTCCTAAGTCCCCCGAACCGGCTTAGTAGGTGGAGTTCTACGTATGTCGGATCAGAACAGGCACCACTGAACACCACCGAAGTGACTCGGCCGCAGTGCAGCGGCTCCCCTGCTGGGTTGCATTGCCTCTTGACGACTTGACATTGACTGCTCCCCGTGGACATGGTCACTCACCTTGTACTGAGGAAGTCAGCGGTCTGGCGTGTTACAGGCGGATGGGGGTGGAGGAGACTTTTTTTTTTTTTTTTGACTTTTTCATTTTTTTTCTTTTTTTTTTTTTGCTGCCGTATCTTCTGTGTCACCTCAGTGGCAATACACCCACGCAGCTCATTCCGACACTCTCCGTCTACAGCGACAGCCCAATGTGTCCCGCCACAACCCCGGCACCAGCAATCCATGAATGAGCGATCACATAAAAAAATGTTCCGAGGACAAACAAATACAATCAGAACTATCTCGCATACCTTTCAAACTGCGAAGTTTTGAATGTGTGTTTAACCGAATTG
The DNA here is from genome assembly GCA_016801955.1 of Conus betulinus. NCBI lineage: Eukaryota > Metazoa > Mollusca > Gastropoda > Neogastropoda > Conidae > Conus > Conus betulinus. Next base: position 321,751 of record JADBJO010000037.1, on the reverse strand, counting down.
ATTTCCCCACAACCAATTAAGAATTATTTTGCATGTAAAAATGTGCATTTCATTGTACTTGGACGACCACATAGCTACCATTTATAGGAAATTCTCTCTTACCCTCCGTCCCCCCTCTCTCTCTGCTCAGTCACAGAGCTTTACACACACACACACACGCACATGCGCGCGCGCGCGCAAACAGGTAGTCAGGTTGTTAAGATAAATGAGCACAAGAGAGCTTATTTTCATGCATTTAAACATCATGCTTTTATTCCAAGAATATTGCACTTAGATTATACACCAATCATAGCAAAATAGGGCTGTAATTCATAAACATAAAGAAAATACTGAAAACATAAAGAAACTAGAAACTAATAAATCAATAAATCATAAAACATTAGTGAATCAAAAAAAAATACATTAATCTTCAAAAGCTTTTAACCCCTTACCTACAAATAAAGCACCAATCAATAAACTAAACTGATTATGTCCAGTGCAAATGTCACACCTTATGTCTATTTACATAAAAATGTAAACAAAATATCATTTCATGAACTAAACAAGGGATGGAAAAGAGAAAACTGTGGTGTGTCCAACTTTTAAAATTAGAGGCATTATAGATTCATCAAATATCAGAACCATTGTAGAAGCATGTAGCTTATATAAACACTACTGAACTACAAAGAAAACAGAAGACTAGAACTCAACAGCTGGTAAAGTCAGCTGAAGTTACTTGAATAGGAAAACCAGGAAGTATAACAAACATAGCCAGAAAATAAAAAGAACAAGCGTACATACATATCAACACATACAAAGGTTGAGACAAGCACGGCCACTGAGCTGACATCTGATATGAATCAAGAATGCGCATTTGAGACAAGCTGACCAATGTGTATACAGTCCAATGTCAATTCCAAAATACACAGTGATCAATTCATATCATAAAACTCGTTTGCTCTCGTGTGTGTGTGTGTGTGTGTGTGTGTGTGACAGAGAGAGAGAGAGAGAGAGAGATGTGTGTGTGTTTGTGTGCAACTGTGTGTGTGTGCACTTGTGTGTATGCACATGTGTTTGCGCTTGTGTGTGTGTTTATGTTTGCGCTTGCGTGTGTGTTTTTATCTGTTATCACATGTAGGTGTTAATCTGCATGCTGTGCACTCCACTATAAGTGTATTTCTAAACCAGCACAGATCTAGCAGACTAACACTCTAAATTACCAGCACTTCAACAACTATTACACGTGCAGAACAACAATCCAAGCCCCTTTTTAAGTTTCTTTCCGTTTCGTTCATAAGCTAGAACTTTTGAACTGTTCAGAACTAGGCCCCTCCACCAAATAAAACAAACAAAACCCAATCAACCAACAAACAAAAAAAATGCCATCAAACATTTACTCTCTTCACAAAGCAGGCACATCGGGCGTATCAAGTCGCCTAAAGCTCTTCACATCTTCGAAGGACCAACAGAAAGGTCAATGTCTCAAAACAAATGAATATAAAAAGCATTATCAGAGTGTGTTAATTGGAACACAATCACAACAAAAACAGAAGGAAATAACATCAACAGCAAGATTATACCCATGGAGAACCCCACAACAACAGATTTTAATGGTTTGGCCACACTAATCCAGATCATTCTACTGATTCAACTACCATAATTCTGATCAGTTTTATTTTGATGGAGCTTTACGCATCCCCCCCCCCCCCCCCCCCCCCCCCCCCCCCCCCCCCCCCCCCCCCCCCCCCCCCCCCCCCCCCCCAATTAGCATAAATTAGCATATGTAAAACCAGTTTTTTTCTAAAAATATATCGACAGTTGCTCACCGATAACAAACAAATTAAAAATGAGGATATGAGAGCTAATGCATCTGCCCTCAAAAGGCATTCACTGATCTTGGAAGATATGTTACAATCTAAATAAAATATGCATGTAATGCATGTACATTTGTGAAATGTGAATGTGAAAAATCAGAATCTGCTGATTTGTACTTCATAAAATCCACAACACTATCCTCGAACTGATCACAGACAGCAAAACTGTGACATCATCTTTGTTTTGTATGGACAGCAGGGAGATGATTTCAAAACTCTACCACATAAGACAGCGAAACCAAAAAAAAGACTTGTTTTCTTATATGTTTTTTTTTCAGGTTCACTTTCAGAATGCCATCACATGAAATAAGTGTCACACAATCCGATCTGTACTTCTCTTAATGTCCTGCAGATGCTGCTTGGCGGATAATGTACACATCAAACTCAAATCTATAAAAGTGCCTTTGTTTCTCCCACATTGCCTTTAACCTTGCCTCATGATCTTCAAAACATTTCTCTTTGAAACTACTTTTTGTATTTTCCTTTGAAGGATGATGGTTTATGTGGCAAGCACTACCCTTACTGTTTAGGTATATGAATGCAGGGACCTTGGTTATGGAAACTGTTATGCACAACAACAGAAAACAGTACACAGACATTTTTCCAAAGTAATGTGATCAATCAATCCTGTGGCTGAACTACATGCAGTTGCAAGCCAAACTTTGCCAAACAGTCTATTCTTCTTTTCAAACATACTGCCAGTTACTCACAGTGTACTGTAAATAAAGCAACTTTGCTCAAGGACGCAGACAGGAACATCCAAACGCAGAATCATCATCTAAAATAAAGACACTGCACTGGCACAATGTGACTGACACCTCTTGGGAAAAAAAAAATTTCCTCACACTTAAATCTATACATCCAAGAGTAGGAGTAAAATGGATGGCAGTTGAAAATAATTCCTGAAACAAGCATAAATACACAATAATACACTTCTCATAGTTTCTTAGAGTCTGTTATACACACTGACAACCCCTTACAACCTAGTTTTCCTTGGTTTTCTACTATTACCCCAGACGATGAAGAACATTCAATCAAAACTGGCCTGTATGCAGGAAAAAAGGAAATTTTAAGGTAGGGACAGCGAGACAAACAAAACAAATAAAGAAAGAAAAACTGAAAAAGTAAATCTCTCCTGGGTGCATACTGTTTTTAAACCTTTCCTTTGCATTCCTCCCTGTCCTTGAGAAAATGTGTGATAAACTGCATCTCCTTTCATAACCTGAGCTACACAAAATTACCACGTTCTAAAGGCTCAACAGTATGTTTATAATGTGACAGAACAATCCTCAATACAAGACAATATACAGCACCACACAATGCAATATAATGCAGAAAAATCAATGCAATATAATAATACTTCTTCTATGTCACTTGGGCATACCAAAAACATCCAGTTAGCGTCCATTTTCTATGACCATCTTTGACACATAAAGATGCTTAAAGCATTTGTAATTTCGTATAGGTTTACAACAAAACTTTACTTTAGGTACTGCATTTCTCAGTTAGAAAAAAGTCGTCACCTTCCCTGATGCTTTTATCTGTACTGCAAGCTGTTAAAAATCCTCAAAACAAAGGACTCAACTCCTTGTCTCTACCCTGACCATTCTGCAGCAGTCCACTGCCAGTACTGTCATCCAGTGGATGCCCTCACACTGCAATATATATGGCAATGAGGAAGCTGACCAACTGGAAAAGGAAGGAGGCCAGCAGCCCCAGCTGGAGCAGAAAATCTCCTTTAAAGAAATCAAAAGTATTATCATGGAGTGAAATAGAGGTTCATCGTGTCTATGCATGGCTTGATGGAAGGCAGAGCCTTTGTTGTTCTCCCCACCATTGCCTTTAACCTTGCCTCAACTGAATCAGGTTCCCATCCACTGCTGGGTTGAAAGAAAGGGTTTTCAAGCCGAAAAAAAAATTCACCCCAGTTGTGGTTCGAACTCACAATCATCAGCTCTGCAGGTAAACGCTGAAACCACTGACTACAGGACCCCTATCATTACATGTGTCAGAACCTGTCTTTGGCTGAGCTTAGTTCTTTGTTACAAATCCCTAGGGACACCAACCAGCCAACCAAACCAAATGAACAAATACCTGAAGAAAGAATACATTTCACAAAATAAGTACATAAAGGAATCCGCAAAATAGATCAAAGAATTAAAAGAATGAATAAATATTCAAATCTAAGCAAAACACACACATAGAGACAGACTCACAAATATTATTTTCAAAAAAACCATTAGACCACATCAAACAATAACTAGCACTACAAATGCACTTTTTTTAAAATCTGGCAATTAAAATGACAAAGCAGGTAACTTGACAATACCAAATGCCACTCTCAATCTCTCTTTTTTTTCTTTCAAAAATCTTGCAAGCCAAGGCAGTGATGAGAAAAAGGCAACCAAGATTCACAACCTTATGTGTTTGGATGTACACAGTGCAGACCAGTAATGCATCATACAGATGGATCATTTCTAGACAGCCCTTTCTCCAAGCGTCTGAACAGACGATGTCCACAAAAGCTCAGGCATGGGTACAGGTTCCACTTTCACAGCTGCATGAACAGCCAAAGTGCTCACCATTTGCTTGGCTTGGCCACACACACACACACACACACACACACACACACACACACACACAGGTTTTTGTGCTTGTGTGCATCCAATAGTCAAGCAAATTCAGAGTGCTGAATATTGCTGATCAAGAAAAGTCTGTTCACCCTCCAAACATTTGTGAATATCAGCTATTGCCTTGTTAAAAGAATTATTTTTTAACAAACTCGAACAAAATCAAGTTAAAAGAAATCCTGTTACTTATTCAATAAACATATCTGGTATACCGGACACAGATATAATGTCTTTGAAATCGGTTGATTCAAATGCTTCCAGCTTTGCATTTTAACCAGAACACATATCAGATCCAGATCTATATTCCTCACCCACCCCAACTCATTACCCCCATTATTATAATCTTTTTTCAATTACTGTCATTTCAAATTGAGTGTTTAGTAACTAACTATGTCATTCAAAAAATTCTTCCCTGTTTGAATTAATACATAAAGGTACTGGGTGCATTCACATCAAACAGTGCTCATGGCTTGTGGGAATGAAAGTTGATCACAGATAAAGTCAGTGGCCTCATACAGGTAACTAGGATGCAGTTTGTGAACTGTAACAATCCGAATCATTTATACAAAAGCTTGGAACAATGTGGAAGGGATGATGATTTATGTTTTGAGATTTGCAGTTATGCTTCACGTGTAAACCAAAAAATTGCTTATATTCTTCAATTTCTATAGTGATCATTTCATGGCCTTAAAGTGCCTGAAGTTCATGTGCAGCATAGCCTCATACCAATTCTTTTTCAATTATAATTATAGCCCAATTGACCACACAGGGTCTTTTCAAGCTTCTCGCCACTCAGGGGAAAGAAGTCTTGTCCTGAAAAAACAAACAAAAAACCAACAAGAATAACAAACAACTACCTATATGAATATTTATAACATTATAAAAAAAAATTTTGACAGACACCTACATGTAAAGCTGATAAAAGAAGATGATGCAGAGGAAGCCATGCATATCCTTGATCTATCGCCCCAAGATCAAACAAAACAACAACAAAAAATTCACACAAATTACTGATAAATATAACATTGCACAAAAGTAAACTCACCACAGAAAAAGCCATCCAGCAATCAGTAACCACAGAACGGACAGCTAGTGTCCAGGCATTGAGTCCATTTTCACTGCCTACTCTGCAGACTACATTGGAGAAAAAAAAAAAAAAAAAAAAAAAACTCGCATGTTGTAAATTGTACGTGAGAAAAATGTGCAGATTCCCTACCACAAAGACAAGTGAATGGGCCATAGAGCTCAACTGACAGTGGACAACAGTTATGCAAAAGAAAAAAAAAAGGCAAGAAAGGTAGATTGACAGTGGACAACAGTAGAGTGAAAAAAAAAAAAAGGCAGAGATAAATAGAGAGAGATAGCGAAAAGAAAATAATGTCAATAATCTCCTGTGGGCTGAGCACAGTGGGACAGCCACAAGATGAATCAAATATAGCTGTGCTTCAGATAGCAGAGAGACTGACATGGAAAAAATTCTCCTGACTGGGGAAAAGACACCAGGACAGCAAAACATTAATGAATTATAACAGAAATAATAAAATTGTAAAAGTAGGACAGTACATACATTTCTAGTCTGTAATCTGATCTTGTGCTAAATTATTTGTTAATTTTCTTGAACAAAACGCACGATCCAACTTCTGTGCACACTGGATATATTCCATTTTCATATATGCATGTGAAAATTGACCCTTACAGCGATCCGAGAAGAAAACTCCCAGCCAAGGAAATGAGGAGGTAACACAAGATACTGAAAGATCACATACACTGAGCATATCACCAATGCAAATGTGTGCCAAACCATCAAGCAGCACATATGCCATATGAAGATCTACTGACATCAGTTGAGACAGGAAAACTACCTTGCTATGGCAATGTAACAAGATCCAGTGGCTTTGCTAAGAAGTCCTCCCATGAACTGTTGTGAGAGGTGAAAAAACACAACAGACTGACAATACTGCAGAATGGACAGGGTTACCATCCGCAAAGACTCAGGCCTTGGCACACAAAGGACAGAGAAGCAGGAGGGTGGTGTGCAGCACTCCAATGACTCTTGGCAGACTTAAAGGAGTAGAAAAGGATGTTGCAGTGCTTACAGGGCATGTAGTATAGGACAGTCAGATAAACAAAACTAAATTCACAAATTATTTGTAAGTCAAACGTCATTCTTCTTGTATCCAAGGATGATGTGAATTTAACACACTGAAAGTATATCTAACATCAGATGAAAAAAATATACAGAAAATCACATACCTGACACTACAGCTAGGTACTGAAATTGGTATGTTTTGTAAGTCTGAAAACAGACGCTGATCATTACAAATGAAAAAAAAAAAAAAAAAAAAACTTTCAAACTTGTGACATGCTGTTACATGGACAGGTGAAAAAGTAACATGTATAAATGATCATCGATTGCTGGAGAAATCAGTTTATGAGTTATCTCCTAGCACATACCACCCTTATTCGTTCATGCGTAACTACTGACCACTGATATGAAATCACACGGGCACCATGACACTAACCATTCCCTGGATGGATTACTTCCTCCTGGGAAGTCACACTGATACTGTGGCAGTGACAATCCATTCAAGAGTGACACTCCACTTATTGCCCACACAACTGATGCAGTACTCCTCTTAATGGTCTTCTTGTTGTTCATGTTTGGCTCTGAAACTGACGGTCAGAGTGTAATGTGAAAATAACCTGTCACCTGTTAACTATTAAAAAAAAAAAGAAAAAAAGGCAGACTTTGAACATCAGGTCTCAGGCATTGTGCACCTCCATTCCTTGTGATTGCTACACTCTTAGGTTTAGTCATACAACCCAGATTACATCCCAAACTCATCTTCAGTGGAAACATGAAAAAAGTGGAGCAGTCTGATCCTGCATGATTGAAAGTAAGATCCAATACTGCGGAAAAAGAACAGACTCTTGAGGAGTCTTCTCCATTGCGGTATTGGAGCAGATTTCTACTCCAGCATTTGTATCAGAGATGTTTCAAAAAAATTCCTTATCTTATGTCCAGCCCTCGTGGTAATTCAGCAGAGTCTGATTTCAATCACTAATCTCACCACCTTCCTCCTACGTATATGCTACTCTAAACCTCATGATATATGAGTCAAGCAATATCAAGGAAGGGCAATTCTGGCAACTATGTAGAAGTAAAACATTATGCATGCAAGCACATAAACACAAGCACACACGCACCCGTTTCTCTCCTCCCCACACCATCCCTTCTCCCTCTTCCCTTCCTTTACTCTCCCTATCTCTAACACATTAAAAACACATCAAAAAGAAAAGAAATATTGATAAATCAGCAACACAGACTGAGATTATGAAAGCTCTGCAGAAAAGCTATACACAACACACAACTGCTGGCCTGATGCCTTAGAAAAAAAAAGGTCATATAAGCAACATATGCAATATTTTCTTCCTACACCTGCAAAACACCAGAGGACTTGTTTCATGCAAATGGAACAAGAGCAATGCAAAGTGAAAACTCTGCTATCCACATCATGTAAAAGAGGGAGAGGGGAGAAGAGGTGGAGTTTTACCTTGATAAATCGTGACCAAGAACTGGCTGACTGATATATTTTAATATACAAATATGCATAAATACACACACACAAAAAACTTGGGAACTCACATATATTCACACACTTTAAGCACTCGTACTCATGCAGAAAGAGACAATCTTAAAGATGATGCAAATAACCACAGACACATTACTAGTTAACTACTCGCAACCAGAAATAAGAGAAACAGAATTACTTTGATTCCAACTACATAACTCGCCTGCTGCTCCATCCCACATACATGAATCATAAATGTGTACGCCATGTCAATTCAGAGATACACAACTGTGATAAAAGCAATGGACTCTGCAGTGCCAGACAAAAAAGGAAAAAAAACAGATTACAGAATCATTCACAGACCACAAGACTTGTCGGCAAAGGATACTCTGTGTATAAAGCAAGCATACTTCATTTTCTCCTGATTACATTATCAAAACATTCCTTGATTGTTTCTGGCAGTACTAACATAATACATTTTTCTTACGTAAAAACGGAAATGGGTGGTAATTTCATCCTTTTAACTTTTAACATTAAAATGGTGTCCAGTTTGGTACAAAATTTCATTAAAAAAACCCTCCAGATCCAGTGTTTCACACAACCAACAAATACCTCAAAACAATTACAATGCTCACATGACATACACAAGCACACACAAATATTACCGTAAAAGTCTCACACTGACCACAAAGCAAAAAGATTAAAAAGTTGGTCTGTAGAGTTCATCAGATCTAGTCACATCTTAAAAGGTATGTGGAAGGCATTCAAAATGTGCTTGCAAGTAGGATTATATTTGTAAAGATGTAAAAGCATCTCTTTGACTTCTACAGTTGAGGATGCTGTTCACTGGCTGTCACATCCTTGTCAGAGGATAATGCAAACAGACCAGTCAACAAGTACCATGGACTTCCGTAGCTCGTTTACCTAGAACTCCCTTTCGGACTGATCTTTTGGACATCATGCAAACACAACATACAAACTTAAAAATGTCTTTTGTAAGTGAGCTTGTTCAATTCTGATCATAGTCAGTCACGAGGCCAGTGCAGACATCTGAATCAAACTTTTGGTGCCTTCTTCCAATTTTAAGAGTCAGAGATGCAAATGCGTGCTAGAATAGAAGCTCTGATGACCTTATTCCCATGGGACAATATCAATATTCCATTCTAGTTTCACACCCAGTTTTGTGGCCGTTCTTCAAAGCCATGACAAGACAGCCAGCCAGCCAGCCAGCCAGACATGAACAGGTGTCTGGTTTCATTACAGTCAATCCAAAACAGAACTGGTGATACAGACAAAAATAAAACACAGATGTATGGCAAAAATCTCCAAATCTCAAATTCAGCTATCTGACAATCAAACTGTCCTACCTTCATTTTCTGTGAGTTGCCAGTACTTCCACTGACAAATACACTCCATTCCTCCTCCCATGTCTCTCTATGTGTCGGTTCTCATGTTTCTTTCTATTAACAGACACTTGAAGGATTCCTTTTCTTTTCTTATTTAGTCACTTGCCACAAACTACATATGGTTGGTGGAAAAACTTTCCCTTTCATTCAAAGCACAGTCAGACAGTTCACATTTATACCCATTCTACATATGCTGAAATGCAAAAATGTGTAGTAGAAGGGGAGCAATTCACTCAACTGCAAGGTACACATAGCTCAATTGATTCCCTTTAGGAAGGGAAGGCAGCATCATTCTCGATACCGTTCCCCACTCCGTCTCCCTTCACCTCCATTCCCCCACTTTCCGAAATTCAACCATATTTTAATCCCTCTTCCAATTTCAACAGTGTTCAAACAGTTACACAGATAATGATTTAAATGAATCGATACACAGTAATAACAAATTATCACTCAAATAAACCACCTTAACTGCACAAACCAAGAGATTCCCCTTTTATTCTTACAGTACAAAATGTTCCTTTAACCTGAATGACGTTTTCAATGCTCTTTAACAATATGTTCAATGCTGATTTGCCAAACTGTAAAGATATCAGTGCCTTGATATTGCTGTTTATAGACCAGTGTACCACAAAAAGCATCACAAAACAATTCAACAAAGACTGGAAACTGAGAACATACTGAAAACAGTAGAACTCTAAAGATAAGCTGGCACACCTGCAGATCGGTTTTAGTCTCAATGATATGTGATGAATCTTTCCATGACCACATTCCCCTATCCAATCCTACCAAAGGGCGGGAAAAAAAAGTTTAACTAAGCCTCAAGGAAAGCAATGCAGGGATCAGTCCCAAACAAAAAAATCTTTTTTTTCCTGAATATATCTAGGAAGTTACAAACGTAATGATCTACAAAGTCAGCCTGCAGCAACACCAATTTGGAAAAAAAAAAAAAAAAAAAAAACAACAAGCAACCAAGTCATTTAAAAACTATTTCAATAACAGGGAACCCTAAATGAGTCAGAGAACAGTAAACAGGAAATAACAAACAAGTAGGGTAACTCTTGCTCCCCCCTGACGAAATGCACGCCCATGATTCCAAACGAATGCTGCTTACAATGCCAAAATCACCTAGCAGAAATGACACATTGAACACACAGAACAAACAAGGAGACACACCCCCTCTCTTAGATTGTTCTGTGTGCTCCACGCTGTCATTTCTGCTAGGCAAGGCAGTGTCATAAGCGACATTTGTTTGGAGCTATGGGTGTGTATTTATTTCGTTGGGGGGGGGGGGGAGCAGCAAGAGTTACCCTACTGGTTTGTTATTTCAGTGATAGTTTGCAAATCAATTTCCACAAAATAAAAATGAATACTTGAATTAACATATCCTACAACAGTTAAAAAAAACAAGTAATTGTAACCATTATGCTGTCATTAAATGACCAGAAGAATTGATACTTGTTTTCAACTCTTCATTATCATTTTAATTTGGATTAATTTGTCTTTTGTTTTCTTTCAACAACCGTAGAGTTAATAACAATCATGGCATCAAGTCACATTCTTTGTCTTTTCTAGTATTTCCCCTTTCCATGACAAATATTCTGGTATCAAAATTTTAAGCAAAATAAAACCAGAAGCAATAAAACAAGTCAAAAGTGAAAGCCTAAGAAAATTACAAAGCCTAAGAAATATACAAACACCACCAAAACAGCTAAAAACAGATGCCTACTGAGCTGCATCCATACAAAATCAGTTCTAGGATATGCTCAAAATAATAACTGGCCAGCTATGACCTTGACTCAAAGATAATCATGATGACAACCTCGGAAGAATCAAAGATGACCGGATACTTCAAAATTTGCGCTGGGGGGGGGGGGGGGGGGGGGGGGGGAGGGGGGGGGGGGGGGGGGGGGGGGTTGGGGGGGGGGCACTGACAACTTCAGCATGATAAAATGGTCAAACCATATAAAAAAAAAAAAAAAAAATCATTTTCATGCTCACAGATTTTCATTTTTGTGACCTTGACCGTCAGAAAAAGTTGTTTGGGAAATGTTAATGTTTGAGTGGAACCAGTGATTTTCAAATTTTTCTCTTGCGTGATCAATGAGTTCAACAAAAAATCTGGAATCTCTACCCAGTGCACTATAGTAAATAACACAGAGAACAAAAAAATTTCAAGAAAACAAGACTAAGTGAGTATGAGTAGCCTGAAATTACCAAGATGTACTGCCATATAAAAAACTGATCCAGTACAGCTGTCTGCAAGCCATAAAAGTTAACATAACTAATCATCTGATCCCCCTCCTTCTCCCTCTCCGTCCCTCTCCAACCATCTGCAATTACGATGTGGTGCTCTAACTATGCTAAAAAATCAGTGACTATATTGCTGTGGCTTTTTGAAGCAGGTGATCACAATACAAGATCAAGAGTAATAGTCTGTGACAAACAGATTTGAGTACAAACATGTCCATCAGTTAAAGCTTCACTGGCCACCAACAGATTCAGACATGCACAACACCTCCCCTTTCTCTTGCCTATTTCCACTTCCTAGAATCAGGAGCAAGCACGATGAACAAACTACCAAATCCCTAGCTACTAACCACTAAAACGCTATGCCCGTTTCATGCATCTCAAGATGGGGAGCAAACTAAATCTATGTAATCATGTTTTTTCATTGTGTGTCTAACAGATTCTTTCTGTATGTCATATGTTTAAGAGACACACAAAAGCAAGAAAAATAACTAATGTAACAAAAACTTTTTTGTCATGACATTTTTAAAAGGAACATCAGTAAACTTGACACTTCTTTCCTCTCAACAAGATCATCTGGTAATGACCTTTCACTTCACTGAAAAGTTCTTACACTCCCCAATGAACCAGTCCAAACACACATCACAAGATTTGGAGTTTCTGGAAAGCTTCACCAGCGCCAGGATTCACAAGAGTTTTGTCCACGTCAGACACTGAGTCCACAACTTCCAAGTTTACATGAAGCAGAGAAGAACAAAACATTCACAGAAGATGATGCAGTCTTGAAGCAAACATACCACAGCTATGTACATACACCTACGCGTCAGAGAAAGGAAAAGTGGGAGAGTCGCTCACATGATCTTGCCGAGAACCAATCTACCCAAATCAGAGCCAGCGGACCGTGTCCCTGAGTCACGGAAAGTGGTCACACAAGAGAGCAGCATGAAATGGGACAACACAACACTCATGAGCACAACACTCACAAGTGTTGCCTGTCTCATTTCCATGCAAGACTTGCAGTTGTATAAGCGATGCATGTTGCCCCACCAGTCCAATGAATTATGCTGACAGACAGACAAAACTGACAGACAGTAGGGAAGGGGAACATCACAGAACCGTACACTTGTGTTGCTTTCGTCTGACTGGCTGAGGTTGCAATACTGCCCGGACAGCTTCGTCAAATACCTGAAAGAATAGCATAACATATGTGGTTAAACGTCTGTACATGGTTGATTAAAAAAAAATGGAGGGTTTTCTTTTTTTTTTTTTTTTTTTGGCATCAGTTATCAGATCGATGGAGCTCCTAAGGCGGTGATTTTCTTTCTTTTTTTTCGTCCCCATGGCTAAACTCCACTTCTTCATTTTTGGGGTATTTCACACTGTCCTCTTCATCTGCCAAAAACACACACCCAAAAGCGTGAAGAAAACAATTTCCACTGCTAACTCTTTTTTTTTTTTTTTTTTTTTTTTTTTTTTAACCAGTCTCCTACACACCATGCATAGTCTGTATGTTCTCTTACAAATGGACATATTCTTGCTGATTTTAGTGTTTTGGCGTTTGATACAAAGTGTCTGGGTTTGTTAATGTTCTAATGTGTGGTGTACCGGCACTCTCACTCTGGTAAAGAGAACAACATAAATAATACTAAAGACTATTTTCTTTTCTCTCAGTTTTTTTCCCAAGGAGAGAGAGAGAGAGAGGGGGGGGAGAGGGAGAAAGACACACACACACACAAAGACAGCAGACAGACACAGAAACAGACAGACAGACAGACAAGACAGAGACGGCATCATAGAGTTGAACGTAAAAGTTGTTACAAATTGCCTCACTAATTGGCTATTCCCCATTTATGGCCAGCCTTATAGCGAAAAAAAAAAAAAAAAGGTCCACAAGGAAGGCACGAGGAAAGCCAGAATCGTGACAATAGACCTAAGTGGATTTTGTGTGTGTAAGTGTGTGTGTGTGTGTGTGTGTGTGTGTGTGTGTGTGTGTGTGTGTGTGTGTGTGTGAGAGAGAAAGAGAGAGAGTGTGTGTGTGTGTGTGTGTGTTGTGTGCGCGTTCCTCTTCCCCCTCCCCCCTCCTCCCCCACTGTCCATCCCACCCTTTCTCACCTCCTCAAATCCCCGGTCTTCCTCCCCCCCCCCCTTCCCTTCTTAGACAAATTTGTCTTCAAAAATGGAGTTAAATAGTAGAATCTTAAAGCATGACAGAGACAGGCATAGGACAGTCTCAGACAGAGGTATCACAATGAAAAACGCTTTTGTTAGCAAAAAAAAAAATATACTGTGAGAATATCTTTCCAGAATACTCCTTTCTCCCTCTCTCTCCCTTCTCCCACATCTACACTTTCTCTACACTCCTTTGTATTCCCATGCTCACCTGCCCTCTCCCAATTCAGACAAAGCAAGAATGCACACATATGAGGCACACAAAAAAAAAAACAACATTTTCTGTGCAAAAAGACACTAGACCCTACCTGTTTGAGTCCCCGCTGTGTGAGAGCAGAGCACTCCATGTATCTAACGCCACGAATCTTGTTGGCCCAGTTTGATGCCTTGTTCCCGCTTTACTGGAGACAGCCCCTGAGCTGCTAGCAGCCCTATAGCTTCTTTGTTTTCCCGCAGGTCAATTTTGGTTCCTGCACAGGAGGTAAACCAAAAAAAACCATCACAAAGCAAATCCTAAATTCATCTTTCAATTACATCATTGCATGCTGAAAGATGCAGTGAAAGTAGTGAGCCTGCCCTTCAAGTCTTCGGTACAAATCTACAAACAAATGGTGGTGGTGTGTGTGGTGTGGTGTGGTATGCCAGTATAGCCATGTACGTGTGCTTGTGGTTGTGTGAATGTGCATGCTAGTTGGTTCCACACTTTGTTTCAATTTTGTTTTGCAAACATGCAGAGTCCTTTCTCTGGGCTGTCGCTATGTGACAAAGGCAAGTCACACCATTCTCTTAGGAGAAAGAAAAACAACTTACACTGGTGACTGCATGCCAAGTGTCCATATTGAGGGCAACTGCATATATGTCTCTTTGCTTTGAATAGGGAATGGAAAAATAATGAAAATAATAATGATAATAATAAAACGGTATTTTACTTCAATTGATAAACTATTTTTGATTCATGTAACAAAATGAATTTTGTGTCAAGTTCATGCCACAAAAAAAATGAACATTACTTAATAGATCATTTGCTGGTTTGTGAAGGCAATCACACATAAAGATGGCAGCAAGCACAGTTTTAACTTCTACAAAAGCCTTGTTGTACTGATGCACATTAGGCATCCATGTAGCATCCATGGAATAATATTAAATCACAACCTTATCTTTATTCATTCATACATCAGTAATGTCACTACTGCACTGAAAAATTTTGACATAAGCATAGTTCAGTGAAGCAATGTTCTTATTTGAACAGTAATGAATTGTTTCCTTTCTTGCCCTTGTCAATTATCGCATAAATGAATTCTGGTGCACAAACTTTCTGTACACAGTTTCAAAGTATAATGAAAACAAATGTGAAAGTACTGGCAATTTAATACTTCAACATTTATTTTCATGTTTCAGTGAAGACTGATTTCTTGACTTTCATCAGTTTTCAACCGTAACCAACTTTTAACACAATATCCAAACACACAAAAACCACAACACTCCAAGAAACATCTTCCCAAATAAAAAATGCTAATCATTCTCAAATTTTCACATCATCCTAAGCATTACACATCTCGACAGTTAGATTTGTATGAACATAAATGCTGATATACTGGTCCACCAAGTAAAAACAACAAACATTAAAGCGACAAACATTCTTTTTTTTTTTTTTTTTTGTGCCTTTTCAGGTAGGGCAAGTGCAAACATACACATCACAATGAAAAATGAGTAATAGGGAGTAAATTCCAGCATCAGTTATAAAATCTGCAGTAACTTTTGAAATAACTTTACAAAAATGAAGTGAAGGCATCAGGTACCATAGGTAAGGTAATGTTGCTTATAGCCCAGCCGACCGCAAAGGGCCACATCCGCGCTGTCACCTCGTTAAAAATCAACTCTCAAGGCATCTTAAAAAAAAAAAATTTTTTTAAAAAAAAAACTTTCACACATCTTTTTAAATTACATCTTCTAGAAACGCACCAAAAACGTCGTTAAAAATCTTTCTTCCGTAAACTCTTAAATCAGATGAAAAATGTTGGTCTCTTTCAAAAACCCAAAGATCACGTCAGGCAGGACATCTCTGAACAGGATTTTCATGGACTCTGCTGTAAAATATTTGTGTCTCACATCGTGCAAGTCCCAACACTGTAAAAGAATATGTTTGACTGTAAGTGGCACATGACATGGAATGCACCACGGAGCTTCTTCACTCTTTAAAAGGTAGGAATGGGTAAAATACGAATAGCTGGTGTGCAGCCAGCAGAGAACTGTCTTCTTTATGACCACCAGACGTAGATGAGAGGAACTCCGTAAGGTTTGGACGGATCTGAAAGAGTTTGTTATCCATCTGTGTATTCCAATCCTCCTGCCAGAGGTCTCTGACATAATCTTTAATTTGGGGTTTCAGATCTGAGCAGGGAACATATATGTTGGACAATTTCTCTGTTGTGGCATTCTTGGCCAAACGATCAACCATTTCATTCCCACCGATGCCAACATGACCACGAACCCAAGCCTGAATAATGTTTGTAACCCTCCACTTTCAACTTGGTAAAAAGTTCAAAGAAGTGTAAAAGTTCTGGATGCTGATGGTTGCGGCCAGCTATGGCCTCCAAAGCTGACAGTGAATCTGACAAAACCAGAAAGTCCCTCTTCTTAGATTGTGAGATTATCCTCAGAGCCAGAACCAGAGCTGTAAGTTCAGCAATGTAAGCAGAACCATCTGAAGGAATATGTTCTAACTATTTGAGAAGGAGCACCAGGGCAATAGGCTGCACAGGCCACTCCAACTTCAGACTTGGAACCGTCAGTGAAAATTTTCTGATTGGATGGGAATTTTGAACAGAGGGCAGCATACAATGCCTTGTATGCCAGCGGGCTGGTACATTCCTTGCGAAAAACTGCAAGATCAAAATGAATCTCTGGGGTGTGAAAAAGGTCCACGGAGGCTCATCTGGAAACTTGGAAAAATCGGACACAACTCCTAGGTCTAGACCTGCATTCCACGCGTGAGGCTGCAAATTGTGGAAACGGATTAACTGAGTTTTGGTACTTGAGAAGGTAAACCCGTTTTCCTCGGCCCACTGTCGAATCTTGTTGACACCAAGTTGGAATCGACGCTGTAGGCTGGCATAAGAAGCTCCAACTGCGTACAATGCAAAGTCGTCAATGAACAGAGAGGACTCGGAGCCCTGGCTTACTGATTTCACAATGTCATTGATTTTAATGCTGAAAAGGGCAGGTGAAAGGATGCTCCCTTGAGGTACACCCAACTCCTGCCCATGGATATCAGAGTGTGGTGCCAACACGCACCTGGAACTGTCAATCAGCCAGAACCACTTTGGCTTCACAAGGGGAGTATTGCGCATGTTAATGTCTGTACTGTTTTTATTGTTTTGTTGCTGAGGAAGGCATATTGCTGAAAATTTCTTATCTTGTTTTGTGTCGTGCATTAAAACTGTGTTACTTCACACTTTGTTTTGTGTGCTCTTCCGCTTTTTTTCGTCGTGTTCAGTAACGCTGCAGTTTGTTTCATTTGCCTTTGATCAGCCAAAAAGTTTTGGATAAACAGAGACAGATGACCACAAAAACCAAGTCTATGCAGATCCGTAAGGATTCCTGATTTCCACGTGGTGTCATACGCTTTCTCTAGGTCAAAAAAGATAGCAACCACATGATGCTTACTGACAAAGGCGTTGCAGATGATGGTTTCCAGACGGACTAAATGGTCAACTGTCGAGAGTGGTACTATCGAAAACCCGCACCGTTCACTGGCCAAAAGGCCATCGGTTTCCAGCTTCCACATCAGATGGGAGTTGACCATCTTTTCCATCAGCTTACAGAGGCAGCTGGTCAGAGCTATTGGGCGGCGATAGTTTGATGGGTTGGTAGGGTCCTTCCCAGGCTTTGGGATTGGAATGATCAGGGCTTTCTGCCAAGAGGGTCTGGAGACAGCTTTCTGGAAGGTGTTTCAAAACTTGATAATGAATGTCATCCAGACCAGGGGCAGAATCATTGCAGGTTTGCAAAGCTGATTCTAGTTCATTCATCGAAAAAGGAAGATTGTAGGCTTCAGAGTTGTCTGATGTGAAACTGTATGAAGATTTCTCTCTGATTTGTTTGTTTCTTAAAAAGGCTGCAGATTTATTGAAAGATGCGGAGTTCTGTCGAATGGTGGAGGCCAGCAGATTGGCAACAGCTTGTTTGTCAGTTATCAGAGAGCATCGGCAAGTTTCAGGTGATGAATGGAGGAGTTGGTGTTCTTCCCTTTGATTTTTCTGATTCTTCTCATTATCAGAGTGAGTGTGCCAGTTCACCACACATTAGAACATCAGCAAACCCAGACACTTTGTATCAAACGCCAAAACACTAAAATCTGCAAAACTATGTCATTTGTAAGAAAACATACAGACTATGCATAGTGTAAGAGACTGGTTGGAAAAAAAAAACAACAACTTAAATGTGAAATTTTTTTTTCTGCTTTTTTTTTTTTTTTTTTTGGCAGATGAAGAGGACAATGTAAAGCACCAAAAATTGAAGAGGTGGATTTTGGCCCTAGGAAAAAAAAAAAAAAAAAAGAAAACCACCACCTTAGGTGCTCAACTGATCTGATAACTGATGCAAAAAAAAAAAAAAAAATTTTGTTCATGTTCCAGAGGCGTGCCAAACAGCAACTATACTGTTTAAGAGACTTCTTTCGCACGCACACCTGTGTGGGTGGGTGGGTGGGGGTGACGTGGGTGTGCATGCACGCTCACATTCAAGAAAGTTTCTTTCAATTTGTTTCATTAGCCTTCAGACAGTCAAAAATACTACTAATAAAATGAACACTTTCCGTTGGATAAAAATCTGTTCAGTGACTTTCTTGTTCATTAGTTTTTGTAGCATTTGTTTTTTGTTTGCCTCTCAGCTGGAAGTTTTTCTTTTCACCAATATGTGCTTTTATTGGCCTATCTCCATTGACAATAAAACAAACCTTTTAAAAATAAGGAAAACAACATGAACTTCAAAGGGGTCAAATTCAATGCAGTCTCTACATTACCACAAGGAAATGTAAATGCTCACAATCAGTGAATCATCATTTCTGAAGAAAGGGAAAAAAAGGAATCAAACGAAAAAATTTTATGAGGATGCCATAAAATTAACGACAAATTCAAAAGCATTCATGAGTTAGTTCTGAAAACAACAGTAGTTGTTCCGAACTAAACATAATATGATGGAGGAATTGACAAAGTGAGGGAGAGAAGAGGGAGGAGGACCATAAGATTCAGCATTTACTGACAACAACTACAGGAAATAATGTCTGTATTTATCTTTATTGTGTCATTTTGCCTACTCAGTTTCATATTTATTACTACTGTTATTACTACTTATTTGTTATCATCAGAGATAGCCAAGCTAACGTATTTTTAATGAATGCAATAGCTCTGTCGATCTCTCAGACCCATTCATACACAGATGCTGAGCTAGTAAACATTAAAACCAGTACAGCAAACTAGGTAGGCCACTGTCAGTACTGGCTGCAAATTGATATAGCCTGATTATGGCAACCAGGATCAATCTAGTGCATGAACACAATGATCCCAGTTTTCCACCTTTGAAACAAAAAGCACCTCTTGATGGAATACCAGCGGAAAATATTTTTTGTCAGTATCTGGTAATCTGAACCAGTAAAATATTGGTAATTACCAATTAATGTTTGTTCTTACACACAAACACACGCACGCACGCGCGCACACACACACACACACACACACACACACACACACACACACACACACACACACACACACACATTCATTCATTCACACTCAGCAATCACAAAAGCAAGACAGCAAAACAGCAGATCAGGCTGAAACTAAACACACAGTGTACTGGGCTCTGGAATCGGTTCACTTTCAAATGGAATAACAACTTAACAACTTCACTGTCCTCATAAGGTTGACTTGTACAGTCTCCAATTACGTAAAAGCTAAAATTGCAGAAATTCCATGCATCTTCAGAAGGCATGCTCCTCCTTCCCCTGGAAAATTTTTTAAACTTATTTTTAAAACTAGTTAAGTATGACATAAACCTGAGCATCAAGTGGTGCTATCATCCATTTTCCAATCAGCCACCACCAGAATATTATTTTTCAAACAGCTTTGATCAGTCTTTTCACTTTTGCAGCTTCATATCAATGCATGATGTCTGAGTATGACATTATGACATTATTCTGCTTTCAATCATGTGCACAAAATGGCGACTGTCTGTCCTCGCAAAAAAAATTCACTGAAGATTTTGTGACATCTGAGTGGTCTGCTGGCGCTAGAAACACGACAAGCAGCAATCTGCAAATTCCACACCATATTTTTTTCCCTCCTAAGATAAGATAATGTTGCTTAGAGCCCAGCCGACCGCAAAGGGCCACATCAGGGCTGTCACCATGTTAAAATTAAAATCACCAACTCACCAGTCCTTAAAAAAAAAAAAAAAAAAAAAAAAAAAAAAAAACTTCACACATCTCTTTAAATGATATCTTCTAGAAACGCACCAGAAACTTCGTTAAAAATCTTTCTTCGGTAAAATCTTAAATCAGATGAAAAATGTTAATCTCTCTCAAAAAAACCCAAAGATCACGTCAGGTGGGACATCTCTGAACAGGATTTTCATGGAATCTGCTGTAAAATGTTTGTGTCTCACCTCGTGCAAGTCCCAACACTCCAAAAGAATATGTTTCATTGTGAGTGGCACATGACATGGAATGCACCACGGAGCTTCTTCACTCTTTAAAAGGTAGGAATGAGTAAAATACGAATGGCCAGTGTGCAGCCGGCACAGAACTGTTTCTTCTTTACGACCACCAGACGAAGATGAGAGGAACTCCTTTAAGTTTGGACGGATCTGAAAGAGTTTGTTATTTGTCTGTGTATTCCAGTCCTCCTGCCAGAGGTCTCTGACATAATCATTAATTTTGGGTTTCAGATCCGAGCAGGGGATAGTGTGTTTGACAGTTTCTCTCTTGTGGCATTCTTGGCCAAACGATCAACCATTTCGTTCCCTCCAATGCCAACATGACCAGGAACCCAAGCCAAAAGAATGTTGTAACCCTCTACTTTCAACTTGGTAAAAAGTTCAAAAAAGTGTAAAAGTTCAGGGTGTTGAAGGTTGCAGCCAGCTATGGCCTCCAAAGCTGACAGTGAATCCGACAAAACCAGAAAGTCCCTCTTTGGAGACTGTGAGATTGTTCTTAGTGCCAGAACCAGAGCTGTAACTTCAGCAGAGTAAGCAGAAGCGTCTGAAGGAATATGTTTTAACAGTATTTGAGAAGGAGCACCAGGGCAGTAGGCTGCACAGGCCACTCCATCTTCAGACTTGGAACCGTCAGTGAAAATTTTCTGGTAGGATGGGAGTTTGGAACAGAGCTCAGCATACAATGCCTTGTATGCCAGAGAGCTGGTGGACTCTTTGCGAAAAGCTGCAAGATCAAAACGAATCTCTGGGTGAAAAAGGTCCACGGAGGCTCATCTGGAAACTTGGAAAAATCAGACACAACTCCTAGGTCTAGACCTGCATTCCGTGCGTGAGGCTGCATACGAAGGCCAAACGACGGAATACAGGTAGAGTTGTTTTCGAATTTGCTTTGGGACTGAGGGTCAAAGACACAGTCATAGGCAGGGTTTTCTGGTTCCGAGAACAGTCTGATACAGTAGTTTAAAGATAGTTTCAGCCTGCGGTTGGACAGTGAGGGTTCACCTGCCTCTGCGTACAGGCTGTACACAGGGGTGGTGCGGAATGCTCCGAGACAGAGACGAAGCCCTTGATGGTGGATAGGGTCCAAGAGTTTGAGGTAAGATGGTCTTGCAGAGCCGTACACAGCACAACCATAGTCCAATTTGGAACGGACCAAGGCTCTGTAAAGGTGCAGCAGAGTTTTCTTATCAGCGCCCCAGTCAGTGTGTGCTACAACCCGTAGCATATTCAGAGCTTTCTGGCAAGAAGTTTTGAGGTTTTTAATATGGCTGAGAAAGTTCAGTTTTTGATCAAAAATAACCCCCAGAAATTTGGCTTCCTTAACAGCTGGAATGGTGGACTTATCCAGAAGAATTTCAGGATCAGCAAAAAACTGACGAAAATTGTGAAAATGGATTGACTGGGTTTTGGTGTGCGTGAAAAGGTAAACCCGTTTTCCTCTGCCCACCGTTGAATCCTGTTGACACAAAGTTGGAGTCGACATTGTACGCTGGCGTAAGAAGCTCCAACTGCGTACAGCGCGAAGTATAGTTGTTGTTTCGTGTGCATGTTTTGCTTTTATTCATTTCACTGAAGTCTGAAAACCAGTTGAGAAGTGAGAGCCCTGTCTGCTTGAAAATCTGACCGAGAGCTTTCAGGTCCCAGTGCAGGTTAAGCAGGTTAATAATTACCTGAAACTTTTCAGGAAATGTTTGCTTTGTCACAGTAATTAGTTTGCATGTTTACTTTGTTCATTTTTCTTCTGTGAGTGTGCAGGTGCATGTATAAGCGAGCGCGTGTGTGTATGTGTGATGATTTTAACAGCCCTGTGTGATAGTTCAAGTGCATACAAGATTGTGGCATTGTATATATTTTCAACAGTGTGGATCCGTTTGTGTAAAAATTTTAGTGTGTGCATGCATGCATATGTGCATGCGTGAGTGCCAATTTAACAAGACTCTGTGTGTGTGTGTGTGTGTGTGTGTGTGTGTGTGTGTGTGTGTGTGTGTGTGTGTGTGCATGCGTAATATTTTCAACAAGACTATGTGACATTCTCTCTGTGTAGATTCAGGATTATCAGCGAGTGATTTTTTCAGGACTGCACTGGTTTTGGTTTTCAAAACTAAGCTGTCTGTTAAGTAAATACCTTACATCTATGGCCTCCACTCATGTTTGTTCATTTTTGTTTTGTTTTGTTGTGTTTTGTTTTTGTTCGTTGTTTTGTTGCATTGTTTTTTTTTTTTTTCCCCAACAGAAAAGAAAGAAGTGGGGGCTGCATTTATCTTCCAAAACATTCTCAACTCAACCAAGCTGGCCTCATCAGTGGCCATCTCCCCAGTTTTTTGCTAAAATGTTATCACTAACTGCATGAAAGTCATAATGAAGAGTCTATAAAACGTCCTTTTTGTTTGTTCTGTGAAATTCATAATCTAACTGCGTCTGATGCACCTTGACAGACCTTTGTCATCAGCTATCCACTGACAGAGCAACACAACTTTGTTTAACTATAAAATATTTTTATTTTTGTCCTTAAAGGGGTTCTCACCCATTTTTACAAAATCTATTTTGATCAAATACACGGTTTTGGTATGTGGTCGTATTGCAATACCAAGCCCCGAATCAGCCGCCTGTGCTCTCGTCTTACAGTGAGAGCAGCATTTCCTGCAGATTGGGAAAGCAAGAGGCTAAAATAGGAATGAGAGCCTCTATTTCGATAAAAGGGGGTTCCCCAATTAATGACATTGAAAAGCCAAATCGCTCTTCATGTTCGGCTGAAGTGAGATGGGGCGAATGTGTGCTGTGTCTGGTTGCGGAATTTCATCAGGAAATAAGCAAATAGTAAGCGTTCATGCTTTTCCAGGCGCTTCCAGCCAATTTAGGCGATTGTTGATCAATTTTGTCACCACACGAGGAAAGATTTTGTCCTTTGGGACAGTTATCATGGCATTTGCGGTCATCACTTCGAAGAGCACAGTTTCCAAGACCAACACACCTGGAAAGTAAAGGTGGAAGCTGGAATTCGGGTCCGAAGACAGCTGAAAGAGGGTGCTGTGCCAAACTGTTGTAACAGAAAAATGTATGAAAGCACCCTCTGTTCATTCATCAGCTCCAAGTGCATGCCTCAAACGCAACAGTGACACGGATTCTGCCAGGAGCAAGAGAGCCAAACTCAGAGACGTAAAGAAGGTAAGGTTTGTGGAATAAGTGGTTGATCTTTTTGTGTTTCATTTCATTCTCAGTGCATGGTTGGTTGTAAAGATAGTTGCTGGTTTTTTGTAGAGTGCTGGCATCAAACTGAAACATACACTGTTACTTTCAGTCACACACGCCAGAGTCATAGTGGCAGTCAGTATGTCACACTGCCTGCTGCCACTGAAACTGTTGCATGTTTGTGATTGATTTTTTTCTGCTGCTGTTGCTGTTTCAAACAAAACTGAAGTTATGATTCTTATTAACAAGAAAGTGTCCATGTCTACAAATAACAACTTGTTGGACTCCAGTGTATAATAGTTTTGGGTTTTTTATTTTTCAGGACATTGCTGAACATCTGGCACCCCTGCAAGTTCAAGATTCTGCCCAACAACCTTATGCTTTATTAAGTGAATTATTTATCAGTATTTGGATACAGGATAGTGACTTAGTGTGCATTTTAAGATATATGCTGTGTGTGCTATGTCTGTATGCTGTAAACTGTCCTTTTGAGTAAGAGAATAATGAGCTTAGATCTGCAGCTTTGATCTGATGTACGGCACGTCACGCATCAGTTTTTAAAATAACAGCCAGAATCTTTGACTGCAATATATTGTAAAAGACCCCTCAGGCTCTAATTGCCATTGTGGGACTTCAGAATTTAAGTGGAGAGAGTGAGACTGAAAATGAGGAATGTAAAAAAAAGGGTGGGGGAGGGGGGGGGGGGGAGCAGCTACTGAAAAGATTTCTACAGCAGGGAAGAGAATTATTCTCTTCCCTGCTGTAGAAATCTTTTCAATAGCTGCTGAATTAGTGTGATGATGCAGTAGCTGACAAACTCCTGTTCAAAGGAAAAGGCATTATCTGATAGATCTAAACAACTGAAGGAAAAATGTGGTTTATCACATCATCATTTTTAAGTTATTTACATACTATGGCAATGTGTGTGTGTGTGTGTGTGTGTGTGTGTGTGTGTGTGTGTGTGTGTGTGTGTGTGTGTGTGTGTGTGTGAACAGATGTGTCTGTATGTGCATGTGTATATCATGTACTATCTGTGTCGTGCATATGTGTGTACATGTACACAATATGTCAACCTGTAAAAGGTCTACCTGAGGGTGAAAACACCCTCTTAAAACTGCAAACATGGAGGCCACGATCAGCCTAGTGGATAAGGCGCTGGATTCATGACTGAAATGTCGGTGGTTCGACCCCGGGTTGGTGTTAGAAATTTTCATGTGGAATTTGGAATGTGGAATGACCATAGTTTACCCCCCCATATCCACCCTGGCCTGCTGGTGTCAGGTTAACACGATCCAGCCGTCTGCATATCCTTAATTTGGGTGTGGATGTTAAACAAACCTCAGACAAACAAACTGCAAACATAGTGTGAAGGAACCCTTTATAATAGTAATCAAACTGGGAACCCTGATTATTATCTCAAGTAAAATTTGAAACTAAATTAGGCTTTCACGTTTAATGATTGCAGGATAATCAGCAATATCAAGCTGTCCCATCGAATTTAAGCAGATGGTGAAGTGCAGATGCAGTCTCCAGCTCATGTTGATGGTGAAGTACAAAAGCCCACTCCAAGTGGGAAAATATTCACACATGCTGGAGTACAGAGTTCTGCCAACCATGTTCATGTTTTACACCAACATGGAGTGATGGCAAATTTCCGTCAACACGAACGCAGCAAAGGTAAATTGACTAAAGGTACCTGGTAATGTGATAACACTTTCTAATTCTATGTACCTGGTGATGTGATAACGCTTCCTACTTCAATTTATTTCTTTCACAGATCTGTTAGATATACTGCACACTGACCATGATATATTCCTCATTTTGAACCCATGCTACTCTTATTTTTGACTAATAATGCAGAAACTACACATCTGTAGACTAAAAATTTCACTTATTGCTACACATTTGGGCTTCAGTTCGGTTAAAATTACATATTTGAATAGCAAGTTACACACTGGACTAAACAAGCGTAAACAGGTCTGCTTTCAAATAATAGACTTGCGTATTGTATAAAATTTGTTACTTTTCTAACTTTGCTTTAGTAAATTTGGAACTCGACTCATAGCTGGGAGCATCTGCCATTATCGCCTCTAAGTGTTGGCATTTATACGTCACTTGCGGAATCCTGACTCTCGTCTCTTTCCATACTGTGCCCAGCAATCTCCGTGGCGAGTCACAATTTGGCTATTTGCACGACCCGAAACACAGATAGAATTGAGTTCCAGAAGAAAAGTAACACGTATATCGAAACACGCTCGTTCATACTTTTGAAGAATCCAAACATGCTATTTATGGGTGAGGACCTCTTTAATTAACCCTCTTATACTTGTAGCGGGCATAGCCAGGACTTCCGTCGGGCGCCTGTTCCTCCCGATCCGGGACATACTTGGATTTCTCAGTGGGAATTTTCCATCACATAGCAATCACGTGTGCAGACACGCAGAGTCGCAGACATTAACTAGGAAGACTCAGGCATGGCCCAATCATGAGTTGGCACTATTTTGGGGTGATGGAACTGCGTGTGCTCATTGAGAAAAGGCACGGAACACAGAGAGTAAGTTTGTGAATGAGACTGACCGACTTTCACAATGGCTGCTTTCGCATCTGCTACGAACAACGAAGAGATGATCGACCACTTGCAAGAGGAGTTAGATCAAATTATTGCAGAAGTGGAGAAATCTAAAAGAGAGATGGAGAATGAAAGTGATATAGAAGTAGGTAGTGGTGTTGAAGAAGACGGTGAAGTGGAAAGCGACCCGGAATATGGATGTTCCACTGGCAGCGCGCTTCAGACAAAATGGCAGCCCGCGACACACGTGCCACAGCAGAAGTGCATCAGTTTCAGGAACCCACCGGGCTGGCTCACTCAGGGGAAGTTTGCAGTCAGAGAAACTGAGTACAAGAGGGTTAACCCTTACACCGCCAACATCGCATTTCTGTGACCATGTGGCTCACTGCCGACATCGCCAAAATGCGACCAACTAGGGTTACCCAACTCCCGATACTCTCACTCTCTAATCTGATAAGACAGAAAGCCAGCAATAAATGTCATAGTTGGGGAATCCCTGACCTGTGCTCACAGCCATTTGCTTTGTCCGTGCGCTGTTCAGTTAAGCATTTTTTATCGATTCATACTGATTGCTTTTTGATTCACTATGATGTCAAGCACTTCAGGTACTCAAGCCTCGCCCTACATTTACCACAGATCAGCTGGAAATATGAATAGAATCAGTTGATCCCGATTCAGATGAAGAATGCCCAGATTGTGACCTGATTATATGATAGGGAGAGTTTGACTGAATTACCACAAAGATTGACTCTGTTGGATGCCCGAAACATTATATGATAGGGAGAGTTTGACTGAATTACCACAAAGAGAGGCCGACTCTGTTGGATGCCCGCCAAGTGGCAGGCTAAACCAGCATGGGGCAAGCGTGGTGTGTGCAAGTGTGTTGGTGCTGGCTCTGGGCCAACTAGCAGCAACTGAATTGAAATCCATGTGAGTGAGAGACTTGATAGTGGGCAACCAACAGCTATGTGACAATGAGCTGGATGCACAGCTGACTTGCAACTGATCGAGGTCAAAGGAAGAGTGGCTGACTGATACCTGTCAGAGGTATGCTGCAGAGACGAGTTTGAGAGGAAATTACATGACCTGCTGGACTTTTAGTCTTACGCTCTAGGAGAACTGCTACCCAGGTTCTAGAGACCAACAGGCAAGTGAATGACGTTATCATTAAAAAAAATATTGTTTTCAACAGTGAGAGTGAAAGGGATGTGTGAGCGCGTGTGCGTGTGTGTGTGTATGTATGTGTTCCCTTCCCTTTTTCTTTCTTTCATGTGTGCCAGTGGGGTGCAAGAAGTTTGTTATGAGTAGGTACTCCAAACCTTCTTTCTATGACTAAGAGGCAGTGTGCTGTTGGCCCACATTCAACTGTGATTTTCTACAAATATTTATTAATAAATCAAGAAAAGAAATAAAAGTACGCTGACAAAACCCGTTATTTATCTTTCATTTCCATATATTGTCTTTTGTATTTTTTTGTGGTGAGTGTGTGTAAGCGTGTGTTGAAAGTTTGCACTGTTGCGGAGTAGCCGCAAGCGTCGGCCGCCATGCGCGCGCGTCTCGCTCCGATCACTGCCTTTGGTCGTCTGCTATGCGCTCGGTGGCACCGTTAGTAGTTCTAAAAATAGTACGCTAAACAGGAAGAAGAGTCATCCCTGCAACGTATCGTGTACGAAGTGTAGGCATTCAACAGAAAATTCAGAGTGAAAAACCGTTTTAAAATGTTTCATGTAAAATTTCCAATATAAAACAAAGAGCGACATTTATACTTTTACACTCACGCAAAACTTCAGGGTTTAAACTACATTTGAGTAAAAATTTTAAGTTTGTCCGTTCAAATGCCACGGAGCGCAAAGCTATGAAACAAGCCGTGGTGCAGCTTCGACGTCGACACGAAAATTGAAATGGCGCTAAGTACAAGACGGCATGCGACCCGTAAATATTAAACGGAATCTATCGAACATCGACGAGTCGTCCTCAAACCACGCCGTTCCAGCTATTTTGAATGGTAAGTTGCAACCTTCTTCGACAGCTTTACATCACGATTTAACTATATTACTGTCATATATTTTGAAGATTACTTTGTTTTTTGTTTGACGACCGAAACATCAGACCAAGGTAATGGTGGGGTCGTGCTGATGAGAGGAGTATGTGTTTAGTATTTTACACCAAATTAAAACTGCTGCTTAGATTTTATGGATATGTTACAGGTGTAGTTTGTATGACTTCAAGGCTTATTTTCTGTTGATTTTTTTTTAACCAGATCTTTCCTGTTCGACTTAAATATCAAATTTTATTATGTCACGTGACCGTGCCCAACGACGCTTTTGCGGCCCTATGTCGAATGAACAGCTGAAACTAGCACAGTTGCAGTAGGAAAAAAATACAGAATATTAGATCTAGTTGCAAAGTGAGAGACGACTGCAGGCGGAAATCTGAACAAATCTTTAAAAAAAAAAAAGTTTGTGAACTGCAAAAAAAAAAACGTCGACAAACGAATGATGTTTTTTGTCTTGTGATTCGTTTTGTCCACGTTTTTGGGGCAGTTCGCAAACATTTATTTAAGCTTTGTACACAGAATATTAATTTTGTGCCTGTATTTCCTTTTATTAAATAAATCAAGCAGAGATTCTAAAACACTTGTCTCATGCACTACATTGTCATTGGCGGTTATGGTGATAATGTATGTTATGTGTGTGTGTGTGTGTCTTCTGTGTGTGTGTGTTTAGTTAATCTGACAATAAATTGGTTTTTCAGTCAGTCAGTGTGTGTGTGTGTGTGTGTGTGTGTGTGTGTGTGTGTGTGTGTGTGTGACTGAATGGAATGGATTAGCTATCATCATGATTTATCAATTAATGACAACCCTAACTCAATTTATTTATTACTTTTTTTTTCAGGTGCTCCAAACTGTGCGGTTAGTGTCTGCTACAACGGGCCTTTTCTGGTCAACATACGCAGTAACAATGGCCAGTTCTACACAAACTTCTCTCCATGGCTAAGAAAGAGCCAGTGGGCTGTTAACCCATATTTGACTGTTATTTTCTCCCAAATTTTTGAAAATTAATCAAAAACTGAAAATA
The DNA here is from genome assembly GCA_016801955.1 of Conus betulinus. Lineage (NCBI taxonomy): Eukaryota > Metazoa > Mollusca > Gastropoda > Neogastropoda > Conidae > Conus > Conus betulinus. The sequence continues at coordinate 292,325 of JADBJO010000037.1, read as the reverse complement.
CATCAGACAAAATCTGTTATTCATCTTTCATTTCCATACACTGTCTTTTGTACTTTTGATGGTGATTGTGTGTCAGCGTGTGTTGAAAGTTGGTGCTGTTTACTGATTAGCTGTGAGCCTTGGCCAGCATATGCACATCTCACTCCTTTCCCTCCCTTTGGTTTTCTACACTGTGCTCGTCCGGATATTTATCAATTCTAAAAATGTATGCCAATTAGAAAGAGGAGCAGTTCTTCAGGCTTTCAACTACAATTAAGTAAACCTTTAAGTTTGTCCATTCAGTTCCTGCTGGCAAGGGGGTATGGGGCCAGGGTAAAAACTCAAGGGATGAGTGTATTTATTTTGTAATGGCATTGTTATATTCAGTATTTCTTGGCAATCATATATATAAGTTTCACTAATGCATGGAAAGCATAGGCACTGGAGAATTAGGGTGGAGGGGAGGAAAGGGGGTGGGAGAGGAGAGAGGAGGGGATGGGGGGGGGGGGGGGGGGGGGGCAAAGTTTCTTTGCTTTTTAATCTTCTTCTGAGCATTACTTTTGGTACAAATGTCAATCATATGTTTTCATAAGATCCTGCCAAGCAGAGATATTTAATTTGTATACGTAATGTTTATGTGGCACACAAGAAGTTAGGTAAAAGGGGGGTGGGGGTGGGGTGAAGGTGGTATGGGGGGTGTACAATTGTGCTGACATGCTTAAATGTCTTCTTACTGGATAGATCTTGTAATCCTGATCATTTTGATATAAGTTACATGCTTGATTGTCAATTGAAAGCAGGGATGTGTCATTTTATAACTTGTTTTGGTTGCCGATATGGAAGGAAAAAAAAGTCAAAATGAAGATTTTGGGCATTTTTAGGAGTGTGGTAGTCAGACTCTGCAAGAGCCTCAGGTCTGAAAAAAATTCAGTGTATATTACAAGTAGTTGACACCAATCACCCATAGTTTCAGACATGTCACTTGCCAAATGGCTGAGTTACAGGCCTCCAAACATGGCCCTTAAGGGGAATTCCGACTGTCGTAAAAAAAATTAAATATTTAAAAAATCATAACTTCGCTCCTAATTAAGCTACAGCTATAAATTTTACATAATTTTCTGAGTTTTAAGTTGTTCTATAAATTGACCTATTGAAAACAACAGTCAAAACATTTTAAAAATCACTTTGGAGTACCTATTATGAGTGTATGTGTATGTGCACGTGTGTGTGTGTGTGTGTGTGTGTGTGTGTGTGTGTGTGTGTGTGTAATTGCTTTTCTGCATAACCTCATTAATCATATCAATAATTATTTCTCTGACTGGTGGAGTGCTGGTGAACAAGGACGATATTCAACCTGTGGACTACTTCCAGCTCTTCTGATGTTGGGAGGATGTGCATTTATAATTTTTTTTTTTTCATTTTGCAATTGGACATTACACACTTTCTGGTCTTCACTTGTTGAGTGGGGTATTTTTCCTTCTTTGTCCAGGGTTTGATGACATGTTTTCTTCTTTTTTTATGTTAAGACTAAAGATAACATTCAATTTTCTTGTTCTGCACTTTTCCTGCACTTGAAATTACCACAATTTTGAAATTCTTGTTGACTAACCATTACTAACATTCCATTGTTTAACAAAAGTAGAGTTTCTTTTCTCCATTTCCCCATAAACAGCATGAGAACTGGTTGCTTAGTTCCAGTGTGATATCCACTTTTCACATGTGCTGGCATGAAAATTTAATAATAGATTTTTTTTTAATGGTTGGCGATGGGAATTTAGGCAAAACAGAACGTCTGGCAGTGAAAGGGTTAATCCAGACAATTTCATGACAGAAAATCTTGCAAAGTTGTAACTAATTTTAGTGACACAAATGGCTAATGTGTGTGATAATGTACAGCCCTGGAAACTGATGAGTATTCTACTAGCCATGGACAGTTGAAAAAAAACAAAAATTTGTGAATAGGAAATAATGCTTTACTCATCAAAGGAAAGTACATGAAAGCAATCATAAACTTGCAGCGCATTGCTCCAACACTGTCTTACGTTTTTTCTGATCCGGTCATCCACCTTTGCACCATATCATAAACTGTTTAACATGTTTCCAACATTTTTTACCTTCATGTGATAGCTTTCACAATGAAGCCTTCTATTTTCATTTTTTATTAATGCTAGAGTCAGCAGTGTTTTAGATCAAATAGACATGGGAGTATAGTTCCCTCTTAAGCTGAAAAATATGCAGAGCAAAATGCTGCAAAGTGTATGAACAGGTATAAAATTACTTTGCACAGGTCTCCTGTATGGTATGCATTTTGAACATAGTTTCACCAGCTCCATCAGATTCATGAGATTTGAAACATTTTTTGCTAGAGGCCAAAAACTGTCAGTCACCGAGTCATTACCAAGACAAACACTCACCAAATATAAACAGTCTGGCTGAGACGTACAAATGCACCCCATTTGAGAACTGCCACTGGGATACTTTGACCACATCCCTGTTGTTGGATTGAACAGTGAAAAGACTACAACTCCCTTTCCATGTTTTTACATACATTCAGTTCAATCCACAATGTTGTCTGTTTGGAGTAATCTCCCCACCCCCCACCCCAAAAAAGAAAAAAGAAAAAAAAAAACAACTCTCTCTCCAGCTTTTACATACATTCATTTCAATCTGCACCCAGTTCTGTGGAAAAGGGTTTGAATACACCTTGCCCTGAGGCAGATCAAAAACACTTGAGTGAAGGAGGAGGGCCAGAGTGGTTGTGTCCACTGATTTTTGGCCTTTTTTCACATTATGCATTGTTCAGTTTCAGTCAGGAATCACCTTTTATGACCGTATTGCAGCACCGGACAAATTATGTCACCCGGTCACCCATGGAGTGTGCAAACAAAACTGAATAGTTCATCAGGCGACTTGAAAATTTGCTGTCTACACTGATTATTTCTCTCAGAATTACAGAACATCTGACATTTCAATTTTATCTGACATGGCTGTTGACTTCATCATTCTTTTTTACCCCCACACAAAACTGATAAAGTTAGACTCACCAAGCTGGCTCAGCAGACAGCTATTTCCAGATTTACAAAGCCACTAGTTTATGTCGGCTCTCATTGGTCTCCGAGTTCAGTTGCTACCTCTTTGCCATGTTTATCACTTAACCACTTATGTGTTCACTTTGGTAAGGTATAAAACTGATCTATGACCTTTGAATGAAAAAAAAACCTGGGGGGAGGGAGTAATTTGTAGAAAGGGGAGGGGCTGTCCAGAACTGTCATGTGCACTGAAGAAAATTATTTCGCACTGCATAGTGTAACAGTGGGACTACCTGGCCTGGATTTCCTGCCAGCTTACTTTTGCTGAATCGATTAAATGTCAATATTCCCCCACCAATTGCAAACAAAAAAAAAGGTGCTTTCAAATCTCAAGCGAGTGCATGCTAATGGGATTTTTCATCCTCTAGCCCAGCAAGCTGGTGAAATAACCCAAACTTCCCAGCCCCGTGTGGATAGTTTGTTTGTTTATTTTGTATATTGTTTGGTAAGTAAAATTGTGTACCCAGTGAGTAAGAATTAGATCTGGCTGGTGAATTTTTTTTAACCACAAGCCAGAATTCATAATCAAGAAAAATTACAACTTTCAGCATTGAGTGTGAAGAACCATACTTTTCATTTAAATGAAGGTTCTCAGGCAGTACACATGAATATGTGTCCTGGTGTTTGATCTCCCTTAGTGGCTAATCATTTCCCTTGGTTGCAGGCCCTGCACGCTACCATTAAATCTAGGTTAATGTTCTTCTGCCTGGTCCATGCACACTCATACATACATATACACCAGACCTGTTTACCCCAAATTCGTGTACCTGTAATACCTCAGACAAAAACCTGTAATTAAAAAAAAAAAACCCAGTAATTTCATAACCACATTACTTTCGCAACTTCTGAAGATTTGGAAGAGCCGGCCGTTGGTGCGTTAGACCGCTTCGTCACCATCTTTGACAAAGTAAAAGAAGCAAGGCACACTGGGAAATGTCTTCTTACAGCTTTTGACCGCCGAAACGGTAGCAGACGAAAGTTTGTGTTTAACAAAATTGGAAATGAAATGAGGCAGGGAGCAGTAAACAATAAACAAGTGGGGTAGTTTTTGCTCCCATAAGGAAACCTAACACAGAGTAACTTTTATTCAAGACCGGCACAACCTTTTAAACTTGAATAAAGTCAGACAAATACAAAGACGAACAATCTAATAGTGGGGGGAAAAACAAGCACAGGCCAACAACTAAATTGTCTTCGTAGTAATGACTTGGCAAAACTTTGAACTTAAGGAGGGGGGGGGGGCAGGAGGTTGAAGATGTAAAAAACTGGGAACATGAAATTAAGAAAATATATTAAAGATATGAAAACTCTTCACTGGCCGCATAAGGGAACCATCGCAATCCTTCTTAAAGGCAGATATATTTGTATTGCCTGCTCCGAGGCCTTTCGTCTGCTGGGTCGGAACTCATCAGGGAGACACGGCTGGCTGTATCTGCGCTCCTGGCATCAAACAGAGACACACCACAGTCCATAATACCGTGGTGTTCTCACCTCCAAGGATGCAAAAAAGAATCCAATAGCACCCCCGAGCAGCCAGCGAAGAGTAGTAAAGGAAACCAAACGAAAGTGTGGGGAGAAAAAAAAAAAAGCAGACGAAAGGCCTCGGAGCAGGCAATACAAATATATCTGCCTTTAAGAGGGACTGCGATGGTTCCCTTATGCGGCCAGTGAAGAGTTTTCATATCTTTAATATATTTTCTTAATTTCATGTTCCCAGTTTTTACATCTTCAACCTCCTGCCCCCCCCCCCCCCCCCCCCCCCCTTAAGTTCAAAGTTTTGCCAAGTCATTACTACGAAGACAATTTAGTTGTTGGCCTGTGCTTGTTTTCCCCCCCCACTATTAGATTGTTCGTCTTTGTATTTGTCTGACTTTATTCAAGTTTAAAAGGCTGTGCCGGTCTTGAATAAAAGTTACTCTGTGTTAGTTTTTCCTTATGGGAGCAAAAACTACCCCACTTGTTTTTTGTGTTTAACAATTTTCTTTTTCTACTTTTCTTCCCGTAATATTTTTCTTTGCCGTAATTCTTGTAATTTCATTTTTTTTTTGTGTGTAAAAATCATGGCAAAATCATAAGGGTAAACAGGTCTGTATACACACAGGCTAAAACAAAAGATTCAGATCAGACAAAGGAACATAAACATGGGCATGAACATGAACATAAATCTTTGTTTTGAACAGAAAATATGATGGATTCTCTCGTCGTATCTGACGGATGAGTAGGCAGGCAGCAGGTCATCTGCTGATGTGGGTCCTCATGTGGAAATGAAGACGTATTCTTGAGGCACTAAGTCTTCCACAGGCGCTGCATGGAATGAGTCCTGTAAGGATAGGCCCTGTTTTCTGCTATTCCTCCTTTCCTAGAAGGCAGCTGCTCTGTTGTGCTCAAATGTCTTTGTGCCCTGGGCACACTGTTGCTTCCACTGTGTTCTGTCAAGGGCGACATCTTCCCACGAAGCAAAGTCGATGTTGCAGCTTCTGAGGTTGGCCTTCAGGGTGTCTTTGCATCTCCTGAGAGGCCTTCTTGGTCACGTTGTCCTTCCTTCAGCTGTCCATAGAGCAGCATCTTTGGAATTCTGCTGTCCTCCATACGGATAACGTGTCCTGTCCATCGGAACTGGCTTTTGATGAGTATACGTTTAATGCTGGGTAAGCCACACTTCTTCAGGACTGTAGGTTGGACACTCTTGTCTTGCCATTTGATGCTGCAGATCTTGCGCAAGCATCATTGATGGAACTATTCAAGTTGTTGGATGTGACAGCGGTACGTGGTCCAAGTCTCACAACACAGTAGAGGAGAGCACTCAGAACCACAGCTCTGTACAAGGTAACCTTTGTGCACAACCTGATGCCATGGTCTTGCCACAGATTCTTTGAGAGTCTGCCAAAGGCAGAGCTGGCCTTTGAGATGTACATCAATTCTGCGTCCAGAGATTCACTGCTGCTTAGAGTGCTGCCCAAATAGCAGAACTTGTCCACAGTTTTGATCTCTGTGCTGCTGATGATGACAGGTGGTGGGGGAGCACTGCCAGCTTGACTGTGAAGGATGGAACACGGCCTCAGTTTTACCAAGTCTGTAAGTCCAAAACATCGACAGACTCTTGCGAAGCGATCTGTGATGCATTGGATGTCTTCATGGGAGTGTGCGGCCAGTGCACAGTCATCTGTGAAGAGGAACTCTCTCAGAAGGGCATCAAACACTTTAGTCTTGGTCTGAAGTCGTCAAATGTTCAAGAGTTTGCCATCTGAACGTAACTGGATGTACACCCCCTTGTCAGTCCTGGAATGCATCAATCAGCATTGCAGCAAACAGAATGAAAAAGAGGGTGGGAGCTAAAGTGCATCCCTGCTTCACTCCCTTTTTTCAGTTCAACTGGAAATGGGTCAAATATATTTCCGTTTTCTTGCCCCCCCCTCTCTGCCCTTCTGCATGCCATCATGGAATGAAACTATCAATGAGATGAGCTTTTCTGGGCAACCAAACTTGTGAAGGGTCTTCCCACAAGCCAGTCTGATTAACAGTGTCGAAGGCCTTCATGAGATCAACAAACATGATGTGGAGTTCCTGATTCTGCTCACGACACTTCTCCTGTAGCTGGGGAACAGCAAATACCATGTCAGTTGTGCCCCTGCCAGCGCATAACCCGCACTGTGATTCAGGGATGATGGAGTCTGCTATGTGATGAGTCTGTTCAAGATGATCCTAGCAAGAATCTTTCCTGCCATACACAAGATGGAAATCCCATGATGATTGAAACAGGACGCTGTATCACCCTTCCTCTTGTAGATGTGTACAACAGACATATATGTGAAACACAAAAACTCAAGAAAAAAAAAAATGAACTATATTAAACCAAAGAGTATACATACACACACACAAACACAAACACACACACACATACCAACAAAAACCTGCCTCTTACCAACAACTATCACAGGAGCATCAGGACAGTGGTGTTTAATTTCTGGGTTCCACTTGGTCAACACATTTTCATACGAAGAGGGACTCACAACGCTGAAGCAGATCAGGAACACATCCGTCTGAAACCACACAAAATTCACACCTCTCAAAGACTCTTTGACACTGGACTGTACTTAGTATCACCCTGTATTTCAATATGAGTGATGAAATAAGTTCAAAGGCATCCACAAAGCATTTGTGAAAGCATTCAAAAACTGAAACTTGATACCTTGGAAGACATCCCTCCACACTGTACAGCTTGGGATCCTTCTTTCTGCATGAGTGTTAAAATAAAAGATAAAAATAAAACAAGGCTTGCCAAACCCCTGACACTGAAAAAAAAAGTCCCACAGTGTTTCACATCATTAAAAATGTAAGGGTTTCACACCCCTATGTAAATTTGGGGTGTTTTTTACGCCATATCTTATGTGAAAAGTAACAACATGTGTGTACATGTGTGTGTGTGTGTGCACACGCACATGTGTATATGAGAGCATGTATACATATGTATGTGTGTACCAGCCGCAGTGGCGAAGTGGTTAGCGTCGCGCACACCCGCTGGGAGGTCGTGGGTTCGAATCCCATCAGAAGTCATGTTGGTTTTTCGGCCCCGACCGGCTCCTACCCAGAGTTGAATTGCTGCGGACTCAGTTGGGAAGACTGGGACCACACAGTCGAGTTTCATCCACTAAATGGATGCGTTTCTGAGAGTGTTGCTCAAATTTCCTGACCAACACTGCAGGTGCCTGTATCTCTCGGGCCTGGTTGACGCCAGGATATATATGAAAGGAAGCATAGAGTACAGCCCTGTCATGTAGTCTCAGACCGAAATGGAAATCCGTAGCATCATCTTAATCATCCTCATCCTCGATCAGCATTAAAAAAAAATGTCTCAAATTCTGTGGCCCTTCATGCCCTGCTCTCACAGTGACCTCAATTTCGATGTCCTCTCCACGTCTGTGGCCTTGGTTTGGTTCTGTCAGGGTCACCGGTATCGGCGAGTTCATGGGGGCTGTCGTTGGATCGACGTGGTGGAACCCTCCGGAGGGAGAGCTCACTCACGCCGGCTCCGCGACTATGCAATTATTGTCATCAGTAGTTTTGTCGAAATAGACACTTAGTAGGTGGTGTCCTGTGTATTTTAGATCAGAACAGGCGCCATTGAACACCACCGAAGTGACTCGGCATCAAGTGCATTGTCTCCTCCGGTGGGTTGCCTCTTGACGACTTGACACTGACTCATCCCTGTGGACTGCCGGTGCCGGGTTGCGGCAGAGCCGACCGGGCTGTGGCTGTGGACGGGATGTCGGAATGAGCGGCGTGGGTGCACTGCCTCTGAGGTGGCATAGAGGTTGGGACAGCAAAAAACAAAAAACAAAAAAAAAATGTATGTGTGTTGTCAACGTGTGTCACTGTTCATTGTTAATTTCATTAACCATGAACTGGGCTGTATTGATCATGGGTTGCAGCATGTAACTGGATACTTCATTTGAGCGTGGTACATTTACTGACAACCAGCAATGATCTGATTTTAACACACAGACAATCAGTGTTACACAGACTTCACATGCTGATCACAGAAAGTTTTCCCGATCCAACTGTGGTAAAAACAACGCAAGGTTTGTGCTAATTTTGCACATCATGTCTGCAGAGTACAATGTCAGCCATTGAAAGTAAAAGTATGTCACATACTGCTGGGCAAAAACATTGTTGTTGCTTGCCTCTGTTGACAGTTAGTCAGCACTGACAGTTTTGTCAAGTCTATTCAAGCGAGATTTCGACAAAACATTCTGCCTCATTTCTGTTATTTTAGTCACTTTCGCCTCACTCTGACTTGCTCTCATTTCTTTGCTTTTCACTTTTAACTTGAAAGAAAGTGAAATGCAAGAGCAAATCAAATTTTTGCTTCTAACGCACTGGAAGTAAATTAGGCCTTTGCCAATTTGCTGACTGATGAACAGAATGTTATCTAACAGGAAAGCACTATTCACAAAGTTCATGCATTCTAGCTAACTTGCGACAATCCCTTACAGTTTTTCGACTGAATCATCCTTTGTAACAAGACCTCTTGCTGTAAAATCTCTACATGTCATACACTCCCATCTGTACATGTGGAACCCTGACCCAAAACAAAAAATGGTAAATCTGTCAGCCTAAAAAAAGGGAGAGACTGGGGAGTGTGAAATGGCAGGAAACAGGGCTGGGGGTGGTTTCATGTAACAAACTATAATGCCTCAAGACACAAATATGACTCGGTATGAGGTGAAGAGGTTGGGAGAAAGGTGGGTAGGGGATAAAGCCACTGTAATCCACCTGGCATCACTACATAAAATACAACCGTTGACAAGGATGGGCAGATATGGTGCAGGGGAACTGACCTTCCACAATCCACATGCCACTGGAAGATAAATGACTGACCAGGTGGGTCACACAAGATAATCCAGCTTTAAACTGATTACGTTAATTGGTTTGATCTGGCAATTAAACTTCCATGTGTTACAACACAACTGACACATGTCCATGCTTTAGGTTTAGAAGTGGTTACTCCCCCTGTTGTCTTGCCTTTAGGACCAACGATGACAAATTAAAATCCATTTGTTAATACCTGCAGAGAATTAAAATCCAGGAAAATCCTAGCAGAATCCAGGAATATTGCAGAAACAGAATATTTGTATGGCCAGACTGCATTCGTTAGGAAATTACTACAATATTGAAGTCTATGGAAATTCAGTATCTTGGGTGATAACATACACCTAGCATAAACACAGCAGCTGACATATTAGGCCACAGAAACAATTAAACCTCCCGATTGATACTACTTTATCCCATCACATCACAGAAAACACCTAATTGAAATATATTATTATTACAGCACTGACTGAGCTGCTTTTTCTTTTTCATCAGCCTTAGGAAAGTGTTAGAATAACTTGCACACAAAAGAAGAAAAAAGAAAAAAGGCACTTGTTTCTAGCATCAAAACCATATGTGAACAACAAAGCCAGTGTGTGTCAGCAGTGTCTGTGTGACACAGACCAGTGGCAAGAAGGCCTCGCATACATGCCCTTACTTTCAAGATTCAAGACTGACTGCTAAGGCAACACAGAAAGAAGGTTGTGAGTGAACCTTGTTTATATATTTCAAAAACTAGTCTGTTGAACAGACTGCACTCAGGTATATAATCAAGATTTTTTCCACGCTTCTCTGTCAGGCTTCTTGTCACCTCAGTAACTTTTGATAGGCGTGACTCTTTCAGATCATGAGGAAGAGTACTAGTACCTCTCAAGTCCCAATTCTTTCACAGTCTTCATTCTCAGTCTACTGGTTACACTGTAATTATCCTCAACTTACTCTAGCATCCAGTTGGGACTCTTTGATTTTTTTTAAATTTTTTTTTTCATCTTTTTGATTCCCTGACTTATAAATTTCAATCATCTGTTTGTTTGTAAGCATACCTGAGAGTATTACATTAATGAGAAACTTAAACATTAAAAGTCAAACACAATACTCTAACACTAAAATAAAAGGTTCTCACAGCTATATCAGTGTCCATGAGTGTTTTTTCATGCTTATAAACCCAATAGTCCGGCAACAATTTCAAATCTAGTACTGTATATACAGTAACTTGTCCATCAGTAACAGAATAACCCTGCTATCAAGGATAATTATCTGCCAAATGACTTTGATAATGCTGATGTCTTGACAAGCAGCACTCTTTACAAATAAACAAGCAAACAAAAACAAACAAAAAGTGCACCAGTAATGTACAATCAAACTGTCATCTATATGAAAAAGAAACCTGTAAATCTTTTGCCTACCTACGTTTGTAATCCAGGATACTACACAATAACAAACATTAAACAGATTAAAATCACCCATTTTATAACAGCAATAGAAGCAGCATAACAGCATCACATGCCTTATCTGGGGGTAACAGATTAAAATAACCCATTTTGTTACAACAATAAAAACAGCACAACAGCTCCACATGCTCCATCTGGGGGTTACAGACTAAAATAACCCATTTTGTTACACAACAATAAAAACAGCACAACAGCTCCACATTCTTTATCTGGGGGTTACAGACTAAAATAACCTTTTATTACAACAATAAAAACAGCACCACATGCTCTACCTGGGGGGGTACAGACTAAAATAACCCATTTTATTACAACAATAAAAACAGCACAACAGCACCACATTCTTTACCTGGGGGTAACAGATTAAAAAGAAAAACATTTTATAACAACGGTAACAGCCTAGCAGCACCACATGCTTTACCTGAGGATAAGACAGGGGTCGCAATCTATCGTAGTCTTCCTGGCCAGCAGTGTCCCAAAGCCCTAGACTGACTGGTATTCCATCTACCATCATGTTGGCAGTGTAGTTGTCAAACCTGTTACAACACCAATGTCATGGCATCTGATCAGCATTTGTGCACAACACTGGACTCAGGTTATGAACGTTTCACAATTTTGACCCTTTGCATTTAGAGTGAAATGTATCATGATCCTACATTTGAAAGAACACTACCCAAACTACACATCTAAGATGGTTGACAGCCTACATGTTGACCTATCCATTCAAGTTTCAAAACAGAGTGACTGAGGTCGGAAAATCACTATGGTCACTAATATCATACTATTTTACAAAACAAGCTACAAACACAGTTGTTTCACATCCCCCCCCCCCCCTTCTCCCATTATCCCCTCCTGGGTGGTATGTAGCTTTCTGGTGGCGTCAAGGGGAAGCATTCCTTGTAGAAGTCTGGGTGCAAAGCATTCAGGTCAAGGTTTTGTGATAATTTTATGCTCTAATCCACTTTTCCAGAAATATGCCATGGCTTTTTTTAAAAGCACACTCTGAATTTTTGGAACAGGATAGGATTTCATTAATCATTCCATTCAACTTTACAGTCTGGATTCTGTTATGTTCCTATGAGAAATCTTTTTTTTAATAAAAAGAAGTAGAAAAAGAAAAGTCATTTCAAGCACTTCTGTGTCTCATAAACATTGAACAAGCTTCATTTTTACCACCTTTGAGTCTCAAAAAAGCATCCAAACTGCAAAAGCTTACAAGAATTTGACACAGTACATTATATGACCCCAAAACACCTCTACCTTTACTTCCAACTTGTATAAGATACAAGTTAAGTCCAAACAGCGTTCTTATTCCATTATCAGTTTGTAGGTTTTGACTACCCCTCAGTGCATTTGACATCCACAGAGGTCTTACTGTACAAGGTTTGAACATCACACCCAAACAAAGAGCTCAAACTACTTGTGAAGTAGCATTGCAGGAGTGAACAAGTTTACATCTTAGTGCTCTTTAATTTTTTGTGTGTGTCCATATCCTTGGGGAGATTTTTCACATGCTTATAATGCCTAAAGTTTTCTCAAGAACAGCACATTGTTATATACACATATATATGTGTATATAGACAGACAGATCTATTGATATATACAGATAGATACATAGATAAATATGCATAAATATAGATACACAGATAGATTGATATGGATATGGAGATTTAGCTTACATGTACAAAGCAGCTGAAATTTGTGCACCGGATTATTTCTGATCAAACTAATGATGGCAGCTGAAGTTTGAAATTCATAAACTGGCATTCACTGTGAGTGGAGATGAATGAAGTTGGTTGAGTTGATGAAAAAATAAACATGGTTTCTAAAAATCTGTGATCACATGAGCCAAGTTCCTATGCAATTTGAGTTTGGACATTCTGTGTGACATGAAAATGACGTATTTTAAAATGCAATATCTGGAGACAAACTTTAACAAAAAATACTTTATAAAATCTAATCCACACAGAAAACACAGTCTCCACTCTTGTCTGATACAAGCACTGTGGTTGTGTAAATTGACACTGTGTGACAGACATTTAACCAATCATTGTCCAGTTTATGTTAGTAACTTTATATGTGAATATCATATGTGAAGTATGAATAACACCAAAATATACAAACTGATGACAAAAACACAACTTTAAGCGATCAATTTTTTTTTATCATATCCAACATAAAAGAGGCAGACTTGAATAGTGTAATGATATTTGCAACTAACTTTTCTTGTGCGCACTTGTTATAAACACATTTTTCATCCATGTACAAACTCAGTAAAATGACCACACTAACATACAATAATTTTTGTGAAAAGTTACACTCAAACCCTTTGCTTGTTTTTGACATTGGTGATATGTTGTCCACCGAGAAGTGAGGAAATAAAACCATATTTTCATCATGAATTTGTAAAAGGCACAAAAGAGTAGCGACATTACAAGTTTTCAATGATTTGATATAAACATAATAAATGGAATATATAGGTTGATGATGTGGAGAAATATCCCAAGTGCTGGGTTTCAGAATGCCATTAAAATTCTGGTTTTTCTAAATGATCGTATAACTTTTTTTTTTTGTTTTGGTGAAAGTTACCTACTCAGGCACTCCATTTAACTTCAGATCTGCATAACTGCTTTAATTTGTTAACATTATCTTATAAATAAAACCGAACATAAGGTTAACCAAAAGCAGTCTTGTCAAACAAACAAAAATTACAATTTGACATTTTTCAAGTGTGATCTTAACTTCACATTATCTTTTTGTTATAAAAATTAAAATACAACATTAATCATCATCTAATTCAAGAGCTGAGGTAACTTTGATGTGTAATGCTTTCTTTGTGCAAATCAGCCAACACAGCAATTTTCTCAATTAAATTTCAGATGTTCACAATGAAATCTAGCTAAAAGTATGATGTATGTAACTCGACATTTTGTGTGATCTGCACACTGTGATGTAATGAACTCTGTAGACAAAGAAACGCGGTTTTGATGTTTTGCTTCAGAACAGAAAGCAGACCATTGCCAAGCACTTCATGTCTTCAAAAATGAATACATTTTCAGCACCCTAAAGTAATTTACTGAATCTGGAGAAATCCCCTGAAGAGATGAAATGACCTCATACCCATGCAAAGTTACGAACACAATCACAAACTCCCGGTTTCTCACTTTATGGAATTAACTAGTTCAATATCTAAGCACTGCAAGTGCAACACACTATAACTGTGCAAGTTAATCCTCGTTTGTCAAAGCAAAAAGAACTTTAATCTGGAATTTTATTATGTAATGTCTACATGTTGAAATACTTGACATAACAGTGTGAAAATATGAAGACAATGAGGTTTTCAGACTGTATTTCAAAATTATGTTCATCAAAAACATGTGTGTTTGTGTATTAAGGTTCATCAAAAACCTTTTCATAATTCATGTATATCAAGGCAGTTGCTTGTTTATCTTAGAAGTGTGTTTTGCAAAGAAAGAACAATACTTTTATCCATAATAGGAAAACCAAAGTATTTGGGTGAAGAGCAAGGGCTGAAAAGATAAACTAATGAATAAACTCATATTTCTTTTAACTCTCTAAGAGCTGCCTTTCCATTTCTAGAACTACTGTTTTGAAAGGGGCTGACATAAATAAGCACTTGTATACTAAACAATATCAAGTTTTATGAATTGAAAGAAAATCTTGTGTGAAATCATGCGTTGTTGTTAATTTGACATCCCTTTTTCATGTGTTCTACTGAATGAAAATGCATTCACTGCCAACATAAAAGATGTAGAGTATTATTCACTGACTTATTTAACTAAACTAACCATAAATAGATAAATAAATTTAGAAATTCTGAGCTTTGTTTTGTGACACTGAGTGACGTTATTACTTCACCTTCAAAGTATTGAGCAAATAATTGCAGTGACTCTGAATCATTACATGAGCCTTTGTTTTAGCCTGGATTCATTGTACCTTTCAACAAACACTAAAATTAAAGACTTTAACCCTTTCACCCGCCATAGGCGCCTTTCGGCGACGAGTTGGCAGAGCGCCAAAGGCGCCTTTTGGCAACAAAGTAGGGTGACCTAACTCCCGATACTCTCACGATCCTAGTTCATGAGATAAAAAGCCAGCAATAAACGTCATAGTTGGGGGATGGTCTGGCCCATGCTCACACATTTGCTTTGTCAGAACACTATTCAGTTCAGTGTTTTATTGACTTTATTCCGATTGTTTTTCCATTCACTATGACGTCACCACCAAGCACTTTACATACTCGACCTTGCCGTACATTTACCACAGATCAAGTGCTGGGAATATTGAATAGACGGTCGGTTGTTTCGTAATACAGATGAAGAAGACCCAGACAGTCACGAGTAAAGAACGATAGTGAGGGCTTGACCAAATTATTCCAACGTGAAGCGTTGGACTGTGGCCAACTTGTTATGAGAGGCTGATAAGACGCCCGCTTATAAGACGCCCACTTACTACCCTACCGCGTGTGCCCCAGTGCTTTTGCGTTGAGCCAGCCAGCATTGACTGACTGTTCACTAACTCTGTGTGTGAGGGAGCCAACTAAGACTTTAGGCAACGAACTTCACACATACGCTGTGGGCCGACTCTTGCTGGTCGAGCTTGAAGGAGGCGTGGCCAACTGACACATGAGAGGCGAGTAGCACAGACGTGTTTCGAGTGGGTGTACAGCTGATTATATAGATCAACTGAATGGCAAGGGTTCAGAGACCAACAGGCACATGAATGACTTTGTGTTCATAAAAAAAAAATATATATATATATTACTGTTGAGAGTGAAAGGGATGTGTGTGTGTATGTGTGTTGTATGTGTGTGTGTGTGTGTGTGTGTGTGTGTGTGTGTGTGTTCCCTTTTTCTTTCTTACATGTGTACCAGTTAGGCATAAGAATGTGTGTGTTGTGTGTGTGTGTGTGTGTGTGTGTGTGTGTGTGCTATTGTGTGTGTGTTTGTGGCTGTTCCCACTTTTCTATTTGGAAATACCATACTTTCATGCACTCTTCAGTTGGAAATACCATGGGTGGTGTGTAGTGTGATCGTTTGTGGTGTCTTCCCTGCAATGGGAGTAGTAGTATTTTTGTTCTGGTCTTCAGTTGTCTTCAGTTGTGAGTGGAGTATTTTTCCTCCCTTGTTGAGAGTTTGTTGGCATTCTTTCTTTTTTTTTTTTTTTTACGCTTAGAAGAAACATAACATTCTTTTTTTATTTTTGCATTTTTTTTTTGCACTTGAAATCACAAAAAAAATTGAAATAGTTGTTGACTTACCATTACTAACATGTTATGATATAATATAAAGTACAGTGTATCTCCTCCATTTTACAAAAAACAGCATGAGAATTGGTTTGTTTAGATATCCGCGTTTCACATATGCTGGTATACAATAAGAGCTTTTTTGGAAAAATGGCTGGCGATGGGGATTTACGCAAAATAGAATGTCTGGCGGTGAAAGGGTTAATTTTTAAAATAAATCTCCAATGTCATAAAATGGATGTGTGTCATTTCTGCATACACTGTAATCTGTCATTCCTGCACAGAATGAGAACTGTAGTGTATCGTTTCTGCATACACCCCAAAATATATAGTGTTATTTATGTATCCAGAGATGAACTGTGGTTGCATCGTTTCTGATGACTGATGAACTGTAGAGTGTCATTTTTGCATATACTGAAGAACTAGTGCTTTGTGTCATTTCTTCACATGCTGAGGTACTGTAGTGTGCCATTACTACAAACAAAGAAAAAATGTAACGTGTCATTTATGCACACACTAAAGAACTATATTATGCAATGTATGCTTACACTGAAGAATTGTATTCTGTCATTTCAGCATGGACTGAAAGAAAAAGAAAATGAAAACAAGAATATCCCTGTCAAAAACAATTTCATGAATGATTAGTATCCATAACTATATCCAAACGGCATTTTTCTATAAGGTTTTGTTGTTGTTTTTTTGGGGGGAGGTGTTTGTTTTTGTTGTTGTTTGTTTGTTCTTTTACCTTGCTCTTGGCCACTTCCAGCAATGAATTACACTAAACAGAATCATTCTGCTACTAGTAGTGGTACTACATTATAAACATCAACTAGAATCTACAAGGATGTGTTATGCAATCATGTTGCTACCTGGTTATAAATGTCAGTTAAATTCTACAAGGATGAGGTTACTTTGATGTACCAACGGACAATTAAAAAAATTTGGTATCTGAATAAATCTGACAGTCATGTCGATGTTTAAAACTTGTGGTGAACTATGCATTACTAAGCACCTACAAAGTTGTCTATCGACAGGAAACTGGCATGTTCAATTGGCTTATTATCCTAATATGACACAAAACTGTGTGTATTCCCTTAAAAATTATTACTTTAAAAATACAGCAATATCTCTGACCTTTCGTAATTGTTCTACTGTGGAAAATCTAGATACTTACA
>JADBJO010000037.1:250000-270000 GCA_016801955.1 Conus betulinus | reverse complement strand
TTGAGCCTTATAGCCGTGGATTTTTGAAACCGCAGGTGGGGAGGCGGATTTTTTTTTTTTATCCCCCCCCCCCCCCCCCCCCCCCCCCCCATCGCGAGATGATACTAGACACTTACTTTAAAATAAAGTGAGAGAGAAAAAAAAAACTCTCCACGCTAAGCTTATCATCCATGTTAGTACTTTCAAACCCACATCTGATAAATGCATATTTACATAGATGAAATATCCTAGTGGTACACAAAATTGTTGATCTTTATAACAAAAAAAAAAAAAAAAAATGCAGCCTATGACTGCGAAATAACCATGGCAATTTCAGCAACACGTGAACCATACAAGACAGTATTGACATTGTCAAAGTTATTCATCCCAAAACCTTTCTTCTGATAGAGCAGTGTTGAGCATTCAAACAAAAAATGATGCACAGAAATGTTTTCTCTGCAGACACAAGCAATACCATGAGAATATTTAGTGTTCCAAGTATTCAGCCTTTATTTATGAATTAATCCAACAATGTGCTTTGGGCACGATGGTAAAGTAGCCATTCAAAAAAAATCTGCTTATGTATATATACTTTCCCATCATTTGGATTGATTCACACAATTTAGGGGATTGTTTAATACATTTTCAGAGTTTCTATTTGCTTCTTTTTTTGCTAGACTGGCTGCTATTTCATTCCACTTTATACTACAGTGAGATGGGACCCAACAAAAATCAATTTTTATGCCTAGAGTTATGAACAATGCAGTAAATGTTTTACTTCAAAGAGCATATCTTTTCTAGTTTTGCAGTCAGCACAGTAAAATTGTTAGAAAGCAATTGGTATCGTATATGCAAGTCAAAGCCTTCAGTATTGCATATAATTCTGAGGTATAGATTGAAAACCCCTTTCCTAAATAATGTGATTTCCTGACATTTAAAGTTGGTAATATAAAGCCAGAACCACTGTCAAAATAATCCATTATCTGTAAACACTTTTAATGATTTGGATATCCGTTTTATAAATGTTCACGAACTTCAGTTGTTAAGATATTTACACAATCACTTTTCTTTAACAAAGTGTATTTTTAATCAAAAGAAGTATTTAAGTGCTTCCAAGGAAGCATTGGAAGTACCGCAGGAAATTCTGGTATAGCAGTAATATCAAAATTACAATGTGACATCAAGTCAGATGTGTAGTTTCTGAATGGTTGATTATATTTATGACATGTCTTTAGACCTCTTATTATGAAAATCTTTACTAGAATCCATCAGTATTTTCTTCAGTAACTGAATTTTCAACAGAAAGACTTCTGACAATACATTTGAATACATCCAGTATTAACGTTTTATTTAGTTGTCATATATTTGTTTCTTTAAAACATCTATAAGTGTTTTGTATGAAATGAACTCCCAGAGCTAATTTCATGACCTTACTATCCAAGGTTTGCAATCTCTTTAAAAGAGAATTAGGTGCAGAGAAATACACTTCCTGTCCATATGTCAATTTCGATCGAACTGAAGAGATATATAGATGTAAAAAGGGTATGACACAGTCCTGGCCCCATGGTTGATAACATATAATTTTAAGAACGTTTAAACTTTTTCTTGTTTTATCAATCAAATTTTCAATATTTGTTTTCCAGTCCAGCTTAGGAGTTAAAATACCCTCAGGAATTTAACTTTTGTTTATATTCTAGAATCTGACCATCTAGCAAAAGCGAGGGTGGCATCTTTGAGTTCTCACCATTGTTAACATAAGACACTTTTTTTTTTTTGTCAGATAGTTCTAATTCATTGTTCTTCGTATACACACACACACACACACACACACACACACACACACACACACACACACACACACATATATATATATATATATATATATATATATATATATATATTATTGTTCAGCATTATATATATATATATATATATATATATATATATATATATATATATATATATATATAGAGAGAGAGAGAGAGAGAGAGAGAGAGAGAGAGAGAGAGAGATTTATCCAATTCCTTTTGGTACAACTTCTGTACTAAGTTTATTGTTCTTTTATTGGAATGCTTCCTTAATGTACAGTTAATCCAAATAGCGATATCATCTGCTTATTGAACTAAATACGTTGCTCTTGAGAGTTGGGAAGGTCATGGATTAGGATTGTGAACAACATGGGAGCAATAACTGATCCCTGAGGAATACCCATATCTACATTCCAAAAGGATGATGAACAAGTTCTTCCAATCCATATGCTTCTTTCTGTTAGGAAGCTTTTAATGTAATCAAACATTCTCCCAGAAACACCAGCATCTTTTATCTTGAAAAGTAGCCTTGCGTGCCATACGCGGCCATAGGCTTTTTTAACATACAGAAAATGTAGCCAACGTACTTTTTTTGCGTAAGAATTGTTTTTTTTTTAATGACTGGTCAGTTTTACTTAATTGTCTGGGTACAACGACCTTTTCGAAAGCCCGCTCGCTGAACAGGAATCACACACCATTTTTTTTCACAGTAATACAACAGTCGTTTTTGAATATTTTTTTTTCTGAAAGTTTACCAACATGAAATGTTAGGGTTATGGGTCTGTAACTATGTACAGATGTCCTCGGTTTACCTTCCCTGAGTACTGGCACTACTATCGAACTTTTCCAGGTTCTTGGAATAGTGCCATTAATCCAACATTTTGGAATAATGAAAGCAGTAATACTTTCCACGAAAAAGGTAAGTGTCTGATGAGTTGACAGGACACTCCATCAAGGCCAACAGCTGGATCATGTGAAGGGATAAATCTAATGCTTCTGATAGTTCTGGTAACAGTAAAGGTGAGTTTGGGAAATGTTCGTTTTCTTGTGGAGGTGCCATGTATTCCTCTTTTTGTTCCTCATTGTTTCTGTGACGACGGGTTTCTGGCTGAAGATTTTTAGACGGACTACAAGCTGAAAATAAATCAGAAAAAGCTTCAGCTTTACCCAAAGCAGTGGGAAAATCAGTTCGTATCTTTATAGGGTATGACTGAGTTTTATCGCAGTTTTTCATTTCTTTGACTTTTTTTTTTCCAAACTTTAAATAAATCTTTTGACTCTGATACTTCAGCTTCGCAAAACTCAACCCAGTACGCCCCGCTTCTTTTTCGCTTGAGCAATAATTTTAGCACATTTCTTCTTTTCTTGTTTCTTGATTATAAAATTTTCTTTTGGTTTACATCTTATCCATGTTTTGTAGCTTTTTCGCTTTGACTTTACAGCGAGTCTACATTCTTCTGTCCACCATACGTTGCCTACATATTTTATAATCTTTTTGTCTTTATATTTGGGGATAGTTTTTTCAGCTGCTAGTAATATTGCCTTTGAGGAATTTGCATAAAATACATCTAGATCGTCATACTCAAGTAAAATGATGTATTTTGCGACACATGAAAAGTTTGAAAGGCTTCCCAGTTGACCAGTTTATAGTTAAATTTTGAATTTTGCATTCAGTGGTAGACGGTTAATCAAATATATTTTCACTAAAAAGTATTGTAACAATCTTCTACTGTTGACCAGTAATAGTTTACTGCTATGTTTGGGGAAACAAGCAATAGATCTATTACACTAGACTTGTGAGTCTAGTGACATCAGGAGTTTTCGTAATTCTACTGTCGTTTATAAAAGTAAATTCGATTCAACAATTTTCAACAAATCTATTAGATGTCACTTTTTTTTTTTTTTTTTTTTACTTTATTACAACTTGTATCCCAGATCGGTGACAAATACTGTTGATTTTCATTATTACTTTCAAGCAACATCCATATGATCGTCGGAGCAAAGAAACTACCGAATGAGCTACAGGTTGGTGTTGATAAAGTGATGATGGAGACATGCAGAAGGGGACAGAGAGCTGGGAGAGTGAGACAGGAAAGAGTGGTGACTGTAGGAAATCAGAGCCTGTATAGGGAGGGAAAGAAGGGATGTAGGGGAGTAAAGACAGAGGTGATGAAGATGGTTGGTGAAGGAGGATGGGAGGGTGGAAATTCGTGCAGATTTTGAAAGAAATACAAAGAACACAGGGGAGGTAAATAAGAGAATCGCAACACAGAGGAGAATAGTGAGGACTTACACAAGTTGTGTGTGTGTGTGTGTGAGAGAGAGAGAGAGAGAGAGAGAGAGAGAGAGGAAACGCCAGAATAAGAGAAAAGATAAAGAGACCTGACGAAAAGAGAGGGGAAGAGACCGGGAAGGAGACATGCTGAGAAAGAGTGGGGCAGACAGAACTAAAGAGGCAAAGTGACAAGGTGGCTGGAGGTCTTTATCAGTGTTGTGGGAAAGCGAGCGCGCGAACATGTGTGTGTGTGTGTGTGTGTGTGTGTGTGTGTGGTGTCACGTTTTGTGCGTCAGTATCGTCTTTAACACCCTGGTATAAGCAGCGAATACTGACACATGTAACTGCTGTGTAAACGGAGTCAGGGAAATCAACAAACCTCTCCAGGTCAAGCACAAACCGTCTGCTGTTGAATGTGCTTTGTGAGTACATTTTGTGGCGAGTGTTTCAAGAGGCACGCACAAAAAAAACTCACGTTAAAGACAAATAAAGAAAAGGAAAGGGTGCCATCACCAAACTTTTTTTCAGTCTATGGTGGCATTTTTTTTTTCTAATATAAATCAAGAAATACAGTTATACCCTTGAGGATAGCAGACTGGCCAGACGTGACGCAGACATGAGAGAGAGAGAGAGAGAGAGAGAGAGAGAGAGAGAGAGAGAGAGAGAGAGAGTCCCGAAGGGCTGACTGCTGAGAGATTCTTGGATGTGCCAATATGAACTGTCATCGGTGTTACATGCAAACGTATCATCGCTGCTGGCCCAAACATTCATGTATTTTAGACATTTCTCTAAACGTGATACATCCCGAAAGCTAAATGCCGTGAGGGCAAATAGTATGGGTACAAGAAACAGGTGAATCCCCGTGCGCCAAAAATAATATTTTGACAGGATCACAGTTTGTCATGCCTCACTTACCCGGGTATACATTTTTTTCTATGCGTTTTTTTATACGTGAAAGCAGTTCACCTGTGTGACAGCAACATGGGTTGATATTAGTTTCGTCAGCAAAGCTGATCTTAGGCGCGGTACAGGCAGAAAGGGCAAGCAAAAAGGGGCAAGCAAGACGGCACTGAGAACCGTAACTTGGTTCCGGTCGCCTGAATGGACAAAAGGTGTCCACATTCAATCCAATGATGATATGGTAGACGGGGATTGTCTCTTACGGACTGCTCCTTGATACCCTGAGACCCCCCCTGCCACATTACCCATGGACTCCTCCTTAATTTCCTTGTGTCCTCTCACATTACCCGTGGATTTATTCTTGATTTCCCTGTGTCCCCCTCACATCACCCTCGGACTCCACCTTGACTTACCTGTGTCCACCTCATATCACCCTTGGACACCTCCTTGATTTCCCTGTGTCACCCTTAAATTACCCGTGGATTTCTTCTTGATTTCCCTGTGTCCCCCTCACATCACCCTCGGGCTCGACCTTGATTTCCCCGTGTCCCCCTCACATTACCCTTAGACTCCTTGATTTCCCTGTGTCCCCCTCACATTACTCTAGGACTCCTTGATTTCCCTGTGTCCCATCACATTACTCTAGGACTCCTTGATTTCCCTGTGTCCCCTCACATTACTCTAGGACTCCTTGATTTCCCTGTGTCCCCTCACATTACTCTAGGACTCCTTGATTTCCCTGTGTCCCATCACATTACTCTAGGACTCCTTGATTTCCCTGTGTCCCCTCACATTACTCTAGGACTCCTTGATTTCCCTGTGTCCCATCACATTACCCCGGACTCCTCTTTGATTTCCCTGTGTTCCCCTCACATTATCCTAGGACTCCTCTTTGATTTTCCTGTGTTCTCCTCACATTATCCTCAGACTCCTCTTTGATATCCCTGTGTGTTCCCTTCACATTATCCTAAGACTCCTCTTTGATTTCCCTGAGTCCTCCTCACATTATTCTAGGACTCCTCTTTGATTTCCCGGTGTTCCCCTTACATTATCCTCGGACTCCTCTTGATATCCCTGTGTCCTTCTCACATTATCTATGGTTTCTCTTTGATTTCCCTTTCACATTGTTCATAATTATACTCTTCCTTGATTTTCCTGTGTCCCCTTAACATTACCCAAGGACTCGTTAGTTTCCTTGTGACCCTTTCACATTACACTCGGACTCCATGATTTCTCTGTGACCCCTTCACATTACCCTCTGACAAACAAACGCCTGGACTTTTCTTAGATTTCCCTGTGTCCCCCTTATATTACCCTTGAACTCCAACTTGATTTTCCTGCATGTGTTCCCTCATACTACCTTTGTATTCCTCATCGTCCTTCACACCGACCTTCGAGTCCTCTTTTCCATGTATCTTCTGCTTCCCGGTCTCATCTATGGTGTGTGTGTGTGTGTGTGTGTGTGTGTGTGTGTGTGTGTGTGTGTGTGTGTGTGTGTGTGTGTGCTTGTGTGTGTTTTTTGTCACTTTCGGACTGCAGATGGTACCACTGGCTGTTGTATTCGGATATCATGCTGCATTTTGCGTCAAAGAATAACGAATTATGAGAACCTTAGAACAGATGACGCATGGAGGTCTGTCGTTTAAATCCAAGTGAACTGGAACAAGCTTAAAAGAAAAATTGCTATGCCGCCGAACGAAAGAAACAAACAAATTACGAAACAAACGCAACTGAACTGGGATTTGACCGAACTTGTAAGCTTACTATGAAAAAACAATTCATTGCCCTAAGCACAGACCGAAGGCCGCACAACCAATAATTTCGTGGTATCTGCCGGTAGATTTCAGTGAATTGTTTGTGGATTTATGACCCAGTCTAACAGCCAACATCAAATTTACAATAACTTGCTGTTCAAAACAAACTTAAATCATTAATGTGCCCAGCCTTAATAAGTATGGAAGAATACGAAGTGATGTGCTTATTTAGTTGATCGGCCACACGCTACGAAAGCTTGTATCCAACGTAACCAGGCAGGCTCTGGACCACAAGGAAAGCGGAAAGTGGGTCGACCAAAACGGACTTGGCGCAGGAGTGTCGACGCTGAGGTGGTGAAGGCCACCGGAATGACGTGGGCCCAGCTAAGGAGGACCTGCATGCCAAATCGCGTGCGTTGAAGGAGTGTCGTCGCGGCCCTATGTTTCCTCGGAGAATCAAGTAAGTCAAGTAAGTCAAGTAGTTGGCGGACACATGCAGAATGTCTATAGACAAAAAGATCGAAAGATGTGCTGTAATTTGTCCACGCTGACAGAAAAATTTAAAAAAAAATAACAAAACAAACAAACAAATAAGTAAATGAATAAATAAATAATAAAACAAAACAAAAAAACTTTCAGCCATCTGTTTAATGTCCATAGACTAGAGCACCTCAGTAAGCAGAGTTCTTTTCCGTAAACTAACAAATATGGTTGTACAAGCAGTACGAGCTGCTCATAGTCTATGTTTCGGACCCAAACTGTATCTTTGAAATCGAACCTAAATATTCATGGAAATGAATGCACAAATTGTCCCTCCCGTCGGCGTTTTGGCCGTGAAAGAACGTGTCCATTGTGTTTAACTTATACTCTGTTAGACATGTCAGCAAAATCGACCGACGTTTTTACAGATACCTTTTTCCAAATGTGAAGAGTCTGTCGCGTGAATTAAATTGGGAGAGATGACTTAATGAAAAAAAAAAAAAATAAATAAATAAATAAAAATAAAATGACGGTGGTCGAGAATAACTACACATTTTCCGACACCCGCCGACAACAACAATTTTCATGAGGAAAAGCTCATGCACCAGCGGCTATAGGCGCTCCCTTCAGTAGCAAATGAACAATAAAGACCTGTGGCAAGTTTTGTTGAAACTAGGTTGTCATTTTTTAAGATGATTTTGACGAGAATTGAGAAACCACGTGTGGGCCACATGTCAGACGGAGTTTTATTCGTAACGTTCACAGGCACGTTACCAGGTTTACAGCTGACATTGATATTACTTAGCATAAGCATGTCTTTGCAGCGTCAACTAATCAAATATTGCATCTCGCCTCTCCCCATCCCTACCCCGTATTTCATTTCTAAATGCATCACAAAAAAGGGATACAATTTACGTGGGAATTGAAAGAGTAGTGTTCCTTATTTTTTTTCAGAGATTTATATCTAATTTTTCTATTTTTTTGGTTCAATTAACTTAAAATGTCACTAAATGATATTGGAATAAAAACAAAATGAAACGAGTGTATACATTTGACAAAATGCTTAAATCTTAATGGGCAGTAAGTTGTGATTTAAATAAATAATATTTATCTTTTTGACAAACCCTTCTTGGACATGTGCTTCGTGAAATGTAGATTGCACGGAAAGCGTGACGTAATATCTCACTACCTAGGCCTTAAGGCAAATAAAATTAGGCTTTTGTGGGGCTCAGCGCGATAAGGCAAATAAAATTAGGCTTTTGTGGGGCTCAGCGCGCGATCGTGCGGCAGATTTCAAACGAGCATGGAGGATTCCCACCGCCCACTTTGGGAGAGGAAGTGTATTCAAACGTGGATTTTGAACTTTGTCTATGTAACCATGTAAGGGCAACGTATCTTACTAAACAAATATTGTGTACACACAATGTGGGGGAAAAGCATTATTTAAAAAAAAATGTTTGGCTGAAAAGACTTCGGAAACGGATAAGGTGAGAGGCAAACAAGTACCAGTCTGTTTAAAACATTCTTCTTTCTATTAAACACACACACACACACACACAACACACAAAAAAAAACCCCATCAAAATGCACTGAATAAAACAGCGATTTATAAAAACCTTCCAGGACTTAGGAATCAATGTGGGTGTGCAGAAAATATAACTGTAACAGACACTTTCTGTTAGTATCAATCGTCTTGGATCTGAAGTTGAAGTTTGTTTTTAACTTTGTTCCTTTGGTGGAAAACAGAAGATAGCATTATTACTTAAAAAAGAAAAAAAGCATTATTAGTACTACTAAATTACCGTTTCCTCCCACTTCTCTCAATGTTTTCCCAAGTAAGCAGACAGAATTGCTCTGCTAGCATGGTTATGTTCACGTTTGTGATAGCGCCACACCAACTATCTGTTTCTCGTTGTCAAATAGAAAGAAAAAAATAACTTCGGCCAATCACGGCTCTCTTTATACGGGTCGAGTCGCGTGCCCGGCTTCATGAAGTTGGAAAACAGATGAACAAACGCAGGGGTTCTTTTCGTCCCAAAAGACCGTGTTCTAGTTGCAAAGTCAGACGACTGCGGGCGGTAATGTAAACAAATCTTAAATGTTAGCGAACCGCCCAGAGAAACGTGGACAAACGAGTCACAAGCCAAACACAACGCGTTTCGACCTCTTAGGTCTTCCTCAAGTGAAACAACACGAATAAAAATAACGCCTTCTTCCTTGCGCTGAACTCAGAAGCGATCAAAGCTGACTGCGTTGTTTTATTCGTTTTTGTTTCACCTGAGGAAGACCTAAGAGGTCGTAACGCATTGTGTTTTGTCTTATGACTCGTTTGTTTACTTTACTCTGACATTTATTTAAGGTTTTCTAAAAACCGTGTTTCGCAGGGCCGGGATCCGCGTCCGCTAGCATAGACCGATACTCACAATGTGGTAGGTTTGCTCGCACGATAGCGCGCGGAGCTGCAAAGAAATAGATTACGTAGTAAAAATTGTACACCGACTGGCATGCTATTTTTTGTTTATATCTACATATTTGTTTAATACTATAAGGGTTTACAAAACTTACATATTCTTTCACTAAATAAAAAAAAGATACTTAAAAAAATAAAAAAATTATTTTACTCATATTTGATGTATAAATAAATAGTCAATTTATTCTTCTGTGACGTATATACTTGATAATGTGTTTAATTATATTAATTAAAATTCTATAAAATATATAATATAATGTCAAGGAACATCACTCTACGTCTATGTAAATTTGTTCCCCTGTCTATAAAATAAATAAACTGGGTGAACTAATAAGATTTGATTACGTACTTATGAAAAAGACAAGTTCTTGGTGAATATCAGTTTCAGTTATAAACCTGTGGTGGACCCAAACCATGACAGTTTACTTAACGAAAAAGAAAAAGCTCACTGCCATGTGGTTGGCATTGATACGCCGGTTCGTCTCGTCAAATAGTCGAGTTACTGGACCTCTGCCAGTTTTGACATAAACAGCCTATTAAATTTTTCCCCCCAACTTATTGGATGGTCAATATCAGCATTTGCCACAGCTTTTTCTCGTCAAATTTAAAGTCGGAGAGTGTCCGCAAATGAAATAAGTTGTCTAAATCTGGAGTCGGTGGTTACAGTTTATTTCACCGACCAGTCATGCATCAAACGTATGAAACGCCCCCCCCCCCCCCCCCCCCCCCCTTTTTTTTTTGTTTTGTTTTGCTTTTCTTTTTTAGAAACATCAGTCGAGCCTATTGTGATGTCTAGCCATTGAGAAGGTTCATGAAACTGACTGGTCTAGGCAAGTTTTACCATGATCACAGCACCGCCTCGCAAGGGGAACAATTCGTGCTGCCTGCACCGCCTCGCAAGGGGAACAATTCGTGCTGCCTGCTCTCCTTGCAGAGCGAACAGTCCATGGATACAGATTACTACAAAGAGCTGTTCGTGCTGTCTGTCGGAGGATGAGCGGTCTTACAGATAATGATAGACAAAAAACAAAAAACAAACAAAAAAAAACCGCTAAGGCGTCGTGTAGTAGTGACAAAAACGAAATGAGACCAATTTTGCTTTTGTTTTGTTTTTTGTTCGTGTGTTACCACACTCATGAAAAATACTGGACAACTTTACACCTTCGCATAATTCAGCACACAATTATGTTAGTATAATTTCCGTTCGCAGTTTCTCTAAAATCATATAAAAACGTAGACTATGAATTTAAATGAATCACCGGCCAGAATACTTTGCTCGTCGTGTGTGTGTGTGTGTGTGTGTGTGTGTGTGTGACTGGTAGTTCTGCAGACTATTCAGTTTGCCTTAGACATAGATCTGAGTCGGTCGAATTCTGCGGAAGTCTGCAGGATCTTTTAGACGCAGAATGTAATTTATTCAAAACTTAAATGTTACCGAAAAAAAAAAAAAAAAAAAAAGTGGACAAACAAATCACAAGACAAAACACGACGACGCGTTTCGACCTCTTAGGTCTTCTTCAGGCAAGATACAAAATTATTAGGACCACGAAAATGAACGAGCAATCACTTATCTTCAATCACTTTAGCGCAAGATAGGCGCTGAATCTATTCAATCAAACTGAGAACCCATGCAATGAATCAGCCGCAAATGACGACAGTCTGCAAACTGAAATCGGTGATTGTTGAAAGTCGTGTTTCACACACGTCATTTAGCGCACGATTTTCAACGATTATGTCCGAGTCCTTGGTTCATGTAAGCTAGCACTGGGTCTAATAAAACGTTACATTGTTGATCTTCAGCATACTACCCTTGACTGAGAGTATGTTATTCAACAACACGTCAAAACAACATTTTTTTCCCTTTTATACAGTGTTAACACCGTTCTCGCAGAAATGTATCTAGGTCACACTGACCTCAATTTATTTGACCATTCTACTCTTCTACTCCTCTTCAATAAATTCTCTCCATCCTTTGTGTGTGTGTGTGTGTGTGTGTGTTGTGTCTTGCTCTCTCTCTCTCTCTCTCTCTCTCTCTCTCTCTCTCTCTCTCTCTCTCTCTCGTCCGCTGCTTCTGTCAAAGTGACAGGCAGTCTCTTTTTTCTTTTCCTAAGAGTAAAAATCAATGTTAAAAAAAAGACTGATCACTGAGGAGCAAGCAACCTGTAAAGGTGAGTTTTCAATCACTGAGTTTTAAAGTTCTCCTACAGATGTATCTAGTATCTGTAGAGCAGGTCTGCCGGTTCAAAGTGTACAAAAAGAGAACATCATATTTTTCTTTTTCTAGGGCGCATGACAGTGTGCCGTTCACACTTTGTTAACCACCACCTCTCTCTCTCTCTCTCTCTCTCTCTCTCTCTCTCTCTCTCTCTCTCTCTCTCTCTGCAATGTAAAACGTGCTTCATGTGACAGAACAATGAGAACACATACACGCACGCGCGCGCACACATACATGCTTCCGGTGTTTGGGTTGGCGTTTCCCATAGTTATCAATGTCCAGTCCAAGTTTTTGAGTGGCGAAAGAAAGAGTGGTCAAAAGTGCAGGTGGAGTTCCCATTCATACCTGCTCACGTAATTTACCTGCAGCACTGCACCTTTCCTTCAGTGAGGAATTCCGCGCTCACTATAAGCCAACACTTGAGATGTGCGAGCAGTATTCCGCGCAGGCACGCGCGCGCAATTGTTTGCACATTTGGGCCCTTCCATGTGCTATTGTCAGAGGCTTTGATAAAACACACTCTGGTCAAGAGCATGAAATAGATGATCAAACAGAGAAAGAAGTGACCAACAAGCCAGGGGCGAGTAAACAGAAAACGAAATACATTGTAGATGTCAACGATTGTCTCCCTTCCATCCGATGAACTCTTAACAACAAACGCACAGCCTTCATACGTTGGGGGGGGGGGGGGGGGGGGGGGGGGGGGGGGGGGGGGGTAGGGGGGGAGGTAGGTGTGGGTGTGTATGGGTGGGTGTGTTTGATGTTGAATGATTAAACGACGATTTCACGCACATCGCTGCGTTATTGCAATAACTAAATGCCTTGAGGTCATCCCCTGAGACGGGATGTGGCTACCTATAAGGTAGGATAAAAACTGTGGTACATGCAGTCAAACATCATCCAGCAACTATATTTCAAGGCGGCCAGTCTGGATCTCATGCAAAGTGCTCTTGGGGATCCCTCCCCCCCCCCCCCCCCCCCCCCACCCCCCCCCCCCCCCCCCCCACACACACACACACACACACACAACACACACATTTAGTTGGAGTTTTTTAGAGGTGCCTTATATTTTCCACACTTGTCAACATATTCCTGGAATGCATCATGACCAGTTCACTTGAAAATGCGTCAGCACCGTCAGCACTGGAGGATGAATCATCGTGAACCTTCGCTATGCAGAATACATTATTTGTGGCCTGGCAAACAGTGAACAAACGCGCCAAGCTTCTCAAGTGAAAAGGCTGGTGAAAGATCACCATGTAGCTTGGTTTCCACGCTGAGAATACCAAATTGACGGCCAGCCACAACAACACCATCACTACTTATACAAGTGACCATGCACAGAAACTAGGAACTGTTCAACAGTTCACCTATCTGGGCTCCATCAAAACCAGTGAGCCAAGAATCCAAACCAGAGTTCCTCTCAAGGGCAACAAAGATCAAATCAGCACTGTCCGCATTGAAATTTGCATGGAAGGACGGTTACATCGCCGTAAAACACAAGATAGACTCCTGCGTGCACTGGTATAATCCATCTTCCTGTGTGCATGTGCATGTGAGGCATGAATCCTCACAGACAAACCGAGGAAAAAAATCCGAAAACAATCCAAATCCGAACCATGGAAATTGTGTTGTGTTACTGCAAGATACAAAGCATAAGACACAGGGATCATGTCCTCACTAAGGAACAAATGCATCAAACCATCAAGAATCGCACCAGACCATATGAAGATCTGCTGACGCCAGTTAAAGAAAACTACTTTCTACGGCTATGTAATAAGATCCAATGGAAACTGTTGAAAGCGCAGGGGTGGAGGGGAAGACAGAAAAAAAATCTCGTTGGAGTGACAGCATTGGAGAATGGGACAGGGAAGCCGTTTGCAGAGACCCACGCCCTGGCATACGACCAACAGGGCTGGAGGGACCTGGTGAGTACTTGTCAACGCGGCAACAATATCACTAATGGTGAACCTCGATGTTCTAACCGAAGAACAAAGAAAAAGAAAGAGAGGCAACCGGTCACATACACAATGAACATTGTTGTCGTCGACTTACAGTCATCATCATCATCATCATCCATTCATTCATTCATTTCTGTTGCCGCTGCTTTTTAAATATCAGCTACTTGTATCTACATAGAATGCACACAACCACAGTGACACAGGATGGACATCCTTCTGGAAATGCTTTTCTTCGCACAGTTAATGGTCTTGTGGTGTGCGCTAATGATAACAAATATCTATTTTTGATGCTCGTAGACCTCTCCATAACCTTTGACACTGAGAACCATTCTATTCTAGTTTCAGTTTCAGTGACACTTTCAAGGAAGTGTCACTGCGTGTGGATGAGTCGCTGCCAAGTTTCGAGACCACGCTGCGCAACGACTTAAAGCTGATGGATAAAGGAAATCATGACTAGGATAGGAGAATGTAAGAAGAGGGTCTCATGGCTACCACTTAGCAGATGTTTGATCTGTGCATAAAGCCAACGCGCAGGTCAGACCTTGGGCACATAATTTACATTGGCCGTGCCATTATCATAATTGTATGTGTTTTTGAGGTCAGTGTACACGTGCGCGCGCGGTTGTGTGTGTGTGTGTGTGTGTGTGTGTGTGTGTGTGTGTGTGTGTGTGTGTTTGGGCACGGGTCCATGTGTGTATGCCAGTGTATGTGTATGCAGTGTATGTGTGTGTGTACGCGCGCGAGTATTTGTGCACGTGTGTGTGTGTGTGTGTGTGTGTGTGTGTGTGTGTGTGTGTGTGTGTGTGTGTTTTCGCACGCGCGCGCGCATGCGTCTTTGATTATTCGTGGCAAAAGGAAAGTTCAGAAGATGACATAGTAACAGCAACTACTATTGCCGCTACCACTACTTCTAGCTGTCAAGAGTTTTTCCTCTGTGACTCGGGCATTTGAATCATCCATTTTACTTGTTTTGATTTTGTTTAATCCACAGACAGGGTGGAGGGAGGGAGGGGAACGGATGGATTGTATGAGATAGGCATCCAAGGTTTGCCAACACTTCCGTCGCCTGCCACAACACACTTGATTATCTGCCTGTGTGTCATGGGGGAGTCTGGTAGCTTGTTTTGACAAAACCGACATGCCCCCAGATAATGGCTCTAAGGCAATCGGGAAACAAACTTACTCATATCTGATGTTATTTCTGCAAAACAAATGTGCATGTACTTATAATAAAATAAGTAACACCTATGCGTGTACACACTCGCACACGCTCTCTCTCTCTCTCTCTCTCTCTCTCTCTCTCTCTCTCTCTCTCTCTCTCTCTTCTCTCTCTCTCTTTAAAGAAATCTTTAAAACTATTCGTCTCTCAACCCTGTTCCCACCCCTCACCCGCGCCCGTCTACCCCTTCCCTCTCTTCCTGCCCCCTGTCCCTCACCCCCAACTCCACTCCATTGTTCCCTCCTTTTTTCCCCGTCTCTGCCTCTCTCTTCCCATCTTGCCCTTGTACATCCTCTATCCTTTTCACCAGCAGCCCCCCAAGTTCTTCCATCCCCACTCTGCCCTTCTCCCGCTCCATCGCCTGTCCTCCCTCCTCCTACCACCACCCCTCATCCCTTTCCCCATCCCTTCTCTCCTAAAAACGTCGTCATCCCCCCCCCCCCCCCCCCTTCCCCCTTTACTGTCCCCTTATTCTCTCCCGACCCAAGCTCCTCCTCACACTCCCCTGTTCCTTGACCAAAGATTGGTGTTGCTGTTGCTTGTCCCGTCGAGACGACGAAGACCATCTAATCATCCGGGATCGGGGGTAAGTGCGTAGGCCGATCTGCGCCCGGAAAGGCCTACCACAGTGCAGACAGGGGATGGTGGCAGCAGCTGGAGATCTGTTGACACTGGTCTTCCTGATCATCTTGCGCTGCTCAGCTGCAGCAATTGTGTTGCCTTCACAGGTCTCTGCACCTTTGCGGACAACTGATCGCCACCCGTCTCTGTCCTGGGCAGTCTGCTCCCATGTTGTGTGGCTGATGTTGAAGACCTTCAGGGAAGATTTAAGGCTGTCTTTGAAACGCTTTTTCTGGCCTCTATGAGAGCGTTTGCCTTCTTGTAGTTCGCCAGACAATAGTTTCTTTGGCAGCCGATGGCCTGGGATGCGAACTTTGTGACCTGCCCAGCGAAGCTGTAACTGGATCAGGATGGTGAAGATGCTAGGCAGGCCAGCACAAAGTGAGGACTTCAGTGTCCGGTATCTTGTCTTGCCATTTAATGCCTATGAGTCTTCTGAGGCAGGTGGTGTGGAAATGGTTCAGTTTCCTGGCGTGACGCTGGTAAACTGTCCATTTTTCACAGCCATAGAGCGGTGTGGTGAGGACTATGGCCCGATACACCTTGTCTCTAGGGTGATGCCTCTCCTGTTCCATACGTTCTTGTGGAGTCTGCTGCTAAAAGCGGGACTAGCTTTGGCGAGCCGGGCATTCACCTCATCGTCGATGACAACGTTTTCTGGACAGAGTGCTGCATAGGTAGGTGAACTTGTCCACTGCGTTCAGTTGCTGTCCTACGATGGTGATGACTGGCTCAACGTATGGCTTTCCCGGGCTGGCTGGTGCATCACTCCAGTCTTTTTCGTACTGATTGTCAAGCCGAATCGTTGCAAGCAGCAGAGAACCTGTCAACATTGTGTTGCATTGTGGCTGCTGAGACAGCGTTGAGGCACAGTCGTCCACAAAGAGGAAGTCATTGACAGTGGCTGTCGACACCTTGGTTTTCGCTTGAAGTCTCCTGAGACTGAAGACTGACCCATCTGTGCGGTACTTGATGACGATGCCTATCTCCGCGTCACTGAATGCATCAGTCAACATAGCCGAGAACATGAGGCTGAACAGGGTTGGAGCAAGAGCACAACCCCGCTTCACTCCATTTCAGACTGGGAACGGTTCAGATGGTTTGCCGTTGATTTGGACTCTGGCCAGCATGCCGTCGTGAATTTGGCGTACAATGGCAATGAACTTTCTGGGGCATCCGTACTTCGCCATAATCCTCCAAAGCCCCTCCCTACTAACAGTGTCAAAGGCTTTGGTCAGATCAACATAGGTAGAGTATGCAGGTGATCGTCTCTAGTTGAAACAAATTAATGATGTCTGCTCTTTCCTTCTGCCTTTCCACTATCGGCACCCTGGCCATTGCGCGTTTGCGTTCCGCCCGTGCATGATGCAATTATATTGAGCAGCAAATGTCCAGTCTACCCACGTGTTTCACCTGTGGAGACACGCTGTAAGGTCCAAATAGCTCCCCGTGTCAACCGTCATCTACAGACGGTGCCTCCGCTGGTTGGTCATGTCTTGAGATTACCCTCTTCAAGACCTGCGAACCAGGCCATTAAATGGACCCCCAGCAGGCCAGAGAAAAAGAGGACGACTGAGTAGGGGGTGAGTTACCCTAGGAGTGATAGACAGAGACACAAGAGAGAAGATGCACTTGTCGTAAAAATAAAATTTCCCTGACCCAACTTTCACTGACGGTCTTACACGATCTCCTGCATTTAACCGTTCTTTTTATGAAGAGATAGTTTCCCTTGGAGTTCTTATGCATTTTAACCTTTTTTTTTTGGCAAAAAAAAAAATTACAATAAAGTTTTAATAATTTCTCCAGAAATTTCATTCACCACTTTGTCTTTCTCACAAGAAACACTTCATGAAAGATTAGCACACATTGATCAACATAACAAGCCCCATAGGCTTCAACCTTGTACAACAAGACTCTCTAGTGACTTTATCAGATAAGGCCAACAAGGCCACATAAATACTTCTTCAAGTTGACCACTAGACCACACTTGTACCAAATAACCAACATTGTCCTTTAAGGCCACAAGTAAGTAGTCTTCCACTCTTAGAACATCCCAACCTAACTGAGACCTCAGTCAGTCAATATTCGTTTCATTCATTTCTTCCAGTCTCAGACTTTCACTGTCTGACACTAATGTATTCTTTTTTGTTGTTGTTGTTGTTGTTGTTACATAGGGGACTTAGGGGGCAACTACTCTGAGGGAGAAAAATCCCTTCAACAGAAAATACCGAGACTTTGTTAACAATTATTTTCGACTTCCAGATAATATTTCTTCCTACTCATGTTTTTGGGTGCTTCCAAAATCATCAGGAAACCTTGTATGCTTAACTTTTCCTTTCCACGTTTAGGCCTATACTGGCAATTTAATGTCTTATTTTACAATCACACTTTGTACTACAGAGGTGACGATGACTGCTATATAACACCTCTGAAACACAGCCCCTATAAAACATTAGTACAGCTGAGGCCAGTCTCTCTGTGTGCTGATACTGACTGCTATCTTGGCCAGGAAGTCCAGCAACAGCCACTGAGTACTGTTATCCTATCACGGGTAAAAATCATGCTTTTCCTGCAGTCAAGCCCAAATCATTTTTTTCCTGCAGTCAAGCCAAAACATGCTTTTCTTGCAGGCAAGCCAAAATCATGCTTTTCTTGCAGGCAAGCCAAAATCATGCTTTTCTTGCAGGCAAGCCAAAATCATGCTTTCCCTGCACTGCACTCCCAACTGACACTGCTAAAACCTGTCAGGCAAGCTAACTTGTTAACTGAATCACTGACCCACTCAGGGAGTGAGTGGAAGCATAAACTCTTTCCACATAGTTCTACCTTAGTCTGCGTTTTGAACGTTTTACATAAAGGACACTTACTAGTGTTAACTCAAGGTTTACTGACCATCCCCTTGAGTTAGAGTCTAAAGTAGCTTTCAATGATGAATGAAAAAAGGAAACATTTTTCAAACATGTACACTTGATATGGCGCACATGACAATGACCCAGGATGAGCTGGCAACAGACAGTGGAGAGAGACCTCAGACTCACTGACAGAGGATGGAGTGACACCAGCAGACTGGCTGAGGACCGTGCGTAGTGGAGCGACTTGACGGCCTCATGGTCACAAGATGCGGGAGCATCTAAGTCTAAGTAAGTAAAAGTATCACCAACATCTACAAGATAGTGTTCTCGAACCTTCTACACACAACCTCACACTGTAGGTGGTGGGGGATGAACCCTCCCCCCCCCCCCCCCCCCCCCCCCCCCCCCTTTGTCTATAGTGACACGATCGGCTGTCATGTGACTTTGACAGCTTGTCAATCAAACCGGCAACAGAGACCGGATGTTAAGCGTATTAGACTAAAACGGGAAAACTCACTGGCATCTCTTCACTGCTCATAGCAAAGGTTGTAAGACTGGTCACCACCAGTAAAACAAAGAAAAACACAGCCAGATAGGGGAAAGACCATATCCTCCACTCTGAAAACTCCTGAGTAAAGTTTTACTGAGACATCCCAGAAGAAATGTAAGTTGAAACTATGTTTCTAAATTTTAAGACTATGCATTGCTTGTATGTGTACCATGTGTGTTAACAGTATTACTTTATGCCAGTACTTGGTGACATCTATCAAGATGAGGAACGAGTATTCTGTTGTAATCTTGTTGGCCGCAAGCTGGGTAAAAACTGTTAAGGTGCTTTGCTTAACATTCTATGTTAACAATATAACTTTTTGCCAGTATTCACTACTATCTGTTAAGATGATCACTGAATTATAAATTCTGACGGAAAAAAGCAGATGCATGTACTGGGTGAAAACTGTTAAGTTGATTTACGAATACTGTTGATCGTCATAATGCTTTGAAGTAGGTGATTCTAAGTCTGATCAACATGTGTTGTTGGGGCTAAGTGTATCCCAAGTTATTTCACAACTTGATTCATAAGGAATAATTCAGAGTTGTTCGACTCTCATTGTTTAGCATTGTATTACTGTCTCCTGCTCCACTCAAAATCCGAGTGAAAGTGGAGACTGATAATTATGGCAGATATATTTATGCTAGTCTAGTCCTTTGTTAGATGAGATCTCACACATTTACTGAAAGCCAGAGGGCAAGTGTGAGAACTCGACAAAAGCCGGGTTCTCAGCTATTTAACTACAGACCAGGTTCTTTTCTTTTTCTTTTCTTTCTTTTTTTTTTTTTTAGCAGAGCCTGGGTTCCTACCTACCCCGGGTGTGCCTGTGATCGGCCCAGCTGTGACAGCACCCAGAGAAGATCAGCTGACCTAAAGGGAAGGTGGACCAGTCACCAGCAACTGGAGAGAGATCACT